>JAVRXN010000001.1:9095000-9560000 GCA_033556935.1 Timema podura
GACCACAACCTCAAGAAACGGTCCGGCCCTAGTCACGAAGCTTGACTAGGCAACACACATGTGTCGGGCGGGGTGTATAACGACACAGCTGTGAGCAACTGGAATGTTGGCGCGCGCAGACAAGCGACCAGCGAGCTGTCCAGCCAGCAAAACAACACTTTCCCTCTCATTGGTGCCAAGCAATTTCTCACCTCGGTATTCCCAATGTGCCTTACCACCGAGGCACGGCCATATGGAAAACAAAACACCATCCATAACAGTTCGGATAACGGGAAGATTTAACACTTTTAGGACACAACAAAGGGTTGCAACAATTAAAAAAAAACGCGAATATAAGTACAAACTAAAAATGGACGTTTACGAGTGAGTGTCTGTAGATCTAAAATAATATAACTCCTCTAAAATAATTTATTTAAATTAAACACAACAATATATTTGGTTTCTTCGAACTAATAAATAAAACACAGGCACCATTATTAAGACAATACAGCCTGGGAACTTCAACGCACTGGTAGAAAGACAATCCACTATTCGAATAAAAAAAAAAGGGTCGTTTCAAAAATGTCATAGCAAAATACGAGATCGAATATTTCGTTCCTTTCTTTTCTTACCTCCAGATGTCCTCAGGGACGAACTCTTAAACCTCCGCATCAACACATGATTAGAATGTTTTCACACGCGACACTCTGTTACAATGTCGACACAATATATTGAACATAGCTCTCACACTGCGTGTTTGAAAAGTTAATACAATTATTATTTTTTTCTCAAACGTAAAGTTGTGCTTCTCTTCTTTTTTTTTACTTCTTTTTGACAGCGCTGTATTTTCTCGGTTACGCGACTAAGGTTCACCTACTAAAAGAACATCACAACCACTTGGTAAGGAAATAGAAAGGACTGGTTCTATCGGCGTGTGAGGGAGGAGGGGATAAAGGTGAAAGAAACAGCGAGAAAGAATCAGGGAAGGGGGGGGGAATCAGAGGTGTGGTGAGGGAAATCACACCGCGACTACGTCATGAAATAACAGTAAAACTTGTGGCTACCGTAAAACCGCGTTTATTTTGAAGATAGCTTTTCAAGTAACAGCCAAAGGTATTTTATTATAATATAACACATACATAATACACACGAAAACAGACTTTGCAACAATGTATACTTATCCCAAGACAAGATTTTTCATCAAAAGTTACTCAAGTGAAATGAAAAATAATTAGTTTTTTAATTTCACGCTGTCGTGAGTTCAATTAGTGACAGATATAAGATTAAATTGATTTAGTGTGAAAACGCTTCCGTCTACTCTCGTTTTTGTTGGAATATTTATTTTCAAAAAGAAAACTTTTTTTAAATGTTTATAATAATTATGTAGTTTAGCTGTGATAGTACAGATTGCGTTGTGAAACAACCACCCCTACATTATTTGAATGTAGTCTTCCCGTACATTGTTGAGATAACATTGTTCATTAAAAACGTATTGAAAAAAAACCAGTAGATTATAGTTACATAATCAACAAAACATAATTCATATAAATAATAATTAGATTAAGTGATAATAATTTTAAATAGAGAAAGCTGCAGGAAAATAATATACCGTTCTTGAAGAGGCCAAAGAGAAATATCGTGAGTGAAAAAAGAAAAAAAACCGTTACAGCTCTACACAATAATGTCGAAGGTTACAGCCAAGGTGTAGAGATGTTAAGAAGTTGGTTCGTGCAGTGGTTCACCCGTGTGACAGTCCTGTCAAATGTTGACCTAACTGTAAGGGATGGTTGCAGGTTATCTCGGCACAGTTCAAGACGTGTCATGACATCCCGACATTGAGTGAGGACATTAAATGACTCCTTTCGCGAGGGTCATTCATTTGCAAGAAGCTACTTGCGTGTTTTTTTTTATTTTCTTCTTCTTCCGCGCATGACACCTTACATAATGGGTTACGTTTAACCTTTCTTCCAAATATCACGTTTTATGTAAGCACTAGTATAATAAGGTGAACATTACATGCGTTTGTTAGCTAGCGGTATAGTTTTATTTTAAATCTTTGCAATTAATTTTCACATGTCAAGACCAAAAGGGTCGTTCACATTAGAAAATAATAGAAACGATACTAAGTTTTCGCCGTGAAATTAAACGTGTACCGGTATACAACTTTTAGAGATGAAAAAATTACCGGTACATTTTCCGCAGTGGTGGCTTGCGGACTACTAAGTGAAGGGGCTGGGTTAGGGATGTGGTACCTAGAGCTTATTACATAAAAAAACAAACACGGTGGCGTCAGCCCGCAAACGAGCTGTACCTACTGAGAGACCACCGAATGTTATCGAAGATAGTGTCAATATTTGCGGATAGAGGGTGTCATGTGTTTAGCACAATGAGCCTCCGGTTCTTAATCTGTTTTCTAGACCAGAACCACTACTTTTTTTCATTGCAGTAGTTAAATCTGGAAACGCTGGGGATCAAATCCGAGACCCTCTGGATCTTATTACATAATAAAATAAGTAATTAAAAAACGAGTGGAAGGGGTGTGTTTTGTTTATTGGGGGTGGGGGTAGGAGCGAAAGTTGTTAGCATAAACTTATGTCAACCTTAAAATTATTTTAATTATTAATCTTATTTGATGGGGGTATACTAAAAGTAAAATTCAAACAAATAATGTCAATTAGAGACAAAACTTTTCCAAAACTTGTTTCAGATAATTGAATCCCAGTGGAAGGGTATGTAGGTATCCTTTAAGATTTGACTAAAATATATTAACATATTATCTAAGTTTACAGCTGACATGATGTTAGTGATACATTCAAACACAAAGCGCTGTAATTGACACATGAGTGCAAAAAGAGAACTTGTAAAAGCTATTGTTGCTTTATTCCAACTGATATAAAGTTTTTTTTCTATCACGGCATCTTACTACCTGTTCAGGTTGTATACCTATGTATTATTATTATTAGCACTGCGTCTTACTACCCATTTGGTTTATATGCACACCTATGTATTAATTACACTAATGTCTTAAGGATAAGGTTGAATTTAAATGAAGTGAACTAAAATTTGCGTGGAGGGAGAGTGGAAAACCATTATGGGAAAAACCACCCCAATTCACCCGAGTGAGATTCGAACCTCGATCTCTCCGTCCTCGGCAGTCTAGCACGTTAGCTAACTACGCCACTGAGGCGGGTTCCATGTAAATAAACTGAAAGTTTGTCTCACATCTCGATAAATGCAATGCAGCATTCAGTTGTGAGGATATAATACCACACTGACTACTTTCATATATTATTTCATAGTAATTTCGATCGAGCTTTGATTTTACAAACTTACAAGTCTTGCCAAGGAACTAAGGGGTGATTTTCCTAATCTCCTCTTCAAACAAATGTTAGTGTATTTCCTTAAAATTCGCCTTCAACAAGCTCTATGATATGACAAGCAGTAAAACCTAAGCAACTTCAGATATTTATGAACTTTTTTATTGTTATAAAGGTATTTCATAAATATATTTGTAAATAAAGTCATGTTATCTTCATCTGTAACATTTGAAAGATATAGAAATATCTATAAAACAATTTTCTTTTAAGATATTTAATGTCCACTTTCCGAACAGGTTGGTTATATTAGTACACAACTTATAAACTAACTTAAACCTAGAACAGACAACACCGAACCCCTTGGCTGTTAGTTCATTACCGTGAAAGAGAAAACCAACATTTCACGACCATGCCTGGAATCGAAACCGAGACACACAGCTCAATGGGCAGACACTATCGACTGAGTCAAGGTGAGTGATCATAAAACAATTCTAATAAAGTAATAAGGTAAATTAATAACAATTATTTATACAAAATAAATGTCTATCTTACCAGAACCCTACAATTGCTATGAAAAAAATAAGTTAATCTTGTGTAGGCCTATATTTTTTTAGTGAGATATTGTCAAAATAATGTATTTTCTGTTTTCCAGATTACTGCCCAGTATGTTATAATGGACCCTGAACCACTTATGCACCCATATATCACCTAACCACTCAGGGAGACCCCACCAGCACTCTGATCGCAGCGGAATCTTGGACATGTTTTACGCCCCAACATGGTGAATAACGCAAATATCAGGAAGAAGCCATTTCCAAGGAAGAGAATGTACAAACCCAATAAACATATTCCAGACCATATATTTACCACCATGGTTGTCAACAGTGTTGCCAAGTCTCTAGTCTCTAGCGATAGTAGATGGACCTGAAATGGATTGTATTTTGACCGTTAGGATACTACTTTCTGGCATTATATTTATAAGCCACAGGATATTACTTTTAGAAAATATCCTAAAATTGGATTGTACACGCGGGGAAATTATATCAAAAGTAGTATCCAGATCGTACAGTTGGCAACACTGGTTGTCAAGCACCTGGGAAACCAACACACACACAAAACACTGGAACATTAGATTTCAAGATTTAAATAGTTGTTCGCAACTGCGCATGGCGTCAACCTGAAATACAACAGAAAGAAAACTTCACGCGCTTATCATAGTCTTTACATGAGCGTGTTCAAGACTTTGTTGAAATTGGAGAGCTTAAAACCACAACCCAAATCATTTTGGGTGATATATAATATTCTGACTATATAAACTACATATATAATTATTATCTTCAAGTTTTTAGGTGAGTATTAAATAGTTTGATATTTTTGAATATGTAGTTTATTCTTATGTATACATGCCATTAACTATGACAGCCTCAGCTAATGTCAAGCAGATTCAATATGGAGACACACACACACACAGACAAATCTGGAAGCACCAGGGATCGAACCCAGGACCTTTGACACAGAGGCGATAATCTGTTTTCTAATACGCTCCATATTCATACGTTATAATACAGTAGCACATGTTTTTATGTGTCAATGAATTTAGAAACTATCCGGATAGCCCGGACTGGTAGTAAGACGTAGACACGTGGAAAACAAATGCATGAAGCATTTTTATGGGGAGGCCTATGATATGAATATTATACATACAAGCTAATAAGCAGGACCCAGATTTTGATGACATTTCATCTTTTATTGGGCTCGTCACATACATTGCTCATAAGTACATACACACTGTCCTTGTTCCTCTGGTTGTAAAGATAATTATTTTATAGGTAATTTTTGATTAAATTTTCTTAATTAGTGTCATTTTAAGGTAATTATATTGAATAAGTATATTTTTTAATGTTGTCAATGTTTTTTAGATCCATAAATACTCAAACATAACTTATTTCAACACACATTTGTCTGAATGAGAAGATAATGTAAGCCATAAACTTTATATCACAGTTGTCTGAATGAAAAGATAATGTAGGCCATGAACTTTGTATCACAGTTGTCTGAATGAGAAGATAATGTAGGCCATATACTTTATATTAAAGTTGTTTGAATGAGAAGATAATGTAGGCCATATACTTTATATTACAGTTGTCTGAATGAGAAGATAATGTAGGCCATATACTTTATATTACAGTTGTCTGAATGAGACGATAATGTAAACTATAAACTTTATATTACAGTTATCTGAATGAGAAGATAATGTAGGCCATGAACTTTGTATCACAGTTGTCTGAATGAGAAGATAATGTAGGCCATGAACTTTATATCTTCTTTGCTTGTCTGATTGTAAAATACACATTCCTGGTGAGATTGCAACTAGGCTAGAGAGGGTTGCGTTGGGAGGGGGTAGCTATTACTTCTCAAGCAGGTATTTGTAAATCAATATTATGTTTAACAGAATGCGAGAGTTTATTAGTTAAAAACTTTTTATTGCATTTTATGTTTCTAAAGTGCGTGTTTGATTTAGTTGTGTGTATTTATTACAAGTTTTTATAAATACATTTTAGTTAATCTTTGTTGAAAATTTGAAGTAATTTTTAGGTAATCAAAATCCGAGCTCCACTAAAATGTAGTTGGTTTAAGACGTACACACTTAAAATATTGAATACAAGAGCTGTTGCTAAATTTCTTTACCAAAGAAAATAAATTGTATGGTGCACCACGCAGACTTTCTCTCTCTATCTAAAAACAGAAACATTAACTTAAAACTTGAAAGACTTATGAAGCAAAATAAGAAACATTAATGCAAAAACATGATGGTAAAATAGATCATCATATTCCGCCAAAGAGCATAAATGAAATAGTATAAAAGTTTACCGAAACACTTAGAAAAGCAGACCATCTATGTCCACAAAAACATAACAATAAAGTCACCATTTCAAAAAATATTGATGTGCTTATGGGTATTGGTTTTATAAAAATATATTTTAAATGTAAGTTTTTTATTTTTAATAGTACTACAACTTTACAATGATAAATTATTTTGTGTGTCAAATAATTGTGGAGATGTGATCAGAGTTGGGAATTTCCACTTACAGGGTGTCTACCCGACTATAGTTTTGAAATTCCAGTATATTTCCAGTATTTCCAGTATTTTTTTTTTAAGAAATCCAGTATCTATGAAAGGTACTCAGAGACAAACAATCCCTATTTCAAAATCATAAAATGATAGAAAGTTAGGGTCTGTCATAGTTAAACATTTTTACATCAAGAATCAAGTGTATTGACACGTATATTCTAGTATATGCTAAGGATGGGACCCTAGAATCCACAAGGATAATTCTTAGATACAAGACTCAAATCCTAATAATTTTTTTTTATTAGGCACAAAGTTTGAGTTTTTTTAAAAGGTGTTAAAATAGTTATATAGTTTCTTGTGGTTAAAACCAAAATAATGATAGTAAAAACCTAACAACCAAACCCCAGATCATTAATTTACAATTTATTGTAAACAAAATCAGAAGTGAAGGAAAAAAATCATAGTTATTGGGAAAGTTAAACACTCATGCTTACAATATTTTCTAAATTTAAATTTTAATTAGGGATTTGATGGCAAAATGAAGTTTCAGATTTGAAAAAAGGTGGATCCGACTCATCTTTAATACACATGCATACACACACATATTACATTTTTTGAATGACCTATACCACCATCGACCTCGGTGGTCTTGGGGTAAAGTGCTCACCTCAGGGCCTGATATTTGTGGGTTCGAACCCAACAGAGGCCAAAGGCTTTTTCTTGATCAAGAAAAAAATCATAGCTCAACATCCTTCGCAGGGGAAGTAAAGCGGTCGGTTCCATGTGGCATGTAAAAGAACCCTGGAAGGTATGTGAAAATACCTCTCCTGGCAAAATTGGTAGGACATTTCACCTCACTCATAGAACTTTAGAGGTAGAAGTAATCAGCCTTGGTGGCACAACTTCAAAGAATGATTACAGCCAGGGAGTTTACTCTACCACAAAAACTAACTATTATCTCCACCACCCCTTGACAGTCGATACTTTCCAAAAGTTATATTTTTGATAATGAATTTGTTTAGTAAATATATAGTAATGAAGATACAGAATCTTCAATGAAAAATAACCAACAAAGATTATGTTGATAAAAATTACTTGGAAATAAAGATAATTGCAGTTACCTAACATTATTAAAAATTAAGATGATAAAACCCAAAAACAAATTTTTTTTTAGAATGTAGATAAAAGTTAAAATTCATTCAACCACAAAACTTTTTCAATTTTAGTATTTCATGTCCTAACACTTCTGCCTCTTCCTTTGCTTTCTACAAAACTGTTCTTTTTTTTCCCTTCTAATTTTCTTATTTCTTCAGATGCTGTTTTTCTTATTTGACATAAGTCTAATTCAATCTTTTTCTTCTTTTCAAGCGCTTCTTTCCTTATTCCTGATGCATTCCTCCCAGCATAAATCATCTTTTTTGAAATTGTCATTTAAAAGTCCCCTGGCTGCAGTGACTGTATCATAAGTTACACGTTGAGCAATAAGGCTGTCCTCATGTAGGTTTTCAACCAGACATTCTTTATTCGCAGAAAAACTTTGCTCAACGGCTGCATTGCTATGGAAGAGAACAAGAATTTTTTTTAGTGAAATACTGTAATTTCTGGGATTCATTTACTATAGAAAAAATATTCACGAAGAACTTATCAAGCTGGTCACCACTTGAAGTGAATTGTTTAAGGTAGTCAATAACTACTTGCTTTGATACAAAGTCCAAGTAGTCTCTTTTTACAACATCAGCTTGCATGCTAGATAGTTGTTTCTTGTCTAGTAGGACTTATAATGCAGAAGTTATCCTATAGGTCTTAACAGATGGATTGAGCATGACTGCAGGAGAAAGACAACTAGCACCCTTGACAATTTTGTAGGCGAGAGGACACTTATGTAAAAGTTTGTTGCAGAGATCAACTAGGAATTTTTGAAACTCTCCTCTGAATTGAAGTATCTGGATGTCTTTAATTCCTTTCAAAGCTGCTGATGCTGTGAACCCAATATCTACAGTAGGGAGTGATTTCATCTTGCATTGTTTCTTTAAATCAATGGCTAACAATTTTTTGGAAGTATTAGCTGAATTAATTACATCACATTTTACAATTCTGTTCATCAAGTGCTCAAGTTGTTAATTTAGATCTGCAAACATAAATGGCAATAAAGCTTGATTGCTCTGATATTTGGTGAGAAATTGCTCCAACTCAAGTGAAACTGACAGCATGAATCCCAACTTTGATGTGAGAAGTTCATCTTTCACAAAATTGCTTACTGTTTGAAAATTATCAGATTTTGGAGGATGCTTGTTAGGATAAAAATACTGTTTTAAATACGGCAGCATTGACATTGCTCTCTCTAACACCCTTGAGTTTTCTACCATTAATAGAACAAAACTTCATCGGGAAAAGAGATGATTCTGTTATTCTTTGATAGTCTGCATGTCTTGTTGGAAAATCTTTAAATAAATAATATAGTGAGCGCAAAAAATGATTAAGTCCAACTAGAGTTAGCATGTGCTGTTTTGTAAGCACCATGGACAATGTGTAAAGAACAAGTTTCAAATTCCAGTAAGCTCAGGATCTTGTGGAGAATTTTCCTTCAAGTAAATTTTTGAGATCACTTAAAAAATTTGAGGTTTACATTTGGGTCATCCATGGAAACTTGAATCATTTTATAAGATCCAAGCCCTCGTCTTTTAGTGCAAATATAAAGTTCATTAATATATTTTGAGTTCTTGCATGACCTAAAAATCAAGATATTAAATATCTTGTATGAATTTCATTTTCCTCCAGAAGTGAACAAAAACATCCATCTGGTCTTCTGAGCCACAGTATTTATGCTCTCATCAATGAAATAAAATAAATAAAATGAGCATTGCTTAACCATATTCGAAAGCTCGCTTTTGAAAAAAGGATCTAGTCATACACGATGACATATCCAAATTTATCTTTATGCATTTGAAATTTCTGGGCAATGCTACTAGCAGAAAAATTACTTTAAAAATATCACTACAAGCAGAAAAACTTCTAGCAGAAGAATGTCTCATTACTTGATTAATAGCCCACAATACTTCAGCATGATAAACTTCATCTTTGACAAGGAAGCTCTGAATAGAAACTATGGTCTAGTTTCAGGTTTCAAAACTACATCATGGTCATTAGCACTAAAATGTACATCCTCATGTAGGCCTACAGAGACACTGCATTTTTGGCCGTAGGGACCAAGTCCAATATTTTTTTGCTTCCACTTCTGTCAACATTGCTTCTTTCCTTGGCAGAAGATCGATTGAAGATATTCCCATGTTACTTATATCAAAGAATGGCCTTTACTTTTATCACAATCCACTTTTTGTAAACACTGTACTGTCCAACCAAGTAACTCATCACTCATAATGGTTACTGCTGGAAAAAAGTGGGAGTTTGTGAGGTGTTAGTTGTGTTTTGTAGGGGAGGGGGTGGAGGCGAGGGCTTAGTGTAAGACTGAGAATAGAAAGGTCAGCAAGTGAGGCAAACATCCCCACTGCAAGGTCCTCTAATTGTGTGGCAAACAAGATAGACCAGAGGGGGAGTAATTGAGGGGTGGTCAAAACAGAACTATCAGTAACCCAAATAATATCAGGGGTCTCAAGATGTTTAATCCAACATTTCTACTTGATGTAAAAAGGCTGAATATTTTCCCAGTATCCGATTCAAAATTCCAGTATTTCCAGTATAAAAATAAATTCAATATATTTCCAGTATTGGTAGACACCCTGACTTATGTAAAATACCCTCAAAGTCATTTTTATAGGATAATCAGCGTTGCATTTTGTTTGTAATGTTAAACAGTGCCTAAATACAAAAGTTAGTCAAAATCGTTATCGTAAATTTTGAGAAAATAGATTTTATATTTTTTCCCCTTCAGTAAACTACCCTTAATTTTAGGGTTTAACATCTAATTCCAATAATTCCTCAGGGTAACCTTATGAAAACCTATCGATACCAAATTTTTGCCTGATAGGTAAAAGGGTTTCAGCTCTAAGCCAAGATACAGCCGCATAGTGAAAACCTTTTTCAATTTCAGGTCGTGAAACGTTGACGTTTATCAAAACGTTGAGTTCAATTCTTGATATGATACATTACTTCTCTCTCCAATGGGTCAGAAAAAGTAAAAACACACACAATGGTTTGAGAGGTAAGGACACAAAATGAACAATTTTTGAGATAAAATGAAATTAACGAGATTTATTTACTAGAGAACAAATAAAATGTACTCTACTTCCCGAAATAAGTTTTGAATTGAGAGTAAACCTAAATTAATATATTTATCAACATTTCTTGTATTTAGACTTTGATTAGGAGTTTATTTCTAAAAACAATTTATTAGTCTTAAGTTAATAAACCACATTGAACTAATTATTTTATTTAATCCCTCTATATTCTACAAGAAACTTAATTATACAAACGATTCCAATTATTTATTTCAGTCTTGTAATGCACTCTATAAACTAAATTAGACATAAAAAAAACAAATATCTCTACAAATATAAAATAATATATAGTTACAGATGAAAACCACAATAATAAAGTAGAACAAAATATAATATTTTGATAAAGAGACTACTTAGGACAGTTACACCTAAACAAATGTACATTTTCATTATAAAATTAACTTATAAACTGCATCATTTAATGAAAAATAAATGTCTGCAAAACTATCAAAAATGAACAAAAGCCTCTTAAGAAATCAAAGGAACAGAAGGAAACAAATCAACTAAGTTATCGTATACAACAATTTTATTCTTGAGCTAATAGGTTATTTGGTAACTTGCAAAATACTTATAGTTAATAGTAATACTAAAATAAGAGCTTCAGAGCTGCTCATTAGATGTATCATGTATATTAGGAAAAAAAAAAGTATGGTAAATTATGAGTTGATTAAAATCTTGGCAAAAGAGTTAGGATTAGAAATGAAGATTATTGGACAAGAGTCGGCTTACAGGTGTCATGAGATAGTATGAGAAGCAAATAAAGATGGTATGATATGTAATGAGGTGTTGGAGTCATGAGTAGTAAGGAAGCGTAAGGCTTGAAATGAAGTTTGGAGTAATGGGGTGTGGAGTACACGAGATAGTAGAGGAAGCAAGAGTGAGATGTTATGGTCAGGTAATGAGGATGTTGGAGTACATGAGATAGTAGAGGAAGCAAGGGTGAGATGTATGGACATGTAATGAGGATGGAAAAGGAAACCGATAGAAGAGTTGAAGTGTGGAGGGAAAAGCCGCAATAGAGACCAAGTAAAAGAGCTGGGAGAAGCAAATGGCAGCAAGTGTAGGAATAAGAGGAGAAGAATGGATTAGAGTAAGGGAGGAAGAATAGTGGAAGAAAACAGGGATATTTTAATAACCACGGGCTGGAAACAGTTCATGATGATTATGAGGAGAAAAGAATAATTTAACAACAAAAAGGGAGGTATCCAAGAATGAGGTTTAGCATTTCTTGAGTGTGTATTTAGTTTTAGTGGTGAAATTTGTCAATCAAGAGAAGCGTGTGGTCATTCGACCAAGAAATGATGTTAGAGTTTGGAAGGAGCTTTAATGGCGAGTTGGGGGATGGATAGTAAAACTCCACTAGCATAACACTTAGAAATCAAACACTTCACAGCCAACAATAAATGTTTCACAGCCAAGTCTTCAATTCAATGACGTATTAAGATACAACAGATACGCTGCACTCCTCAAAGGTAGCGGTATTACGCTTCAGAGTAAAAGGAGTATCCATTAAATATACACATTTTGTATATTCACCAATAGTAAGGGACAATATCATACTACATTTTACAGCTATTTTGTATATAAAAAAAAATCTATTTTAAATTCAAATACCAGCTGGTATTACAAAAGTCAAGATCTAATATGTATTTGTGTGTGCCATTTTAAAGTTAGCATTAAAAAAAAGATAACAGTAAAATATTAAATACCATACAAAATCTTTGCAAAAAATCCCACATATGTGGCAGTTTTAAGATTTAAAAAAAAAAGTATTTTACCATATAGAAATATCTAATCATATCATGAGATAACATTCAGCTGTAGATATTATTCATTATCTGATAGTATTTGTCAAACTCTTTCAGACGAGTTAACTGCTCTTCACTCATGTACATTATATTTGAATCATCAGAATTGATTCCATTGTAGAAGGAATGCACGACAAACACCTCGTCTGCAGCTTTATTCAACCGTTCCAGATCGGCTTGCCCTTTCACTTCATCGTCAATATGGCATTCTCATAATGACGGTTCACTTCAAATGTTTCCTGCATAACAGCGAGGAAAAATACTTAGGACCACATTAATACATATAAACAAGTTACAGGATTATTATTTAACATACATTTTAAGGAGAAACCAGTTTAGAAATGAAGTTGTCCGGGCAAGAGTTTGTATACAGGAGTTGCATGAGTTGGTAGAGGATACAAGACTGAGATGGTATGGACATATAATGAGGATGTTGGAGTACATGAGATAGTAGAGGAAGCATGGCTGAGATGGTATGGTCATATAATGAGGATGTTGGAGTACATGAGATAGTAGAGGAAGTAACACTGAGATGGTATGCTCATGTAATGAGGATGTTGGAGTACATGAGATAGTAGAGGAAGCAAGACTGAGATGGTATGGTCATGTAATGAGGATGTTGGAGTTTCATGAGATAGTAGAGGAAGCAACACTGAGATGGTATGCTCATGTAATGAGGATGTTGGAGTACATGAGATAGTAGAGGAAGCAAGACTGAGATGGTATGGTCATGTAATGAGATGTTGGAGTACATGAGACAGTAGAGGAAGCAAGGTTGAGATGGTATGGACATGTAATGAGGATGTTGGAGTACATGAGATAGTAGAGGAAGCAAAACTGAGATGGTATGGACATGTAATGAGATGTTGGAGTACATGAGATGTAGAGGAAGCAAGACTGAGATGGTATGGTCATAAATGAGTGTGTTGGAGTACATGAGATAGTAGAGGAAGCAAGACTGAGATGGTATGGCATGTAATGAGGATTTGGAGTACATGAGATAGTAGAGGAACAAGACTGAGATGGTATGGACATGTAATGAGGATGTTGGAGTACATGAGATAGTAGAGAAGCAAGACTGAGATGGTATGGTCATATAATGAGGATGTTGGAGTACATGAGATAGTAGAGGAAGCAAGAGTGAAATGGTATGGTCAGGTAATGAGATGTTGGAGGTGTTTGAGAAAAAAGAGGAGACTGGAAACTAATTAAGGAGGAACTATGGTGATGAGGAGAAATGTGGAGAAATTTATTGAATTGACTGGCCACAGGCTGGAAACAGTTGATGATAATTTCCCCGAATGTATTTTCAGTCAGGTGCAATACATTTACAATTTTTTTCATAATTGACAACCTAAAGCAGCTTGTTGTCAACAATGCATGTTTTTAAAAAAATTTCCTTTTAACTTTATGGTAGGTACTTGCCATTACATTTTACATACCAGGAGTGTTCTACAAAGATATGGAGTCTTTCCAGAACCCTAAGTGATTTAGAACCTATCTCTATAGTATTTTATGGGCAGAAAGGATTTAACATTTATCAATATTATCTTCCCCTCTCTTGAGCTATTCAAAAAGTCATTAGATCATAAAGGATTTAGTTTAAAATTTTAAATTTTTTTTCCAGTTCAACCTATTGTAAGAGGGTTACTGCTAATAAGAAAATTTGTGCAGAAAAGGTTGTGCAAGTAAGATGATATTTAATACTCTATATCTATTATGTCGAGTAGTTTTCTTAGAAATAATATTTAAAAACATTTAATTATCTTAATCACTTAGAGTGTGCCTCAGCCCACAGATAATTAACGCTCAGCTTAAATATGTAATAAAGTTCAAACTAAGCATCGCATCATAAAGCAGTTTTTTGTATTCTTCATTAAAAAACAGTGAAACCATTTTACTATATTTCAAATTTTTTTTAAGCACCGCGTCTTACTACCTGCTCGGGTTATACGCTTAAGTACTAATTACACTAGTGTATTAGGAGGTGGGAAGGTTGAATTTAGAGGAAGTGAACCCGCATTTGCGTGGAGGGAGAGTGGAAAACCATTTAGGAAAAACCACCCCCAGTTCACCCGACCGAGATTATTTCAAAATAATAGTTGAAAAAGTTGTATAATAATTATTTTAGAGTTAAAAAAAATCACTTGTCAAGTGTAGAATGCAGATAAACCACACTTAGATACAATTTATAGTCCTTGTATCTCCTATAAAAAAAAAGGAGGGGTGGTGATTAAAATACTGGAGAGTGGTGGAGGTTACATAATGATGGGTTAAATACCCTGTGCTCATCACAAGACAAGGATAATCAAATTTTATAGATTACGGTGGGCAGGGCATGCAGCGCAAATGGGAGGATAACATTAGAATGGACTTTAAAGTGATAGGGTGTAATGAGGTGGACTGGATAGAACTTGCTTAAGATAGGGATAGGATATAGAGGTGGACACAATAGAACTCAAAGATAGGAATAGGTGGTGTACTTTAGCAGGGCCCCCCGAGTTATTTGCCTTACCACCGTAACCCTCCTCCCCAAAACAAATTATTAAAAAACTTGAACTTGAATTTTGCATCTATATACCAATTTTTAGCTGTATAAGGTATCGGGAAATGTTATAAAATGTAAATACATATTGTATTAATTAATGCTAGAAGTCGTGTTTTTAAACATATAGGGGTTGATTTCTCTCCAACCCTTCATTAGATTTTCTTTTCCCCAGCGAATGTGATTTGTTTCAAGATACAAAGAGCAACTGTGCTAAGTTTTAACTAAATTGGTTAGTCATTCAAAAGTTATGTTGATACATATCTACCACAGACACTCAGCTCGATGGAGTTAAAACGAAGAACCCCCTTCACTCGTTAAATAAATCAAACCATGTTTCATTGTTTTTACACTCTTGACAATATTTGCTAGATCGCCCGTACAGGAAGCCTACTATACGAGCGTTCAAGCAACAATTTCCCATCCCAACTTGTTTTTTCCCCTCTGTCACCTAAGCAAGCATGGGGCTTCCCCAAATTATGGGGCCACGTGCGGCGACACCGTTTGAACATCCCTAAGGTTGGCCCTGAATAAAATTAAAACGAGAATGTTTTTGACTTACCTGACTTTGCTTATTGTACAGTTGCTGTCCACTAGGTGTGAACCTAAAAAACTTCCCCATAAAGTTTTCAAGATTTTGAGATTCATACCGTTGTTTGCAGCCCAATCGCAAGAGAGCCTGTTGATGTTCTTGGTCCACAAATGAAACTTCATCTTTCATTGTACGCAGCAAATTATCCATCTTTTGTTCATAAAAAAGAATGCAAGGGTGATTTTCAGATCGCTGGTGTTTGGACGCTCTGTTGTCATCGTTACTTCTTTTCCTTTTACTTGACAACCGTTCATTGGGCACAAGTTTAACAAGTGAATTAGCGCCATCGCCCTCTTGGATCAAACTCTTCCCCTTCCAGCGTCGTATAGTGAGGTTTTTATTTGGATCTGGTGTCACTAAGTTCCTCCATCTTTTCCTCATTGCTTTGTAACGTTCAGGATCCGTTTCTAACTTCCTCAAAACTTCCCAATTCTCATTGTTGTTGTCCTCATTCTCTTTTGGGTCATTACTGACAAACTCTTTGGCTTCACGATTCATTGTTGCAGAACCTTTAATTGACATTTTTTTATCTGTTACATCATCAAGCTTAGATTCATTTTCTTGAGCGGCTAAGAGTTTTAAAGATTCAGAAATATTTACAGGGGCTACGTTCAAATTCCCAGCGATGGTTTTAGTGTATCTCATCTTGCCATCTATATTATCTTCAGGGCCCTCCAATAATTTATCTTCATCAATATTTTCATCAATACAATCATCTTTGTCATCATCCAAACCATCTTCCAAGTACTTCTGTTCATTTTCATCAGGCTTTTCATTTTTGTGAAGACAATCTACATCTTGATTCTGATTACTCTTGATACATTTGAACGCATCTTTATACAAATCAAATTCTGAACATTTCAATAATGTATCTTTATTTTTACTGAACTCTGTTGCAAGACCCTCAACCTCATTTCTAAACTGTGCTGGAAGAACCTCAACCTCATTTCTAAACTCTGCTGGAAGGAACTCAAACTCATTTTTAAACTCTGAGGGAAAAAACTCATTTTTCTTTTGACTAGTTAAGTCTATATTAATCAAAGGGCATTGTTTCAAAGTACTTTTATCTGTATTAGAACAACTCTCTGAAGAGAAATATTTGTTTTCTAAGTTTGGTAAATCTTTTGAATCATGTTTGGAAAGTTCAAATATAGTTCTATTGAAAGTGTTTTGTGATTCTTCTGGACTGTTTTTGGAAAATATATTTTTTTCGGCAGAAGTGGCTTGTTCAGGTTCAAAAGATGAATGTGATTGCAAGAATGAAGATTTATCTTTAGGTTTGGAATCAGAACTACAGCCCATATAACAAGAATCATAATATTCATCTATCGTGATGAGAGTTTCAGCATCTGTTTCTGCATTCAGGACTGAGTCGATATTGGTAGCATCATAATCTTCATTTGTTTTCAAACACACTGGTGAGACTTGGCCTAACGAGTCTTCCAAATTTTGAAGTGTGGTTTCTAACTTAGTTATTTCATCCACTAACGTAGACTCGTCCTCTGATTCATAATTATTTGTTGTTTCAAATTTCTGTTCATAGAGAAATGACTCGTATTCATCATATTTTGTGTTTGTAACCGATAAACAATTGTTTAACACATTATCAGGAGTTTTATTTGGAGTCGAAGTTATCAAATGCATATTGGATTTAAATTTTTTAAGTGGAGTAACAATTTCAATATCTTTACGGTTATTTGCTTCATTTTTATCAAGTATAATATCAACCGCCATAATTTAGGATTTCTTTTTTTATTGTATGGTAAGCAATTTCAACTACAATGGATTAAAAAAATTAATGAACAGATTCATTGCAACAATATGATAATTTAGGAAAACTGCAAATAGAGTTGCAAGGAGTATAATTTCTGGTCACCAATCTTGAGAAGTAAATGGCTGAAATAAAAATATGTAAAATATTAATATATATTCATATTTTGATAAGGAGAAACTTTTAGATAATACAAACATATTATTTCTTGTGTCCAACATTGATAATATTAGACTATATTAATGGTGTTACATTATAGGTAGTGTAAGTAATATTGATTAAATAGCCAAGCTATTATATTTGTTAGTTACAATTATAACTACAACTAATATTATATTCGTTAAATAAACAAATATAATAGCTTGGCTATTTGATCCATCATGAATTTATCTATGATTACGTTATGGATAAAATCACTAATCGACGAGTTAAAATATTTTTTTGCAGCCGTTATAAAAATGATATACCATATTGTTTAGATCTGTTTCGTATTTAAAGTGTCCTGTCCTTCCTCTGAAATGTTTCAAAGACAGGGTATCGTTGATGTTGAAGTCGAAGTCAAGGAGACTTGGCCTTAGACTTTGACATTTTGAAGCTTCGCACACTCCTAACAGAGTAAAAATAATGTACAGACACCATTCAATGTGATCCCCCCCCCCCCCCCCCAGCCACCAAAAGGGTTTAATCGAGTTGTGCGATAGCTGTGCTATAGTGAAAACGCAATATTATAAAAAAATATGTTCTTGCTCACTTAAGTAAGAAATCCTTTCTTCTTAATAGAGCTTAGACAATATTTCAGTTACAGCTCATTAGTAAATTAGCTTGTACCCTCTATTTAAGATAACAAAGTTAAAAAAACCTTAATTCAAATAGTCCTAGATGCATTCCTTAAATTAAGCTTAAACTACAATAGACAAGATTGCATATGAGAGGGCAATCAGGGCATAAATGTACCAGAGTGTACTGAGGGTATTTTTTTTAATAAATGATTTTCCCTTCTCCTTTCATGCAAATTAATGCTCATTTACTTTTAAATCTTACCTTCTCCATGCCTATTCATTAGTGTAAATATGCAGATAGTGCAAATTAGTAAGACGCGGTGCACACAAAAAAAGAGAGACGAGTTGAACTAATATATTGCGCATCTGAGCTACATAAATCATAACCCAGTAGCGGAAAGATTAGCCTGTACTAATGAATTAGCATTGTCCAGGAAACGCCTTAATGTACTAACATACATCCTTTCCGTGGAGGTTCTTTTCATGTCCAGATGAGATGAGGGTGATAGTGAGTATGAGAGTATAGTGAGTGTGATGGTGAGTATGAGGGTGATAGTGAGTGATTCTAGGAAAAAAGCGCAAGTGAAAGAAGCGACACACGAAAACTCTGCACAGAAAAAACCCCCCAGCCATAAATGCCCACAAGAAAAAATGCTCATATGTAAAAATGCCCATGAGAAAAACATTCAAACGAAAAATGCTCACAGAAAAATTTCCATAGTGACAAATGCCCGCATTAATTTTTACTTTCTCATCAAAAGAGAAAGTATTGTAATCGTGAAAAAAAAAAAAAATCGAAATCGAAATAAAAAATTTAAACAAGAAAAAACCCTGCATTTACAATTCTGTCAGTCTCCTTGTTTGTTTATGTATGTGCTCAAACTTGATATTTAATTTTTAAAAGTTTATATCTCCGAATTTTTTTTCATTATTACTCTAGCCCTCAAATTAAGGTTGAGAGTTTTTTTTAATTCCAACTTCGAAAATGGATTTAACGATTTTGATTGAAATTGATGTATAGATTATATTTGACCTCACAAATAAGTGAGATAACAACTTACATTTGGTTTTTGGGTAAAAATTAGTTGAAGGGCAATATTCTGATGAGTAATTTTAGAATATTAAAAATATTTTGAAAGCGGCCTTAACAATTTTGTTCCAAATTGGTATCTGTGGTATGTATACCACTACAAAAATAAATGATACAGAGCTCCACACAGACTTTCTCGCTATAGTGCTTAAAAATGTAGATAATTACTAAAATTTGTAATATAGTGTACACTAGTGAACCCGAGAACAAATTGTGCTATAATTATGTACAATTTTTTTGGACTCACGGTTTTAAATTTTATTTCTAATAAATTAACAACTTCATTTGTACAATAAAAATATCGATATTGGGTCTCCAAAGGTCAACACTGCGTGTTAAATTTTGACTTCCGGTTAAAATATTCAACATTTTATAGGGGATTCTTATGGTTATCGCATTGCTATTAAATTTCTCTTTTATAAATTTTGACCAATAAAATAGGTAATTATTGACTATTGAGTCTAAAATGAGAAGATAAATCATCGCTGTAACAGAGGTGGATCTAAGAGTGGAGCATGGGGGGCGAGCGCCCCCCCCCTTCAAGAAATTAAACCAATTAAATCAATGTTAAAGTCACTACTAGTTTTATTGTCACGATAATACTGTCTCACTAACCAGATTTCATTTTTTTATTTGTTATTGGTAATATTATTAAATGGTAATTAATATTAATAATTAAAACAAAATCACATTAATTACTAAAATAGTGAAAATGGGCATTGATGAAACTACCCAAATTTAAGTTGTGTGCATCTCACCTTGTTGCACAAATATTGCTTAGGTTTACATTTATTTTATCATTTTTATTATTACTATTTCAATTATTAATAATAAATAAAGATCTTTAAAATAATTTATTTTTAAATAACGTGCTTTAAACAATATTTCCCCCTTATTTTTAATTTTTCCCCCAAACTCCCGCGACACAATGGTTGAAAAACGCTGCCTTAGAGTCTTAGACCATTCGATCACAGAAGCGAGTTACTGAAGATTCATTGCTTCCCTTTGTCCAGAATGTACCACACGCCTCTGGATGTATATATGTACTAAAATAAAAGTCATCTCTATGAGTAGAGTTTTTCTTTCTTTGAGCATCAACTACACAAAAAATATTAATAGTTTATTCTTTTTGTACAAAGCCATAGATCGAACAATTAAGCTTTCCTCTTGAGATTCGAGTTATCAAAGTTCGATGGAACATAAGATATTATAGGTGTTTTCGTGTGTTTTTTAGGACCAACAGTGGAATTTTCAAGAATCCAGAAGAACAATCAAGTTTTGATTTATTTGGAGTTAGAATATCTCGCATTTCGCACTATCAATGAAGTGATGACTTGGAGATACAGAAAGAATCGCTCTATAAAGTGCCATTCAATTATAAAAACAAAAGATGGCAGCATAGTTCAAGAATCAACAGAACCTTGTCACGACCCCTGTCCTCAAAATACAGCAGCAAACGTTGCCAGAAGCAAGATGAAGCAAGGCATGAGAGCAGCGAGTGCTACCACTCGCAATGTGGTGGGAAATGTGTTGTAATGGGTTAAATAAAGATATAATGGCTCATTTTCCCAGACAACCATCCCTCGCGAGAAGTCTTCTCTATCACAGAAAATACCGTAATTTGCCTAGCCCCCAAACCATAAATGTTGACATTCCTGAACAGTATGGTCAACTGGTACCTCACGATTCAGGTGTGGATGATCCAAACAGAATTCTGGTTTTAGGCGATAGAGATCTTATGTTCGAATTGAAAAAAATATACCATCTGTGGAGATGGCACCTTTGCTAAAGTGCCAAATATGTTTTACCAACTGTATACGTGGCATGCCAAGGCGGGTAATTCATATCCACCATGTACCTACATTTTGCTAACAAAAAAAGAACATTGGCACATGTGAAGGTGATAGCTGAGTATGAGGGTGATAAAACACCTTAATTAAACCTAACTAATCAACCCCATGATGAATGTTAGGATAGTTACCCAAGATACCAGCCGGGAATCGAACCAGGGACACCTAGGCTCGTAGCCAGGTACATTGACCACCACACCCCGGGGCCGGTAGCTTGAACTACTGCTACAGTAATTATACTTAAGGAGTTTCAAAATATAGTCACTCACTTCGGTGGTCACATAGTCTAAAACAGGTATGCACAACCCACATTAACCTTACTTTATGTAGCCCTCGAGAGGTCGACATAGTTCGGGAATCCACCCAGAACATAAGAAACAAGGCAATATTTTCAGAAATTTCTCCTAATGGATTTTATAAAAATTACTTACAGTACCTAAGGAAATGGAAGTATTTAATTTTTATTTATTTAGAGTGAAAGAGTCCACCAATTTTGCCGGGAAAGGTATTTTCATATACCTTCCAGGGTTCTTTTACATGCCACAACCAAATGGGACTGGCGGCTTTACTTACCCTCCGGGAGGAAGTTGTGCTATGGATTTTTATCGCTCAAGAAAAATCAGTTGACCCCCGGCTGGTTTTGAACCACAACCATCGGGTCCTGAGTTTAGCACTTTACACCAAGGCTACCGAGGTAGATTGAATGGAAATACTTATTGGACATTCACGCCCTAAAATCGGCAACTTTTCATGTGACGTCATTTTCTTTGATGAAACAGATCAAATCAAGAGGTTGTTCCCATCTGACTAAAGAACATTTGGAGGGAAACTTGCAAATTGCTGTGTAGGACATTGAACCCGATATTGGCATCTCACTGATAAAAAAACAGTGTCAAGTCTCTAGGTCTGCTATAAGTTAACAGTAAGGTGGCTTATTTATGTTTTCTCTTTTGAAAACATTGTGTTTTTTTTCAAATAAATAATTTTTAATATGACTGTGTCTTTTTATTAAAATGTTTATTTACAAATTAAAATTTTAATTGTGGAATCTAATAGCTAATTGCTTCTGTGATTTAAAAAAATTACATTTTTAAAAATCAATAGCCTAGCTATTAAGCCAGTTTAAGACTTAAGAGAAGTTATTAAGTTTTTAATATGCCTCATAAGTACCCTTTTCAATAAGTTATAATTTAAGGACCTCTAGTGGTAAAATTGTGACACGGAGGGAACGTAAGTTGGTGAGTGGTTAGCGAAGGAAGAGGGGGAGGATAACCTGTGGCCCCACCATTGATTAGCTAAATTAGAGTGGCCCTCAGATGTTTTAAGGCTGAACATCCTTGATAAAAAGCATTATATTGGGGTTACACAGAGCGCTATGCTATGTAGGCTATGTTGGCTACAATTTGTACGAGACTCTTCAATCTCGTTCAAGATGTTGGCGGGTAGTTTGCCCTTGGAGGGTGATGACAGTGACGATGAGACTTTGTTGTTACCTTCTTTGTTTAATGTCGTCAGCGATGCTTAAAAAATATATATTCAAAAATCATTATATTATTAGCACCGCGTCTTACTACCCGTTCGGGTTATACGCACTTACGCTAATGTGTAATGGTAGGGTGATTGTGAGATGAAATGGAGGACCTACAGTTTAACGTGGGATCCGAACCACGGTGGAGGCCTGGCATTCCACACATTCACAAGTTGTGATTAATACACGTCTTGTCAGAGGTGAAGTAAGGGTTTGGCAATCAGATAAATCTGTGCCGGGACCGAGGATTGAGCCCCGGACCCTCAGCACAGAAGTCTGACACCTTACCCCTAGACTACCAGGTCACCCTTATATTAAAAAATCAAACACACTGAAGCTCTCTGTGAGGCTGGGCCATTACTCTTAATGAGGAGATTGGGGTTCTACTCCTGGTCGAATGTCCTAAATGTTTTCCACCAGCTCTCTCCATGCAAATGTGAGAACACTTCCTCTAATATCCTTTGTCTCTAACACACTAGCATAATTAGTACATATGATATGCATATAACATATACCGTGCCTATTAGTTATATAAAGCTCATGCCAGTAATCAAACTAGTTTTTTTTTTTCTGAAATACTTCTAAGCAAATCATTTGACTTGATGCAAGCTTAGCATGCGTTAATAAACTAACTTACTGTGGCCTTAGCAGAAATATTGTTTACGACAATCTCTTTAATACAAGGGTTGAGAGATGATGATTAAATGCCAATTTACACTACCGGCCTGCTAGGGCTTCATATGACTTATAATCTAACTTAAAAAGACCAGTACTAGGCACAACATCCAGTCCTCGACTGTTAATTTATCACTGTGAAAGGGTAAATCCATATGTTCATCAATTATAAATGTTTCAGTCATTCCAGGAATTGAACCCATGACCCTTAGCTCAGAGGACACACGCTATCGACTGAGTTAAGGTGTCAGATTAGGTAAACTATTGAAAAAAAATAATTAAAAAAACATCAAAAAATATTTTGATGTAATATATTTTGAAACGTTAAGCAACCTATAAGGAGCACATACCCCAAAATCCTGTTCGTAAATATTTACTTTCCTGTATGATTTTGGTTTTAATTGTAAGGTTACACAATCTTTTTAAATAATATAGGCCTAATATTATTCAATTCTTTGTCTTCTTATGTGTGTAATAATATAAATGTATTTTGTGGTAAAACAAAGAACATATTGTTTATACTCTCTAAATGAAGAGTACTATAACTGTATGTTATTATGTACCGGTACACTAAATTATAGGAAATTAAAGTAAAATCCAAATCTAAAACCCCTCCGTGAGAATATTCGAAGTAAAATAAGTGCAAGAGTAATTTAGGTTCAGCCGTAGTCTATTAAGCCATAATTTAAAAAACAAGCATGGTGCTAACCCCGCCCCCCCCCCCTTTTTTTTTAAAAATCAATGAACCATTCAACCTCACACGTTGTGGGCAGGCCAGGATTTCCTAGATGCGGGGTTAAATGGTTAGAAAAGGTAAACCCAGCCCGACTTTACTACACTTTATTTGTTTAGAAAATTTGGTACATAGGGCCCAGTTATAAAAGTAATGGTTTATCTTAAGAAAACAATTTAATGTTTGAAACGTATTTTATGGTTTAGATGTTGAGTAAAAATATGCTTTCTGGAACAAAATATATCGCTAAACTACTAGCCTCGTATAGCATACATACCTCAAAATCATTTTTAATTTTATATGATATTGATAAACTGAATTAAAGTTGTATGATTATAATAATGCCAAATTTTTGAAAATAAACAGGGTCATAATATATACCTTATTGTAGTAGTCAAACGTGATTTCATGAAAAGGAAACGATTAAAATAGAACGTTTAATCAAATTGTGCTGACTAGTGACTACAGACATTCAAATTTAAAAGACTGTTGGACCACAGATCATTGTGGCTGTAAAGTCAACGTTGTATATATAAAAAAGTGTTAACACTGATTTAGATTGAAAGTGAGCGCCTTAGCGGGTGCGCTGCAAACTAATACCTCGTACCAGGACAAGCTCTAGATATTATACTGTACATTGAATAATTTGTCTGAAAAAAGGAGCAGTGAAATATATTACAACTTTAAAAGATCATAATAATATTAACTAATTGAGTAAACTTAAAAAAAAAGCTATGCCTATAACCCAAGAAAGAAAATAAACGTTCATTTCAAACGCAAATGTTCTTTTTATATCAAATTCATTCTAATGTTTTATATATATATATATATATATATATATATATATATATATATATAATTTATTTCAATGATTCATCACATATAATACTATATTTAAAATGAAAATACTGTTTTCTCTCTCTTTCTTTTTCTCTATAATATATATACTCATATTTATTTTTTTATTTCAATGATTCATCACATATAGTATTAGATTTTGAATAAAAATACTATTCTCTCCATCCATCCCATTTATGATTAAAGATTTATAATAGTTTTTGCCTAAAACCACCACAAGCAGCTGTTATCACACTTTACATGCTCCACCTTCTTTATCTATGACATACTCAAAACAACGATATACAGCGATCATAGTGCTAGCTAATTTTGTGGCAAACTGTGCCAATAAAAGTTTCAAAGACTGACAAACACACAATGCACATGGATGACGTTTCCATCACAAAATAATTAGCTACGTACTATGGAAAATATGAAGTGCATTCACACATTCATTGTGTTTTTCCTTGTTTTGGTAGTAGTTAAATTTATAAACAAAAATATAATTATTTTCATAAAATTATTTGCGTGTGTATACATTAAGTAATATATTTTGAAACAAACTGGCATATTATATATATATATATATATATATAATCAAACCCACTTTCATCTTTTTCAATAACAAAGGCATTTCGTTTTAATTTTGTTTTAAGAATAACAATAGGTACTGTAGGTAATACTTTTTCTATTCTGCTCATGCACAAGCATCTGGGTACCTTCTTAAATATGGCTGAGAGCTATGAACGGGGACGCGGCAGTTGGCCTAAAAGGCATTTGGCCTAAAGGTATTTGGCCTAAAAATGAAACCAAAAGTCATTTGGCCTAAAGGCATTTGGCCTAAAAGGCATTTGGCCTAAAGGCGTTTTGCCTAAAGTCGTTTAGCCTAAAGGCGTTTGGCCTAAAGTCGTTTGGCCTAAAGTCGTTTGGCCTAAAGGCGTTTGGCCTAAAAGGCATTTGGCCTAAAAGCATTTGGCCTAAAGGCATTTGGCCTAAAATGTAAATTTAAAACCTTCGGCTATCTTCGGAAAGTAAAAAGTACTGTTAGTTGTTTCATCTGAATATAGATAGCACAACTGATGCAAGGTAGTTACAATATTTCTAAAACCATTGACACTACCCTACATACATACAACTAGATCAGTTCACAAAACACTATATCACCTTTTTTATGTGTAGATTTCCGATATTATTTCCTTGTTAATATATCTCACGGTCATAAAGTTAACGAAAAACAATAAGAAAACACCATTCTCGGGGACTTTTGACAACTTATTTCGAAAGGCAAAATAAAAGTGGAAGCCAATATTAATAATTAATATATATAATAGTGACGCATTAAATAAATTTTGCCAGTAAATATGTAGACGTCAAACGGAGATCATAACTTGTTTACGTGGCCCAATTGTAATATATATATACATATATATATGTATATATATATATACATATATATATATGTAATATATATATATATATATACATATACATATATATATATATATGTTGTAATGATATGGAATTATACATCTAAATAATTTATTATTCACATCTATATTCAAAATTATGATATTATAAATACGAGCAGGTAGTAAGATTTATTTGTGTTAAGTTGCAAGGTATGGCGACATCTTTCTACGCCTTTGTTTGAAAGGCGAACTCAGTTTTGTAGACAGAGACGCACCTGGATGACCACACCTTTCTTTCTTTTGGGAAGTTTCGAGAAGGAGATGTCACTAGATATACCTACTTCAAAGTACGCATCTCTTCACTTGCAATCCTGACGAGGAGCCGTGTGGGTTGGGTCTATGATAAATTTCACGTGCCGGGAATTAACATACACATAATACAATAGTCGGGTTTTTAAATTAATATTTACAACGTGTGAAATATCTAGCAAAAACTGTTTATCTACTTAAAATAAAAAACCTATAAAAGACCAGAACTTTTAATTTATAAAATAAGACATTATTCCCTTTTGATTACCATAATACAGGATAGCAAACTTGGACCCAATTCAATCATTATATCAAATATCACCCTAATGGTGGCGAACGAACATTAATATATCAGGCTAACTTTTATACGTTACAATAATGGCTTCCCAACGTGGAGGGCCTGATAAACTGAAATAATAAAATTAAATCCAGTTCACAACCCGAGAAAGTGAGTGCTCAAAGAACAGTGAAAGTGCCGCAAACAACTTAAGTGCTTTATTACGCAAAAAAAAAAGTTACTTAAGAAGAAGAAGAAGAAGCTCCAAACCAGGTGATTTCAGAGGGAAGAGTTCGAAACCAGGTAGATTCAGAATAAGGTCCAAAGCTTCTAGACTTCAGGTGAGGTACGCAAGGAAAATCTCACATAAGTCATCAATAGCAAAACTTCATTTAATATGGAAGAGACAGACAGTAGTAGCAGTGAGGATAATCCTCCCCTAACGCAATATTCCCAACCAATGGTAGAAGACCATTCTTGTTTAGAACTATCTGATCAGGAACAAAGTGAACAACATGAGAAAGTAGTTGAACCAATAGTTCATAAAGAAGAAGACTTAAGGGGAGTGGAAAATGTTTCAAAGGTAGGAGGTGTAGCTCAACAAACATCAGCAAATGACCTAAATGCAATATTAATGCAGTTAGTGCAGCAAATGAAAGAGGGTAGGGAAAAGAGTGAAAAGTTAATTCAGCAAATTAAAGAGAGTAGTGAAAAGAGTGAAAAGTTAAATCAGAAAATAAATGAAAGGTTCGATAATACTAGCAAGTAGCTACAAAAAACTAGACAGGAGCTACAAAAAAAAATAGCCAGGAGTTAAAAGAAATCAAAGAAAATAATCAGAATTTAAATACAAAGTTTGATGAAAAATTTAAGAGTGTAAATGAACAATTCAACAGGTTAGAACAAGAATTGCAGGGTAAATTTCAAGAAGTATAAAACGACTTTGACAAAAATTACAGAAAATACAACAGACTGAAAGTGACCAAACGCAGGTAAGGGACGAACTACAGACGCTTAGGGAAGACTTTAGTAAGTCAGAAAAACAGACGAATGAGCAGATAAAAAAAACTTAAAAATGCAAAGGAAAACTTTAAGCTTAAACTGGACGCTTTAAATTCCAAAGGAAAAAACTACTCATGAAAGTTGCGATAAAAATAAAAATGAAATTCTAGAAGAGGTAAACCATTTAACAGAACGATTTGCGACTGTTGAAAAAGAACAACAAAAATGTAGTGATAACCTTAAATTCCAAAATGATTTCTTTACTTACAGGAAATAGTTGACCAGCAATTGGACAAATTTAAGGACAACTTGACTGAAACTGTGGACAAGACGTTACAAACAGTCGAACAAATGCAACAACAACCAGAACAGCCTAAGTCAAAATATGACGAAGTAGTGGAAAAAGGGACGCTAATTACTGCTGGTGCCTTGTTATTACCTAGTACAAGCATCCAGAATCAATTAATGGACTATGTACCCACCTTCAGTGGAAATAATGATAGGGTGCATGCTGTACAGTTTTTGAAAAAGATGGATAGACTTTTTGAAAATAGTAAACTCACCTAAGCACAAAAAATAGCATTTTTTAATTCAAAGTTAGTAGGTGAAGCTGAAGTGTGGATGAATAGTCACGAGGCTGACTATACATCCTATGAAGTAATAAAGATAAACTTTCGTAAAAGATTTTGGTCTGTTTATAAGCAGGACAAGTTAGTAAATGATATTTTTACCATTGATCTCGATAGTATAACTTGATGGACATCTGTGGCTGAAATTTTCGAGCTGTCATCTGCATACCATTGTGTAAGAGAGAAGTAAACTTTCGGGTATCTCTTTCTTTCTTTTACCCATACAAGGCAATGTGTCATTTTGACATAGTTCATTAATCTGATTGAATATATGAGAAACATCAATGTGTGAGTGGTTAAATTAAATAAATATGTTAGTTAAAGCTATGAAGAGCATATAAAAGTTCAAAACTGGTTAGTTTTTTCTTTAAATAAGTTGATGTAGCCTAATATGTAAGATGATTTTTGAAGTAAGCTTACTTGTAAGGCTTTATCTCGTACCAGAATCCTACCCTATAGTTGTGTTTAGTTAGGATAAAAGACCTTACAGAAGGACATTTCTACTTCTGTTCTAAATTGCCGTTCATCCTACCAAAATATTATATATGTGATATTATTTTGGTACGAAATAAAGCCTTACAGATTGGGATTATTACTAAAATCAGGGTTTAGTAGATAATGTACTTCCTACAAGCCTATAACCTAAATTATCATTTGAACGTAAGACTTCTACACAAAGTGTGTCATTCAAACAAATGGAATACAGTTTTTAGCTGACTTGTTTCATTATAGTTATCGAAATTTCAACATAATATGGTTTCTGAAAGATATGAGCCAACTAAAAAAAAAAACCTGGTATTATTATAATACTTTCCACAAGCCTATAACCTAAGTGATAGTTTGAATGCATGGCAACTATTCAAATTTTGTCATTCAAACAAATGTAATCAAGTTTTAAGATACCTTGTTCATTATATTTATAGAACTTTCAATATAATATGGTTTCTGAAACCCATATACAAGCTAATAATCAACTTTAAATATAAGTGTAGTCGTTCCAGACTGTAAACAACATTGATGATAAATACATAGAAATGGGAATATCTAAGGTTTTATTCATATCTGTACAGTATTACATGTAAAACTGGATTGTATATCCTTTAATGTAAATGTTTCTTCAGGAAAGTGAGGTATAATACTTCACTATTTTCAAACAATAACACTTTTATTCATCAGAGACATGTTTTCGCATAAGAACATTTAAAGAAACAGTTAAATCTGTCCCCCCCCCCCCCTCTGTGTAGCAGATGATACACTTGAGCATCACGCTTTTGTCCTTGGAATGTGCATGTGTATGTCCATCCAGTTATATCATAGAGATCAATGATTTTTACAGGCCGGTATGATCCACATAGAGGGCCTATATGTGAATATTAGAGAATAGAGAAATTATGATTGGGGAGGAGAAGGGAAAATTTTCAAAAACCAATAGAAACAATTACTAACAGAACAATTTATTTGATAAGCTGAGGTGCTTACTAGAGTGATTCTTTCAAATTAATTCAAGTTTAATTAGTAAATTAAACTATTTCTTTTGGTGTTCATTTCAACAATGTCTCCGCGTAAGCGAGCAAATATTGATGCAAAGACTGCATATATATAATTGATTTTACTTCTTATAGGTAGTAGTTAATTTGTGGATTCATCAACATACAAAATTCTCGCCTCACACGTGTCTAAAATTGTATTTTTGGTAGTTTAGATCAGGGTTTCTCAAACTGCGAGGCGTGAGGGGATTTAAAATGAGGTGTGAACCAATTTTTCACTTCCTTCGACTTGCTAAATTATGATTAACTATAAAATTAATATTCTGTTTGGCTTATGAAGCAATAAAATTAATTAATCTTACAAATCTTTACTATTCTTAATAAACTTCTACAAAGCTCTTATCAGAAAATAAAGAAATAAATTAAATAATAAATGTCTCATTTTTGTATTTTAACGTAAAAAAGTTATCTTATTCTAAGAAAGAGAGTCTTAACAATTACTTTAAATGTTCATGTAAGGCTCAAGAGCATAGAGTTTGAGAAAACCTGGTTTAGATGATTTGCTAGAAATAAGATAATTTACCCAACTTAAATGTGAGCGAAGCCGTGGGCAAACTCGAGTAAGTTAATATGATTATAAAAAAAGAATGATTGATTAATTCATTTCGCAAAATTAATAAACAAATATACTAAGAAAGACTAATAAAATATAATTTGGCACTTAAAAAAATTCAAAATTCAAAATAAAACAAAATTATTAAAATGGTGTGACCACATGTATGTGCTAATTAATAGAAAACGGTACGTGTACAAAACTTTTTATTTCTGGTACAAAACGGTACAAAAACTAGTATAAAACCTTGGCAATGTAAAAAGTTCAACATATACAAAAGTGGTACTACATGTTAATGGACGTTCTGCTATACCTTGGGAAGAAGTAAATTGAGAAAAGACTTACGTATTTTGAAACGGTAGTATATACTAGTTAACTAAACACTACACACCTCGCCATCTATTAGCATCACTACAAATCATAACGAATGTTTCCGGAGACAGCAAAACACATTTTAATAAATGGTCTAAAAATTAACTTTACAAAAAGTCATTTGACCTAAAGGCGTTTGGCCTAAAGGCGTTTGGCCTAAAGGCATTTGGCCTAAAAGGCATTTGGCCTAAAGTCATTTGGCCTAAAAGCATTTGGCCTAAAGGCATTTGGCCTAAAAGGCATTTGGCCTAAAGGCATTTGGCCTAAAGGCATTTAGCCTACACTTTAGGCCAAATGCCTTTAGGCCAAATGACGGGTACCCCTATGAACTGCGTTACAGTACTACTACCAAACTACGAACAAATTTTCATGATAGCTATGTGTTTTGTTAATAGTAGCTATGATAGTTTATTTTACACATGATATTAGTTGATTTGTACTGAATTAAGAAACAAACAGTGCTCAAGTGTGCAGAACATAATATTTACAGCTTAGTCAAAACATGAGGGGAAAAATAGGTACCTACAGTACTTCTTCAAAATAAAATGCAATTGTTATTGTGTTTTCGCAACGTAGTGACACCCCCTAACCCCCCCCCCCCCCAATCCACCATCACCTTTTTGTTTTTGGACTAGCTGGTAGTTTACTTAAAGAAAAAAAAAATCCGTTTGAAAAGGGGCACTTTTCCAACAAAACTCATAATTTAGAATTAATATCTAATTTATACATTATAAACGTTCAACTCAGAGATTGGTTAAGCTAATTTTAAGAACCGGAGTGAAAAGTTAGAAAAAGAATGCTGGTGTATTTATTGTGAACCTATTTCTAATTTACACATCACTTACCCTTTGAAAGGGGTCAGACTAGCTTTATGAGCTACTCTATGGTCCTATCTAATAATTTACACCATAGTGGAACAAAGCAAGGTAAACTTGCTACCTTTCTGGATGAACCGAGTGTACTATGGAAATGTTAGTAAGTAAATAAAAACCCCATTTTATTTTAAACGGAAATCTATGAAATATTTAAAAGATAAATTTAGACTTAATACTAATTCAACGTGAAACCATTGAGACATTTTCAAGTAAAGAGTCATTGAAGATCAGATTGACGGGTTGTATTAACTCTCTGAAGCACTGATTTCAAATGGTGCTAGAGTTTATCGTGTCTATCTTAGCACCGACTTGAAACCAGTACTCACGAGATATGTCTTCTGTTCCTTCTGTTTGTGTAGCATCGTTCACTTACTCTCTAGCTGCTAGTGAAGAACACAGGTTACATACTGAAATATTCACCCTCTAGTTGCTCGTGAAGAACACAGGTAATATACTGAAGTAATCACCCTCTAGCTGCTAGTGCAGAACACATGTAACAAACTGAAATATTCACCCTCTAGTTGCTCGTGAAGAACACAGGTAACATACTGAAATATTTACCCTCTAGTTGCTCGTGAAGAACACAGGTAACATACTGAAATATCCACCCTCTAGTTGCTCGTGAAGAACACAGGTAACATACTGAAATATCCACCCTCTAGTTGCTCGTGAAGAACACAGGTAACATATTGAAGACGTACTCACCCTCTAGCTATTTGTGGAGAGCACAGGTAAAATACTGAAGACGTACTCACCTTCTAGCTACTTGTGAAGAACACAGATGTATACTGAACTGCCTGAGTAGCAAACTGAAGTATAAAAGTAGAGGCTATGTTCCAGTAACTGGGTTCGAACAAAGCCCGGTTAGTGAGAATGACACCCAGCCCTCTTGAGGATCAGTTTACATCACACACACACACACACACACACACACACACACACACACACACACACACACACACACACACACACACACACACAAAAGCACTCACACGTCCTAGCGTCACATCTGGTTTCCATTCTTCCTGTTCCACCCCACGTGGCTTGGCTCATAGGCTGAGGGGTATGGGGATCTGGCTGTACGTCTAGAAGTCTTTCCCTCGACTCCAACTTTCTATAAGAATATAGTATTTGTTGTTGTTTTTGTTTTTGTTTTGTATGGTTCCTCAGGTTGGGTTTATATTCATACATAACACATATCTAATAGCGAATAATGCATAGTGCGCAAGAAGTTGAAACACAATATTTTCAATGATGTACTCGATATTTTTAATAATACACAAGTCAAGCAGTTGATTGAAATTTTAATGTGCTATGCATGGACTTGAACATAGACGGCCCTTGTATCACCCAATAAGAATGCGAGGAGAGGCTTTAGCTAATAAAGGCCGATATACACAGGAAACGGAAATTATCAATCTAAATAGAATAAAAAGGTAGCGTCACTTGGAGAATCTTGATTATCTCATGGCTTACCTCACCCAATACACTTCATTTATATTTTAATACGAAAACAGCCAAACATACGTTTTAATTGGACATTGGTGTGGATTTTAAAGGCTTATTTATTATTTAAAGTTCCAAAATGGGACCTGATATTTAATTACTTAGTTTGTCTTCCAAATGGCTTTCTGTATGTAACTCACTGGCTTGTGTGCTGATTGACGTCACAAGCTCAGCCAATCATATGTCTATCTCCATATGGCATTACCTTCTGTTCTCTTTATTTTGGAAATTATCTTCTATTATTTTTGGAATGCCTTGTGTTAACCATTGATGCAATTTTATTTACAAGTATAAAATTAAGGATTTTTTGAGGTATCATGTAGGCAGTAGTGGACCTGTCATTCAGGGCAGTATCCTTTTAGCGGGGACTGGCGGGTAAGTACCGAGCCCTTAATTTGAGATTTGTTTGAATACCCACATATAACAAAAAAGCTTTGAAGTAAAATGTTTTGTTGTTCTCTCGTGGGATCGCACAGGCATGGCCAGGGGAAGTTTGTTAATGGTACAGGAGAACAGTTACTTGGCCTATGTTTTAGAAGGTGGCCAATAGTTGGTTATTTTCTTGATTTTCTGAAAGCTTCTGTGTGTAACATTTTAGTTAATATTCTTGCAACCAGGGAGTGGGGCTCACTACTGGTTATGTTATCGCACTGGTCAGTCATGACACGATTTTGGATAATTTTTATTTAAACGTCCCAAGTTGAGGACTTGTTTTCCTTTACTCTCCCGTGGGATAGCAAAAAGTATATATATTATATACATCTATGCTTAGTGTTTAGTAACCTAATAATTGATAACTATATTTAATGGCCACTCACAAATTATAAATTACAAGTGTCACATATTAATTTAAATAATAGAAGCAATTTAATGCACTAAATTAACAATTTAAATATAATACTGTTTTCTTAATTTTAATCAACACAACGCATCTATAATCGATTGCAAGAACTATAAATTAAAAATTAAACACAAACTCCGCGTCGACCTCACTTGTTTGTGACTCTCTGATGGTGGTATACAGGCTAACTGCGAGGGTTGGCTGCAGTTTGTTACCGTTTTGGCGCGTAGTACCATGTCCATACTTGTCTTTTTCTTAACGAATTCTCTTTGTTTTAGAGTCAATGACTATGGTTGCAATGATTGAAAATAAAAAAGGAGATATTGCATTATTGAGCCTGTTATTGAGAAGGTCTATTCGTAATATTCATGACAGTAATAAAATCAAAACAAATTTGATTCAATAGTTCAGGCACCATTTAAATTAGGTTAATTTCATGTTTCAAAAAATACAGTATCGTTAAAGTTATTTTTAGAGTGAACTCTTTATTGAAAATATTTAAAAGACTTCAACTAGTACAGACCACCTCTTTGGTCTTGTGATCAGAGTTCTTGGGTACAGATCCCCGGCGCTTCCAGATTATTTTTTTTATTTTTTTAAGCAGTGGATCTGTAACGTGTTCAACTCAGCTTCGTGCACAAGTATATATACCAGACCCACAGACTCCAGGTTAAAATGGCTACGGTCTGTGAGAGAGCTTCATTCCTTCAACACGGGTATCGCTAGGTGTCATCAAGTTAAAAAAAAACTCATTTAAGCATGGCTTCACAAGGAGAATAGGCAATACCTTCTCGATTCAATCGGCCGGCTTCCGCGAAGCTAGGTTCGGGTAGAGACCCAACCCCTCTTCACACAGCCCTACCTCTCAAAGAGATTACACAGACTGCAATTACGAATACAATAGTCCCTTTATACCGCCTCGGTGGCGTAGTTGGCTAACGTGCTGGTTGTTGTTGAGCCAGACTGTGAGGACGGGGAGATCGAGGTTCGAATCTCGGTCGGTGTAACTGGGGGGGGGGGGGGTGGGTGTTTCCTGAATGTTTTTCACTCTCCTCCACACAAATGTGGTTCACTTCCTCTGAAAAGTTCAACCTACCTAATTCCTAACCCATTAGAGTAATTAGTATTTAAGCGTATAACCGAACGGTAGTAGACGTGGTGATATTATTATTAATAGTCCTTTTATGAAGAACATGTTAAATGTGAGTCGTGTAACAAATGCACATTTGAAAGTTTTTATCACTGAGTATTGACACTAGCGAACCCCAGTGTTGATGGACTCAACCTGGCTCTAGGAACGTAAGGCTGAGGATCTGGTGTATACCTTGTCTGTGACCTCGTGAGGACAAAGGAGGAGCTACTTGAATAAAGACGTAGCGGCTCCAGTCTAGAAAAGTGAGAGGAACGGACGGAGGTTTTGGCATGACGCCCTCTCTCCACAAATGTTGGCCCTATCTTCACCAACATGCAGCGGCTGTTCGGTCGGTATAGCTCTCGCTTGCGGCCGGCGTTGCCAAACTTTCCTAATATTTGAGAGGAGATCAAATTGACCTCATTAAAACAAGAGAATGACAACGCTGTTTCCCCCAATAGTAGCCCTGTAGTTGCCTCAGAGATGATATTCAGTGTTTTTAAGTAAGTTACATCTAGGTATTCCAGATAATGTGTGATCAATGACAGACTGTCTTGACAAATAACTGTCGCTTGATTTTCTCACGAATGCACAGTTTAGGACCGATTATAAAATAAACTTATTTTTGCAGTAAACAATGATACAACTTTACTAATTCATCAAAAGTGAGAGCTGCAGAAAACATGACTTGGCGTATGAATACGTGAAAGTATGTCTAATAAATTTTCTTAAGTGTCAGACAAGGTTCTTGCTATTTGATTTTTTAGCAAGTATTCCTTCACCCCCCAACCCCCTAAACTGATAGCAAAACTGTCGTTAAGGTAAAATAGTTGTTTCTTTCTGCTTAAGGGGAATGGTGCATGCCATTAAGTCGTCATGTTGTAGATTGATTTCCAAATTTGTGATTATGATAAGTTGATCGGCCCTTCACCTTCCTAAGATACTTAAATAAACCTGTGTTGTTCACCGGTGGGTTAGTTGAGTGAAAGTTCTCTACAAGGTAGGACCTGTTTTTCTGGATGGCCTTGAAATGTCTTATCACACCCCATCCCTTACGTTGAAAACATGCTCCCACCCCTCACGTTAAATATACAACACCAGACTATGTTGAAACCATGTCCACCCCTGACATTGAAACCATATATTCCACCCCACGTTGAAACTATGTCCCCTACCTCACATCGAAACCATGTCTCCTACCTCACATCTAAACCATGTCCCCTACCTCACATCTAAACCATGTCCCTACCTCACATTGAAATCATATCCCCTACCTCACATCGAAACCATGTCTCCTACCTCACATCTAAACCATGTCCCTACCTCACATTGAAATCATGTCTCCTACCTCACATTGAAACAATGTCTCCTCCCCACGTTGAAACCATGTCTCCTACCTCACATTGAAACCATATCCCTACCCACATTGAAATCATGTCCCCTACCTCACATTGAAACCATGTCTCCTACCTCACATCTAAACCATGTCCCCTACCTCACATTGAAACCATGTCTCCTACCTCACATTGAAACCATATCTCCTACCCAACATTGAAATCATGTCTCCTACCTCAATTGAAACAATGTCTCCTCCCCCACGTTGAAACCATGTCTCCTCCCCCACGTTGAAACCATGTCCTCTACCTCACGTTGAAGTAATGTCCCCTACCTCACATCTAAACCATGTCTCCTACCTCACGTTGAAACCCTGTCTCCTCCCTCACGTTGAAACCATGTCTCCTCCCCACGTTGAAACCATGTCTCCTCCCCACGTTGAAACCATGTCCTCTACCTCACGTTGAAACCATGTCTCCTCCCTCACATTGAAACAATGTCTCCTCCCCCACGTTGAAACCATGTCTCCTACCTCACATTGAAACCATATCTCCTACCCAACATTGAAATCATGTCCCCTACCTCACATTGAAACCATGTCTCCTACCTCACATTGAAACAATGTCTCCTCCCCCACGTTGAAACCATGTCTCCTACCTCACATCTAAACCATGTCTCCTACCTCACGTTGAAACCATGTCTCCTCCCCCACGTTGAAACCATGTCTCCTCCCCCACGTTGAAACCATGTCCTCTACCTCACGTTGAAACCATGTCTCCTCCCTCACATTGAAACAATGTCTCCTCCCCCACGTTGAAACCATGTCTCCTACCTCACATTGAAACCATGTCTCCTCCCCCACATTGAAACCATATCTCCTCCCCCACGTTGAAACAATGTCTCCTCCCCCACGTTGAAACCATGTCCTCTACCTCACGTTGAAGTAATGTCCCCTACCTCACATCTAAACCATGTCTCCTACCTCACATCGAAACCATGTCTCCTACCTCACATCTAAACCATGTCTCCTACCTCACATTGAAACCATATCTCCTACCTCACATCGAAACCATGTCTCCTACCTCACATTGAAATCATATCTCCTACCCAACATTGAAACCATGTCTCCTACCTCACATTGAAACCATATCTCCTACCCAACATTGAAATCATGTCCCCTTACATTGAAATCATGTCCCCTACCTCACGTTGAAACAATGTCTCCTCCCCCACGTAGAAACAATGTCTCCTCCCTCATGTTGAAACCATGTCTCCTCCCTCACGTTGAAACCATGTCCTCTACCTCACGTTGAAACCATGTCTCCTCCCCCACATTGAAACAATGTCTCCTCCCCCACGTTGAAACCATGTCCCCTCCCCCATGTTGAAACCATGTCTCCTCCCCCACGTTGAAACCATGTCTCCTCCCCCACGTTGAAACAATGTCTCCTCCCCCACGTTGAAACCATGTCTCCTCCCCCACGTTGAAACCATGTCCTCTACCTCACGTTGAAACCATGTCTCCTCCCCCACGTTGAAACCATGTCCTCTACCTCACGTTGAAACCATGTCTCCTCCCTCACGTTGAAACCATGTCTCCTCCCCCACGTTGAAACCATGTCTCCTCCCCACGTTGAAACCATGTCCTCTACCTCACGTTGAAACCATGTCTCCTCCCCCACATTGAAACAATGTCTCCTCCCCCACGTTGAAACCATGTCTCCTCCCCCACGTTGAAACCATGTCCTCTACCTCACGTTGAAGTAATGTCCCCTACCTCACATCTAAACCATGTCTCCTACCTCACGTTGAAACCATGTCTCCTCCCCCACGTTGAAACCATGTCTCCTCCCCCACATTGAAACAATGTCTCCTCCCCCACGTTGAAACCATGTCTCCTCCCCCACGTTGAAACCATGTCCTCTACCTCACGTTGAAGTAATGTCCCCTACCTCACATCTAAACCATGTCTCCTACCTCACGTTGAAACCATGTCTCCTCCCCACGTTGAAACCATGTCTCCTCCCCCACATTGAAACAATGTCTCCTCCCCCACGTTGAAACCATGTCTCCTCCCTCACGTTGAAACCATGTCTCCTCCCCCACGTTGAAACCATGTCCTCTACCTCACGTTGAAACCATGTCTCCTCCCCCACATTGAACAATGTCTCCTCCCCCACGTTGAAACCATGTCTCCTCCCCACATTGAAACCATGTCTCCTCCCCCACGTTGAAACCATGTCCTCTACCTCACGTTGAAGTAATGTCCCCTACCTCACATCTAAACCATGTCTCCTACCTCACGTTGAAACCATGTCTCCTCCCCCACATTGAAACAATGTCTCCTCCCCCACGTTGAAACCATGTCCCCTCCCCCACGTTGAAACCATGTCTCCTCCCCCACATTGAAACAATGTCTCCTCCCCACGTTGAAACCATGTCCCCTCCCCCCCACGTTGAAACCATGTCTCCTCCCCCACGTTGAAACCATGCCCTCCACCCCACGTTGAAACCATGTCTCCTCCCCCACATTGAAACAATGTCTCCTCCCCACGTTGAAACCATGTCTCCTCCCCACACGTTGAAACCATGTCCTCTACCTCACGTTGAAGTAATGTCCCCTACCTCACATCTAAACCATGTCTCCTCCCCCACATTGAAACAATGTCTCCTCCCCCACGTTGAAACCATGTCTCCTCCCCCACGTTGAAACCATGTCCTCTACCTCACGTTGAAGTAATGTCCCTACCTCACATCTAAACCATGTCTCCTCCCTCATGTTGAAACCATGTCTCCTCCCCCACATTGAAACAATGTCTCCTCCCCATGTTGAAACCATGTCTCCTCCCCCACATTGAAACAATGTCTCCTTCCCCCACATTGAAACAATGTCTCCTCCCCCACGTTGAAACAATGTCTCCTCCCCACGTTGAAACAATGTCTCCTCCCTCATGTTGAAACCATGCCTCCTCCCTCATGTTGAAACCATGCCTCCTCCCTCATGTTGAAACAATGTCTCCTCCCTCATGTTGAAACCATGCCTCCTCCCTCATGTTGAAACAATGTCTCCTCCCTCATGTTGAAACCATGTCTCCTCCCCCACATTGAAACAATGTCTCCTCCCCCATGTTGAAACCATGTCTCCTCCCCACATTGAAACAATGTCTCCTCCCCCACATTGAAACAATGTCTCCTCCCCCACGTTGAAACAATGTCTCCTCCCCACGTTGAAACAATGTCTCCTCCCTCATGTTGAAACCATGCCTCCTCCCTCATGTTGAAACCATGCCTCCTCCCTCATGTTGAAACAATGTCTCCTCCCTCATGTTGAAACCATGCCCTCCACCCCACGTTGAAACAATGTCTCCTCCCTCATGTTGAAACAATGTCTCCTCCCTCATGTTGAAACCATGTCTCCTCCCCACGTTGAAACCATGTCTCTTCTTTCCACCAGCTCGTGTTGAAAACAAGGAACAATGTGTTGTTGTTTGTCCAGAACCGAGCCAGGTGGTAACCGGAGCTCTCGGAGTGGTGTCAGGTGTGAGGGACACCCGATCCTCCATGAGCCCCAAGGGGGGTGCGGTGGTTGGCAGGCCTGCCCGTCACACTTGACAACCTGGTCTCCGCACGTCGCAGTTTGCACGTGTATGACTTTACACTGGTTTCTCTGAGAGGACTACATTGATGTGATGCAACGGTGGACATGCGGTCTAAGTGGCAGGACCCGCTTCGAATGGTCTAAGGCAGGCCTGGGCAAGTACTCTGGCCGAAGGGCCAAATTGCGAATTTAAATATAGGGATGGGACGCCAAAAAGAATACGACTTTTCAAAAGACGCAATTTACCATAAAATAATATATAATTTATATAACAAAACTCCAAAGTGTGAGCTAGACTGACCGAGCGGGGGCCGCCACCATTAGCGATAGTAATACTAGCATTTTTGGTCAGCGCAACCAAACCTTCGGCTGTTGATCTCACTTTTCTAGACTGGAGCTGCTACCTATTTATTCAAGCCGCTCCCCAGTTATCCTAACGAGGTTGAGTTTGACCCCTTTCCAGACCTACTGGTTCACAGATAAATCTGGAAGCACCGGAGATCGAATCCTGACTACTAGACGGTCATATGAAATTTAGACAATATAAAAAATGAAAATAATATATTTAAAAAAAAAACAAGTTATTGCTTCTCAAATAAAACAGAACATAATATGATGAAGGTTAAATTACATAAATTTGTCAAAATTTCTCTAACACCTAATTCTAATGTCAGCTATAAATTTAGTAGTTGAAATTCTTAAAACTGCTTTTAAATATTCATCCATGTTTTTTATGAATTTTTTTTATAGAGCCGCGTCTTACTACCTGTACACTGTACAGGTTATACGCCTATGTACTAATTACGTTAGTAAGATAGAGATGAGGGAAGTTGAATTTTAGAAGAAGTGTACCCGTATTTGCGTGGAGGGAGAGTTTGAAAATCATATAGGAAAAAAGCCTCAGTACACCCGACAGACATTCGAACCCTGATCTCGCCATCGGCAGCCCAGGCTATTGCGAGTGTGACGTCTTGGTTTGGTCCATTACCATCGTACATCATCACAGATGATGAATTATTGCCATCCTCAGATTTACTCTTTGGAAACTTTGATTGGAATTTAATAAAAACAAGCGTTTAGAATTTAATGAATAGCTTAATAAATTCCGACATCTTAGCTCAGAAGGTGGAATTTCCACCTACTAAGTTTAGAATCCCGGGTTCGAGTTCAAGTATGGTCAAAAAATGTATCATCGGTGGAATACGCGGTTTTCCCTTTCACAGTGATGTGTTAACGGCCAGGGGGCTGGATGTTGTGTTTGTTCTATATTTAAATTGGTTTATAAGTCGGTTCACAAAGTGCACGTTAAATCCCTCAATTAAATAAAAAGGTTCATAAAGTATTTGGGGCAGCCCAAATGAAACCGCCGCTCTCCGAGTAATATCCCGGCGTTTCAGTCCACCTCTGCTTGACGTATGAATACTTGAAAGTAGATCTAGTAACCGTCTGTCCTTCCTATACAAACTGGACTGTGGCCCAAGTACTTACAAAGGTAGCTGAGTAGGTATGTCAACTCCGGCGGCTCTTGAAGGTCGAGGAAATCTGCACGTCAGGGATGTGAAGCTGGACCCGCACGGTTCTGAAGCCGAGGATGGAGGGCAACTGGCTGGTCGGTTTGGAGGGTTCGCAAGAGGCGATCAACCACATCTGAAGTACCGGTTTATGTGCCCTCCCCCCCTTTTTCCCTTTCACCGGCATGTTAAAAGGGGGAGGGGGGTGAAATATAACACCCCATCCCAGTCCCAGGCCAGAGTCATGCCCCACTTGCTGCGAAGGTATGCATCCCCACACGACACCAAGGAAGAGGGGCAATTCCTCAAGGTCATTGGCAGTCGTATAGGCATCACTAGGGGCCATTGGCTTCGTTAGTTCTTAGTTATTTGGGTGGTGGGGGAAGGAGCTGTGCAGAAATAACCTATTTTAAATTTAAATTTAAATAAATCATCATCATCATCATCCTTGGACGTTTCCGCGTCCACGCCTCGTATGGCACAATCTTTTCTGTTCCCGTCGATTTCTACAAGTTTCTTCCTCTGTGAAACTTGTCTCCAATCCACTCCTTTATCCTCCATGTCCTTTTGCTCTTGGTCCATCCATCTCTCCTGTGGTTTTCCAACATGTCTTCTATTCTTCTACTTACACTGTAGAGATTTCTCAGGCATTCTGTCTTCCTCCATTCTCATCATAATGTCCTAACCACTGCAACCTTTTCCTCTTCAGTGTCTCTTCTAACGGTATCCCTAAACTATTTCCTTCCTTATCCTGTCTCTTCTTGTTACAATCTCACTGCCTCTCAGGAACCTCATCTCTGCAGCCTGCGATCTATTTAAATCTCTCTTTGTCCATGTCCAGGTTTCAGAGCCATATGTCAATATTGGTTGATAATACGCCATATATAACAAAGTTATATAAATATTCTTTAGCATACAATTTAAAATATTTTAATTATACTAATATAAAGCCACATGGCTGACTCACTCACTCACTCACTCACTGACATTAATGTTTACCCACTTCCAGATGAGATAGAAACTTGAAATTTGGTAAACTTATAGCTTCTAGCCTGTTACTGACGGGAAAGTTCCAAAAAGTTAAAAAAAATTTAAACCCCCTAAAAAAAATTCAAAATGGCGGAGCAACTTTAAAGTCGGTGCGGACCTTTCTTTGGAGGTTTCTTGTGGCTAAACGGTAAGACCTATCAAAAACGGATTGCACCAGCAGCCACGGATTTGGCGAGATCCACAAGTTTGGTCCTATTACTTTTTGTCGTATCTTCATCGGTTATACCCTAGCTAGAGCTAGATTTTTTGATTTTAGGTCAATTTTGCACATTTTCCACACTTTTTTAATGTCAAAACAACGCTGGTATTACATTAGTTTACAACCACTTGCAAAGAAAACTCACAGGGGGTTTGGGGGCGGAGCCCCCAACGAGCAAAGCGAGTAACATATAAACAGCTACATTTCATATACTTAAAAAAAAAAATCGTATCAAATGAATAATTCAGGATGAGGCAGAAAGAATTGACTTATTTAATGAGTAATGAACCCTATAAATAAGTGTCTACAATTTTAACTACTAAATGCTTCAAATTAATCTTAAAATAACATTAAAATATTGACAATTTTCTACATACCCTTGAACTATTAATTTAAAAAAATCAATATCCTCTATGTACTAATTACACTAATTTGTTAGGGATTAGGAATGTTTAATTTAGAGGAAGCGCTCCAGTATTTGCTTGGAGGGAGAGTGGAAAACAATTTAGGGGAAAAATCCCTCTCAGTGCACTCTACCGGGATCTAACCCCGATCTCACCGTGTTTGGCAGTCCAGTCTAACGCAAGATTAGCGCGTTAGACCAGGCGACCACCGATATAACGGAATTAATTCTATAGGTCATACTAAAAAAAAAGTTTCCCTAGTTAAACATGTATTCGAACGTGACCCACCTCGGTGGCGTAATGAGCTAACGCGCTAGTTTCGTGTTGAGCTAGACTGCCGAGGATGGGGAGATCAAGGTTCGAATCTCGCTCGGGTGAACTGGGGGTGTTTGTTCATGAATGGTTTTCCACTCTCCCCTCCACGCAAATGCGGGTTCACTTAATCTATATTCAACCTTCCCAATTCATAACCCATTAACGTAATTAGTACATAATCGTATAACCCGAACGGGTAGTAAGACGCGGTGCTAAGTATTTTTATATTATTAGTATTTTCGAACTTGCATTTTCCATTTTCTGAACAAAACAATTCACTGTTTCTTTTACGGTAGCTAGCGTGTCAAATTTGAGAAGATTATTGAGGGGGGGGCATGCGCCCCTGTCTCCCCCTACTAGCGACGCACGTGGCTAGATTTGACAATTTTGACAAACGGCGCTAAACTCTACATATTTAAATCTCAGTCACTAGCGAGTAGGAGCGTTAGAGTGCCATATATTCCCCCCACAAATTGGAAATGGGCCATCAGCACCAATACTGGTGGTCACGCTGTCTAAGAAATCAAACTAGAACTAGACTGGAGAGGACCGAGGTTCGAACTTTGGTTAGAGACTTTTTTTTTCCAACCTGTTAATTTTCAGGGTATTTTTTTCTCAATCCTCCTTCCCCACTAATGCGGATGCACTTCCTCTAATAAATAATCTCATATATATCAGGGACTGGTTTCATATCCCTGAGAATGTCGAGAATAATTGAATTCGTTTTATATTTCCCAGATACTTTAAGCTCAATTTTTATTTATAACAATTGGGGCCCAGATTTATATTTTACTTTTTCATTATGTGTTCTGTCTTTTGACAGGTCTGTTGCCTTGTTTCTTTCAGCAGCTCCCCCCCTTTTTTTTACATCCTCAAACTTCGTATTTTATTGTTTGAGGTCATCCATTTGTTACATTCGTCGTTGGTCCCTTCCCCCCTTCCACCTTGCCTTCTATGACGTCATTCAATAAGATATTTGTCCTCATAATGGAGACTCACGCTATAGCATCACCTGCAGCGTGGTTCTTTTTTTATTTATTCTTCTTAAAACTTATTCGTTAGCTACCCGATATGTTCAATTTATCCTTTCTATTCTCCTCCAGCACCACTTTCCCTCGGGTTCCATTTATATTCGTATGTGCTTAAAATTGGCAAGATGTTTTATTAAAATATGTGCAAGGCCAACATTTTCGGGGGGGGGGGGGGGGGATTTTTATGGGCACATCCCCAATTGCCGGGGCTAGAATTAAAAAAAAAAAGATGAACAGTTTTAGAAGATATCTGAAGTGTTTTTTTTAATGGTAGCATAGCCCCCTAATTTGTACTTGTGCCTTAATTTTGATATGGTTTGAACCATAAATAAAAATATATATATATATATATATATATATATGAGTTCATTAAATTTGGAGGAGAGGGGGTTGAACTCCCAAACCTACCCTGACTACGGCCTTGAATATGTTTAATTTTTTTATATAAAAATATATGTAACAACTAAAATAAAAACAACAAAAACATGCTAATAATCGACATTATGAATGTTTGGTTAAGTGCCCGCAACTCACGGATGTGCTGAGGAAACGGTGTTAGATGTGTTCGAGAATTAAGGATGTATTTAGGAACATCCCCCCTCCCCCCTTTACCCTACCAATCAGCTCGAGCAGGGGGTTTCCCCATGTGCGGCGGATTTAGGTTAACGAAGCGGAAACCTTTGCCAGATAAATATATTATTATTCTTCATTTGAGTTAACAAACTTCCAACTTTTCTTGTAAGAGTAGCCTGTCTTGGAAAATAAATAGTTCGGTGGGTCTGAAACGAAATAATATACACCGTTACTGAAACGTACGATTTGCTGTGTGCCTTTATAACTCTTAATTTATTGGTGACCTGGCGGTCTAGGGGGTAAGGTGTCAGACTTCTGGGTGGGGGTCCGGGGTTCTATCCTCGGTCCAGGGACAGATTTATCTGATTGCCAAACCCTTCCTTCACCTCTGACAAGACGTGTATTAATCACAACTTGTGAATGTGTGGAATGCCAGGCCTCCACCGTGGTTCGGATCCCACGTTAAACTGTAGGTCCTCCATTTCATCTCACAATCACCCTACTATTACACATTAGTGTAAGTGCATATAGCCCGAACGAGTAGCAAGACGCGGTGCTAAACCCCCCACTCCCCCGAAGGGTTCGTTGTGCTGACAAAATGGCACTGAAGTTGGTACTATCTTCGCCAACAGACGGCGGCCGCTCGCTCGGTTGCGGTATGATGTCACGGAGTCAGGACATGACACCTTTGGGGACAACCAGTCGCAATAAGAACAGTGAGTTACTCCCTCGTGATGGTTCGGTCTCATTACAATTTCCGAATATTCCCCGTTTGTCCGGGTGGACTAATCGCTACGTCACTTCCTGCGGTTACTACACAGGAAACATCACAGGATGTCCAACCTCACGGTAGATCCTTCCTCCGTAGAGAACCACTCCAGTCCATCCCTGAGTCTATACGATAAGGAGACATTCTGTGCTTCAGACCATCTTTATTGATACTTGGTGGAGTTTCATCTGACCACAAGTAAGTAACAAGGATACATTCTGTGCTTCAGACCATCTTTATTGATACTTGGTGGAGTTTCATCTGACCACAAGTAAGTAACAAGGATACATTCTGTGCTTCAGACAATCTTTATTGATACTTGGTGGAGTTTCATCTGACCACAGGTAACAAGGATACATTCTGTGCTTCAGACCATCTTTATTGATACTTGGTGGAGTTTCATCTGACCACAGGTAACAAGGATACATTATGTGCTTCAGACCATCTTTATTGATACTTGGTGGAGTTTCATCTGACCACAGGTAACAAGAATACATTCTGTGCTTCAGACCATCTTTATTGATACTTGGTGGAGTTTCATCTGACCACAAGTAAGTAACAAGGATACATTCTGTGCTTCAGACCATCTTTATTGATACTTGGTGGAGTTTCATCTGACCACAGGTAACAAGGATACATTCTGTGCTTCAGACCATCTTTATTGATACTTGGTGGAGTTTCATCTGACCACAGGTAACAAGGATACATTCTGTGCTTCAGACCATCTTTATTGATACTTGGTGGAGTTTCATCTGATCACAAGTAAGTAACAAGGATACATTCTGTGCTTCAGACCATCTTTATTGATACTTGGTGGAGTTTCATCTGATCACAAGTAATCTCTCACTTTTGATTGATCAACTCCTAAACAAGCCCCGCTTCGGTGGCCGCGTGGTCTAACGCGCTACTCTCGTATTGGACTAGACTGTTGAAGACAGAGAGATTAGGGTTCGATACCAGTCTGGTGCACTGAGATTTTCTCTAATTTGTTTTCCCGCTCTCCCTCCACGCAAATGCGGGAGCACATATTATTAATTAAACCCTACTAATCAGTAACACGTTAGTGTAATTATTAGTACATAAGAGTGTAACCCGAACGGTCAGTAAGACGTGGTGAACAAAAATAACACTAATAAAAGAATACATTGTTATCATTGGTGACCGCAGCAAAATATTTTCAGTTATTTTTTCTAAATTTGGACTTTAGAACTCTCGTGTTGTGTTCCAGCATAAGTCACAATGATTGTGTCGCTGGTAGCGCTACTGGGAGTTATGTTCGTGTCGCCTGCTCTCTCCTGCCCGGAGATGTGCTCGTGTAGCGCTAGAGAAGCGCTCAAGGTCGCCAACCAGCATCAAGCAGCGCTCTGCAAGGAGATCCCGCCGGCCAACCTCTCACGCACGATAACAAGCCTTCAGGTAAGTCACCGACATCCACTTCTGGTGGTATCATCTACGAGATTAAGGGGGTTGAAAAATCGACATTTTCAATAGGAATTTTTTTATAATTAAAAATGTCAGATTATTGGATCCCAGAGGAGGGGGATGTCGTCGTAAAGGGTTTGATTAGTATATTGACGTATTAACTTATCTTCTGGAGTTGGCACCTTTAGGAATTTTGAATTAGCTATATTGCCTGAAAATTAAATCCAAATTATTTAATGACAAATTAAAGAGGAACAATTTTCATATAAATATTTAAGATCATCAAATGCCAAGGGAGAGAGGTACATTCGCTAAGGCTTCGAATTAAATGTTATCATTATTAGGTCTACAGCAGACCCAATGCTAGTGACAGATTCCACCACCAAGCGCTGTAGTCGATGCGTGATAGTGATAATAAAACTGGTAATTGTTGTCACATTATTATTTATATCACGCGTTTTACTACCTGTTTAGGTAATATTATAAATTACTCTAATGGGTTAAGGTTGAGGAAGGAGGAATTTTAGAGTTAATATACCTGTATTTGCGTGAAGGAGACTAGGAAACCAATAGGAAAAACCACCCTAAGTAGAGCTGACTGGGATTCGAACCACGATCTCCCCATCTTCAGCAGGCCAATCCAACACGAGAATGACACCTTAGACCGTTCGTTCACTGAATAGTAAGTTTTATTGATTTATTGTAACTCATTTGATGTTTCTGGTTTTAACTGACTCGGTAGAAATTAAATTGAATTGGAAACTTTAAAACTTGGAATATCTCGACTAGATTATTTCGATTTAAATTGCTGCGATTTTTTTTTACAAGAGAAGAATTGTTAAAAAATTTCCGGATTTTTTTTTTCCCATCTCACACGTGTCTCTTTGTGCAGCTGATCGATGCGGATATATCGACGATCTCGAACACCACCCTCAAAGGGGTGTCCCACTTCCTCGTCAGTCTCGACATGAGTCTAAGCGGTATCAAGACCCTGGACCCGAAAGCGTTCGACGACAGCCCCCACCTAACGTCCCTCCACCTCTCCAACAACCGCCTGGAGAAGATTCTGAGCGGCACGTTCCGGACCTGCGCCATGCTCAGGGAGCTGTACCTGGACGGGAACGGGCTGAGGGAGGTCGCCGACGGGGTGTTCGCCAAACTGGACAACCTGGAATATCTGTACCTGGAGCGTAACCAGCTGGTTCACGTCCCGGGTAAACTTCCCCCTACTTTGGTCACCTTGGACATCTCCGGGAACAGCATCGGACCTGTCGTCACTGAGCACTTTTACCAGGTAACTCCTTCATGGACTAGAACAACATTGAACGATCATAGAGCACTTTTACCAGGTAACTCCTTCATGGACTAGAACAACATTGAACGATCAAGCCTACCCTAACTCCTTCATGGACTAACAAGCTGAGAAGATTTTGAGCGCACTTCCAGGACCTGCCTTCATGGAGCTAGTACGACGTGAACGGGTCAGGAGTGCACTTTTCCAGGTAAACTCCTGCATGGACTAGGAACCAGCTTTACGTCCGATAAACTTCTACTTTGGTCACCTTGGACATTCCGGAAACAGCATGGACCTGTCGTAGAGCACTTTTACCAGGTAACTCCTTCATGGACTAGACAAGCATTGGACGATCATAGAGCACTTTTACCAGGTACTCCTTATGGACTAGACTACATTGAACGATCATAGAGCACTTTTACCAGGTAACTCCTTCATGGACTAGACTAGCATTGGACGATCATAGAGCACTTTTACCAGGTAACTCCTTCATGGACTAGAACAGCATTGGACGATCATAGAGCACTTTTACCAGGTAACTCCTTCATGGACTAGAACAGCATCGAACCATTGATCCTGTATTCTCGTTTGATCAGAACTCCCTGAAGAGCCTGGACCTGTGCGGAAACTTGCTCCAGTCGGTCTCTCTGGCGACCTTCTCGACCGTCAGCAACTTGCAGTCCTTGTGCGTCGGTGACCACGGAGTGAATCTGCCCCTGGACACCTCGACTCATCTGCCGCACCTCACCAACCTCACGCTCAGGGAGATGCCACCGGCAAGGCAGTCATGGACAGAGTCACAAGGGGAGAGATTGCCAAACTCGGGGCCCTGGAGACTCTAACGATATGTGAGTGGTTTGAGGGACGTACTGGGACTTCTGGTTGAACACTTGCAATCCCCAGGCGGACAGTGTTCCCCCAGTAGTCACTTGGGTAATATAAAGCTTGAGTCACTTATTTGCAGAAAATTGAGAGAATAATGGTCAAGGAAGTAGAAAGCTAATTTTTTCTAAGGGGTTCACTAGAAAATTTTACTATATCTTTGGCCAATATAAGATTTTATACACATATATCAACCCCTCCCTCCTTTTTCTACACCTTGGTTAGTGAGGCATAATCTGCTCGATTGTCACAGCAATTCACAAGTCAGCAGAAATGTATGTCGACACATAATGCTTTACAGCACAAACTTAAAACAGCTGGTTATCAATATATTTAATTTTACTGCGGGTAAACAGATCTTTTAGATTATATTATCCACAATATTAGATGGTTTCTTATTATTGTTTTTTTGTTGTGAATTAAACTTATTCAGAACGATAACACACGCTCTTTGCATTTCATTTCATTTCCCGACAGTAGACGTAGCTGCCTGCTTGTATCTCACTTTGTAGGCACATGCACACACTGGTTTATATGCATGCGTACTGATTTTTTTTTCCCAGTTAGGCACATGGGATTTTGCTTATTTAGGAACATGAAACTGATTTTGTTCATTTAGGAAATAAATGTTGCAACACAGATTTTGGTTCATTTAGGCACAATCACCTTGATTTAAATGTGGTTCATTTAGGCACATAGTTCTTCACTCTGCTCGAGTCGGTTGGTTTATGTGCATCCGCACTAATTGAATCAGTTAGTTTAGGCGTATGAGCTCTAGTTGAGTGGGTGGTTTTGAAATCTGATTGGTCTCCAAGCTGACGTTGCACAGTAAAAGGAAAGCTGAAGTTAGTTCAAGACACGCCGATGAGACTGAAATCCTGTGATTGTCTTAGATCTCGTCACGTAATTACGTTTCTGCTTCCGCTCTTGTTTTTTGTTAACACCCAACTCCACAGTAAAGAGCTCGATACCGTTCTACACCCATGAAAGACAAAGCGTAATTGTTTCTTTCCCCCCCCCTCCCAGTGCACTACGAGGTGACAAACCTCAGATTCCTCGACAACCTGACCAGGCTGCAGAATGTGAAGCTCCAGTATGTATCCGTGACGGGAGACCTCGACCTGGAGGCGGCGTTCCTCAACAAGCTGTTCCTGCTGCGGGTGAACCTAGACGGGAGCGCGGGGCTGGCCTCTGCCCTGCTGGGCGATCCCGGGTGTGACCCACCTGTCCCGACTGGTGCAGCTGAGTCTGAGGGACACGGGGTTGACACACTTCGAGCCCAAAAACCTCCTTCTTGTAATCATCTGTACGTGGATATCAGCGGCAACCCTCTGCAGTGCGACTGTCGGATCAAGTGGATCAACGACAAGGTAGAGCTCCTAGTGGCAGAGACAGGCTGGTACAGTACAATCCTCATAGGAAGAACCTAAAGTGACACCTAGAAAAGTTACTAGATCTACTTTCATGTAGTCATACATCAAGTCGTGTGATCTGCCAGCTGTCACTTTTGATGTATAGTATAAATACTCATAAAATACCAGCCTCGTGGTAGAGTGGTCAGGCTGCCCGTTCTGAAATTACACGATTTTTTGTAATTTTATAGAACAAAATATGAGCATTTCTTACATTATTTTATCTAAAAAATTATAAATAAATAAAGCTCTTATTTTCCCCTTGTTCTATCAAATTCTTGTCATGAGATTTATCAGATATTAATGTTGGCCTTATTTACAGTTTAATCTGGTATAATTGACTATAAAATATATTGATAAAAAGTAGTCAAGGCCGAACGGGGGATTGACAAGACTGCCAAAAAATCATCTTTTTATAACAAGTCAATGTGTCGTTTCTATAATGTTGTTTCGTTGTCTCGCAGGTTTATAACCTGTTGTCGTCCCAGAACACGAAATGTGCTTCTCCCGAGGCCTACAAGAACGTTCTGCTCGAGAAAAGCGGCGGAAGAGCTGAAATGTCCACCGGACAACACGACCCCCAGTCCCGACGGTAGCACCAGCTCTTCCATCCACGCCACTAGCGACAGTGATCACACCACGTGTACATAGTCGTGGGTTGTGTTCTCGGAGTACTGGTCGTCATCGCAGTGGTGTTGGCGGTGGTGTACAGGACCATGAAGAAGAAGGGTGGTAGCAGGGTAACGCCCCATTCAGAGACACCGGGGCCTTGCTTACAACAGGTCCAAGCAGCTTCTTCCAAGGACCACTTGATCAAGAAATAAAATAAATTAAAAAAAACTGATTCGCCATCTGCGTTGTTGTCAAACAATGAAACAATATTTCTGTATTTTTAACCACATATGCTAATGTGTTAAAAGATCAAATTTAGAAGAAATGTAGCCACATTTGCATGGAGAGAGTAGAATACTGTTTAGGAAAAATCCTGAGTAGCGACAACAATAATTTGAACCCCAATCTCCCTGCCATCAGCTGTCTAGTCTATTGAGAGAGTGATTCATTTAGAACAGGGGTTCTCAACTTTTTTTTTATGTCCAACGGCCAAAGTTTCTGTCTCTTGTTGGCTTATCAAGACTGTACCAACATTAAGATTGAATACAAACTAAAATATTAGTATTTATCATGATGTATGTACTTTTTTTTTTCTATTTTTAGATTTTTCTTGCCTACTATAGTTGTCGTTTGCAGGTTAAAAGTAATTTTTATTAAGCTTAATACTTTTCTTCAGATAAAAAGCAAAAATTGTTATATAAAAATAGCATAAAACAAATGTTTATTTTATTTGTTGATTATGTCAAATATATTATGTGTCACATTTTTTCTTTTGAAATCATCGTATATATTTCATGTTCCAGCGGGCAGAAAAAATGTTACCGTGGTTTGAAGACCCCTGGTTTACACCATAAGACCGCCAACCTGGGTTTTGCTACTATTCCAAATTATTAGTTGTATAAGTTTTGCATTTTTCTCAGATCGATCCAATAACTCACGGCGTGCAAAAAAAGGTATAGTCGTGGTTTCAACAAGGATGGGTGGGGGATGTTAATCCGCTTCTTTTAAATATTGACCATCTATAAATTACTTGAATAAAAACCTCAAATATATTAATAAAGACATTTTTGGCCGATTTTGATATAAACTTGTTCAAAAGTTACAAAGATAAATTATGATATATTTATTTAATATAAAATCTAATAATAGTTAAAATAATATATGGACATTTTTACTATACATCTAGTCTTGCTTTTAATTAAATGTGTTTATTCTAGTCCTAGTTCCATCTACAACTAAACAAGTCTTTAACATAGATCCTAAACTAAAAAAAAAGCACATGAATAAAGAACCTTTTTAAATGAACAATATATATTTTTATTAAGACATCCATATTACAGTATATACAGACAAAAGCAGTATAATTGTGTATAGCTTAGTATGTAATTTGTCATCTATTGAATATATTAATTATTCATTCATATTGCTAACACCAAAACTACACTGCTCACACAAAGATTTAAGTTTTAAAACTAGGGAAATTTTTGTAGATGAGCTGGTATCGACTTTTATGAACAAAGTTTTGGCGCCCGTGGTACTTGTCATGTAAGACACAGCAAAAGTCCTAACTCCTAATTGTATATATGTTCTTAGTTCAGTAGGGCGTTGACAATTCAGACGCCAAACATTCGATCGGCAAGAAAATTATTTATAAAAATGACCACAACGGTATCAAGATCTGAGGAACATGACCGCCAATAAATGGACCTCAACCCGCGCTAAGAAAAATATTGGAAACTCTAGTTATTAGATTTTTGCCTTATTATATTCCTTCAGAATTTGTGATATTTAGCAACAAAAACAATGTGTAAGTTAGTTGTTTAAATAAAGTGAAAATGTTTCTATCTTAACACTTGAGTTTTCATAAGTATCCTGTACATGCTTTTTATTTTTTAAATTTTTGGTTTAAGCACTGTATTTTTATATTATTATTATTTAGCACCACGTCTTACTACCTGTTCAGGTTATACGCTTAAGTACTAATTACACTAATGGATTAGGAATAAGAAAGGTTGAATTTAGAGGAAGTGAACCCGCACTTGCGTGGAGGGAGAGTGGAAATCTATTTAGGAAAAACCACCCCCAGTTCACCCGACCGAGATTCGAACCTTGATCTCCCAGTCCTTGGTGGTCTGGCTCAACACGACTGGCGCGTCAGCCAACTACGCCACCGAGGCGGGTTTTAAGCATTGTAGTTACTAACATACAAACTGATCGATAATCCGAACTGGATCGATCCCCATTTAGTCCAAATTATCGGCACACTACTGTACTCGTCTTTCAATGACTAACAGTAAATATTTTGCTAAATTAAAATCACCGGGGGGGAGGGGGGGTTAGATGAAGGGGGGAGGGATATTTATTTGTTGTGAAATGATTTGGATCAGATAATTGTTTATTTTAATTCTGAACATTTAAAAATAAAAAAAATTGTGGATTTTTTTAAATCACCTTGTCTTACTACCCATTTGGGTTTTACACTTATGTACTAATTACACTAATGGGTTAGAGATAAGGAAGGTTAAATTTAAAGGAAGTGTACCCCACATTTGTGTGGAAAACCATTTTGGAAAAAACCACCCTCTGTTAGCTCGATCTCCCCATCATCGGCAGTCTAGTCTGACATGAGTGTGACGCCTTAGACCAAGCAACCACCGAAGCAGGATGCGTTAGAATTGATAGTGCACTAAGTTTAAGTGCAAACTCAAAACCTCTATTTACTGCTCTGCCCTACACTCTTACAGATCCTCCAAATCTACTCCTTGTGCTCGGTGTCAGTCTTTCACCTTGTGCGACCCCTGTTAGGTTTCGCTAGTATTTGCGGATCCTTACTTTAGTTTGTTTTGTTTTCAAACAAAAGCACCTGGGCCATCGCTTATCCAGGGCTGGGAGACGGTATACCAAGCCTTCAGTCAAACTCTATTTTTTTCTGTCGAACTCCAACTCTTTCATCAATGGCTAAAGTATACCCAGTAGTAATTATGCTACAGTACAGATAACTTAACGGGAAGCTTCTTTGGTATTGTGAATTTATATTTAAGTAAATTTGTAAATCCAAATTACAAATACTTGTATAAATAATACAAAAAAAAAGTATGAAATTAAAATAATAGTTACCATAATATTATAAGTTTTTAGTATTTGAAGCTCGAGTTGGTACAGTTTTATTGACTCCAAGCCCTGCTCATTTCAGCGGTATTGTGAAGTGAATCGAACAAGATAAACAAGACGCAAGGGGTGTCTTATGATTGATTAATTTCAAGGTTTTGAAAACAGTGCGCGCATTAGCTTGGAGTAGATACAGTAGGTGTCCGAAAACGTTCCTCAGTTGGTAGCATACCCACCTACTGAGCTAAGTTAACTTGGTTCGATTCCTGGCATGAATATAAAATGTTCATTTGTTAACTGCGGGTTTCACTTTCCCCTCAGATTAAATTCCTATGGTCGAGGTGTCGTTTAAAACTAGATTGAAATTTTAATTTATTTGATAAATGATAAGTTTATATTGATATGATGTTGAATATAATGTTTCTTCTGCCAATATGTTTGTTTTCATGAAAACTTTTGTCGCCAACAGTTGAAACATGACCGATTCAACTACAAATATTCCCCTAAGATCTCTTTACAAGCTTACATATGCGCTTAACATTCCAAACGAGGAACTTGTCCAAATGACTATGGAATGGAAGTGCTACAGCAAATTCTTTTCAATGAATATATTTTAAATATACATTACTAACCTTACCTTCAACAGAATATTACATTCCGTTGTATAACTGGAGATAAAACATACTGGGGATTAAAGAGTCATTCAAAATAAATAAAATGTATTAGGATTCTACAAACTTGATGTGAAAGAATCCTTCTGGTTAATAAATTACAAGAGGTTTTAAAAACTGGGGCAAGATTGCTTTTTGGCGCCCCCTTATATGATGGGGGATAGTAGATTATTTGAGGATATTCCCCAAAACTAACATAAACTGGGTGTGATATGAACATAATTTAAAGGGTCAACTCTATAAATAGTTAAATTACACAGTACAGTGCTAAAAACGTTTTGCTGCGAGTCTGTACAAACATGGCTAGGATTTCAATGTTCTCCTCTTTAATTCTGATAGAATAGACGGTTTAAGAAATAATTGCAAAATAACCATTTTAAGACATCATTTTTCAAGAGGCCGGATCTAAAATAGATTTTTAAGATTGGGTACTATATTCCATTTTATACACCAAAAAAAACAAACAAAACTAGACCACTTTGTCAAATTTCACGTTAGTATTAAAAAGTGAATGAGCAACTCCACTATTACATCCAGGTTACGTCAAGTTTGGGAATTATTCTCATATCATTCCTATGTTATGTTATGTTAGGTTGGTGCTCTGTTTGACGCCCCGGGCAGCCGCCCAGTTCACCCGGCCCTTGAGCCGCCCCTGGTGAAACCATTAATCCCTTTAGGCGAGTTTTGACAATTGACTTGGTTAAGTCTTGGTATTTAGGGTTTACGACCAAGTGGTTCTGACCAAGATGAAGCGTGAAAAACGATTTTGAGAGTTTTTTCCTTAAACAAAAATGGTGGTTTGGAGAGAGAAGAGCTAACAGCTGGTAGGTGAATTTAAGTAATCCTACTACATGTACTCCAAATCGATGTAAAATGAGTTATTTAATTTTATTCTTAGTTTGATTTGTGCTTATTTTGACTACCCCCCCCCCCACCCCAAATCTACCGCTCTCTTTCTTTTTCACAAGGTGCGCATGCACACACACACCTTCTCCCCCTCCCCTCCACACCCCACAACACACACACACAACACACACACACACACAAAATTCTCATTTTGTCCTGACGAAAATGAAAAACAGACTACGAGAATTGCCTGAGCCAACAATCGCTGCCGAGATCCATAATCCGCAAAAGAGATGAGGTACAAATCCATCAAACCTCGGACACCCCACCTCGCCAGATCACAACAAAAGAATAGCCCCCGACCTGACAGCCGAGCCACAGCAAGTGACAACACGTTACTTACATTATAGTGGTCATTTTACAATGTTTTGAGGGGAAGGGGGGGTCAGGTGGTGTATCATGGAGGGATGAGGAGAGGAGAGGGAGGGAGGTAAAAAAAAACCTTTGAGGCAATACTATATGCAATTAAATATCAAATTCAAACAAAATCTATCAAAACATTTTGGCTGTAGTTCTTGGACAGACAGATAGACAGACAGACAGGATTTAAAGGCCCACTTTTTTTGGGTGTCATAAAACGCCAAGATTAATCAAAAATCATAATCTTGAAGCATAAAATATTCATAGAACGTTCTTTATGAAAAAAGGCATAAAAAGTCAATATAAAGTGGTAGTTTCTAGTATAAATAAAGGTTTTTTTTCCCACATCTTTAAATTTCAGGTAGTTTGGTTTTAATTTTCTCTTCCTTCTACACATTTTGTTTGCTAAGTTTAACTATGTCATGTACGCAAACATTTCCATATCGCGCCTACGTTTACTTTGTTTAATAGCAACTACTCTTGTAATAACAACAAAGAAATAAAACAAAAGTTTAACAGGTACCAATAAAATAAAGTTTACACCGAGTCATTGTTTGAGGAAAATAAGACTCTATAGAAACTATACTATGACAAGATAAAATAAGTCGGTGTGTAATTAATCTAATTACAAAATTACCCAACTGTTGATATTTGGAACAGGTGGTCGAAATCAAAATAAAACACCGTTTTAAAACATGTGTAATTAACCATCTTTATACAATAACACCTTGATAATTCAGAATATGACCGCAGTGGAAACTTGTTTATCCAGTTCTCGTTTTAAAAAAAATAAATATTTATTTAACGTGCCCTTTCTGAACCAACTGATTGTATCAGCACACAACTTACTAACTTAAATATAGAACCGACACAACATCCAACGCCCTGGATGTTAATTCACCACTATGAAAAAGGGGAAACCCACATTTTACCATTGATAACTTTTTTGGCCATGCCGATAATCAAAACCAGGACCTTTAGCTTGGTAGATAGACACACTACCGATTGAGATAAAGTGTGGATCCAGCTTTCATTGATTTGGATCTCTGGTTTGCGCGGACTGAAATTTCCATTAACTATGACGGTGAAAAGTCTGCAGTGCTCGTAAACGCCGTTCAATATTGGCACAACAAAAACTTACTAGTTGTTTTATAAGTGAATAATGGTTGTAACACGGTTTTTTTAAAAAAATTTGTGATTGTGAAAATAAATGGTGAATTGTAATAATATATATATATAATATAGTTTTAATGCATTTTTCCTATAATTTTAAGACTATGCGGATTTTTGTTAATCCGAATGACACCTAGACCCAGTTAGACCGAATAAACAAGATTCTACCGCATTTTTTTTTTGACTTAGTATTATTATCGGTAACTGCGACTCTGGTTAGGGAGGTAGAGGTTCAGTTCTATCCTGGTGATAGAGGTAGCAAAAACAAGACATTTACGTGAACTTATAATAAAATAAATGAGTACCCCAAGTTCACATAAAGAAGAATTGACATCATTAAATCTCTACAGATTTAAGTGATACTTGTTAAAACAGATTCAGGGAAATCCACTTCACTACTGGTTTGATTAATTTTTAAATTTCCCTAATCGGTGGCCGCATGCTCTTAGACGCTATTCTCGCAATAGACTAGATTGCCGAAGAGGGGGAGATCAGAGTTCAATCCTGGCCTGATGTACTGTGGGTGGTATTTCCTCAATGCTTTTCCATTATTTCCCCCCCCTTCAAATAAATTCGGGTACAATTCTTTTAAATTCAACCTTCATACCAAACTCATTAGCATAAATAGTACATAAGTTTATGGCCTGAACGGGTAGTAAGAATCGGTGCTAAGAGAAAAAAAACCTATACAGTTTACTACCGGTTTGATTAATTTTTAAATTGTATTACAAATATTTAACACATCATATAGCACAACAATCAACTTTTCTTTGCTATACATAGCATGTAATTTTTTTTTATTTTAAATTCCTTAAGAGTTTTCAGTTTTTTTTTATTCTAACACCGTGTCTTATCTATTCGTTTGAGTTGTACGTATGTATATATGTGGGTACTAACTATGCTAATCTATTCGGCAAGAGGAAGGTTGAATTTAGAGGAAGTGTATCTGCATTTGCATGGAAGGAGAGTGGAAGAAAAATCACCCTTAGTACACTCGACCAGGATTCTAAACTTCAATCTGACCGTCATCGATGGTTCCAGTCTATTGCAAGAGCGACACATTAAACCATTTGACCGCCGAAAAAAATAAAGTATCCTTAAAAAAAATCAATAATTTTGGTATTGCGGTACAACTCTCCTTCATTTAGTCCGAATTATCAAAGTTTTACTGCACATATTAAAACTATTGTACTACACCGAGGGGAAGAAAAAATAAAGACTAATGTAGGATCCAACCAATAGACGAAACGAATCAACGAGCAAGCTGTTACTCTAGGTTGACAACAAGCCTCTTCTAGGTGTGACGAGGGCTGCTTTGTTGGTAGAACCGGGGGCGGCACTAGGAGTTTTCGGAGGAGAGGTCGGTTTCCCTTTCTTCTCCTTACTTTGATTGCTCTGCAACTTTACCCACGTGTCTCCTAATGCCTTAGCGAAATGATCATCAACTAAAACACAAATATATTAGTTAGGGACGGCTCCAACAAACTGTTTTCAGAATATTCATATTATCAACAGATAAGACGTATGAAATATTTAAAATATATTTTTACTTTACATCAATTACCGTTTCCAGCCTGTGGTAAGTTTTTTATTCAAGCCATATATTTCCCACTTCCGCCTTGCTAAGCCTGTTGTAGCTTCATATGACTTATAATTAACTTAAACTAGGACAGGCTCAACATCCAGTCCCCGGTCGTTAATTTATCACTTAACCAATTATAAATTTTTCGGCCATGCCGGGAATCGAACCCGGGACCCTTAGCTCAGTAGACAGACACGCTACCGACTGAACTAAGGTGTTTGATATTTGAAAGATATTCTGAAAAAATTATCTAATATTTGATATTTTCTCGGATATCTCACCCTTCTCCTAGTTATGATACTTGTTGGCACTTATGTAATTTGTAGCCATTGTTACATATGTAGCTATAAGTAACATGGACATTGAATGTAAGAGGGACAAGGAAGGTGGAGGACATGAGATAGTAGAGGAAGCAACACTGAGATGGTATGGGCATGTAATGAGGATGTAGGAGTACATGAGATAGTAGAGGAAGCAAGACTGAGATGGTATGGACATGTAATGAGGATGTGGAGTACATGAGATAGTAGAGGAAGCAAGACTGAGATGGTATGGACATGTAATGAGGATGTGGAGTACATGAGATAGTAGAGGAAGCAAGACTGAGATGGTATGGACATGTAATGAGGATGTTGGAGTACATGAGATAGTAGAGGAACAAGACTGAGATGGTATGGACATGTAATGAGGATGTTGGAGTACATGAGATAGTAGAGGAAGCAAGACTGAGATGGTATGGACATGTAATGAGGATGTTGGAGTACATGAGATAGTAGAGGAAGCAAGACTGAGATGGTATGGACATGTAATGAGGATGTTAGGAGTACATGAGATAGTAGAGGAAGCAAGACTGAGATGGTATGGACATGTAATGAGGATGTAGGAGTACATGAGATAGTAGAGGAAGCAAGACTGAGATGGTATGGACATGTAATGAGGATGTAGGAGTACATGAGATAGTAGAGGAAGCAAGACTGAGATGGTAATGACATGTAATGAGGATGTAGGAGTACATGAGATAGTAGAGGAAGCAAGACTGAGATGGTATGGACATGTAATGAGGATGGAAAGAAGTAGGGATACAAGACTGAATGATGGCAATAAGGTTGAAGTAGGGTAAAAAAAATAGCAGAAGGGGGAGGGGACAGAGAAAGAGATGGAAGGGGCAGATAGCAGATCATTAAAAAAACCTTTAATAATTGTGATCTCACCTGATAGACCTATATGAGCAACACTATCTTTGTTGTGGTTCTTGTTAAGATCTGATGAGGTATCGCTGGAAAATAGGGCGGTGTAGTCCTTGCCTAGAGACCGGCGAAAATGTTCGTCAATCACCGGGTCACTCACTCCTGGGGGGGAAAAATAAATTTAAAAAATACACCCCTGCCAACATCTTGAAAACATTAGATACAAAACACACATTGTAAACCAGAATAATATGAATTAATTGTAGGGGTGTAAAAAGTCCAATCTTTTTTAATCACCGTCAAACCCGAATTAAGTATTCTGAAAGCCAAATTGAAGTTTTAATAGTTTTTATTATTGTTATATAATTGAAAACATATTAGAGTGTAATTTTTAATCTTACTTTATTCACTAAAATTATTTAAGCCATGTTTAAATTACATTTAAAAAAATATATATTGGATTCTCAACTGATAGATCAAATTATTAACACAAAATGCAATTTGGTTCAACATTTTGCATATGCATATAAATTTATAAGGCACATGATAACGGCAATTATTAAACAATAATTTTGTATTTTAGCCATCAATATTTTTATTGGCAAAGTTTCGTTTTTGTCATTGCATAAATGTTTTTCAGAGCAAAGTTATTGCTTGTGTTTTTTACAAAGCCAAGTCAAAGTGTCGAAGTTTCGCACACATCTTTATTGAATTGTAGAAAAATGAAGCACAAATAAATAAAAATAAGTATATTTAGATTCCGCATCACATCTTCCTCAGGATCAATAATTGTATCAAAATAATGAGCTTGTTTGTAAATATGTTTTAGCGTTTTTACTTTTATTTGTACTCAATTTTTCTCCAATTCTATATTTTTTTTAGCGTTGCGTCTTACTATCCATTCGGGTTACACGCTTATGAACTAATTACGCTAATGGGTTAGGTATGAGGAAGGTTGAATTTAGGGGAGCTGTACCCACACTTGTGGAGAGAGAGAGAGCATGGGAAACCATTTAGAAAGAAACCACCCTCGGTACACCAACCAGGATCGAACTACGATCTATTGTGAGCGTGACACCTTAGACAATGGGAACACAAACGCGGGTTCTATCATGTTTAATTAAGGACGTAATATAAACCAGAATAATTTAATTTTGAAAGTAGGAAGAGGTTAATGAGGAGGCACTAATTTTTAAACCGCAAACCTATCAAAGTGTACGCAATTTACTATACAACTATGGCAGGGATGATGAAATTAAAATCTAAGGTAAATTTACCTGCAATTACAATGAGAAATAGTGAGAAACTAATTGGAGTAAAATACACGTAGTACATCCTGTAAGGATTCAAACCACAATTTACTTGTCACCGGCAAACCAGACTAGATAACCCAGACATTTAGTGCTTGTATCTACCGGCGCGCGTAATAAGAGGTACCGCATCGACATTTCCCCCAGACAAAAGAACGAAATACCAAAATGTGGCAAAATTAAAATGGCCCAAGAATGTTGATAAATATAACTGTGCATTTAATTCCAAACCAAAGATAAACCCTTTCAGGGCTTCTCAACCCAAGCGAGACCGACGACAGGACCACCAGTTAGCGGAGTTGACCATATTACCACTTACCACCAGACTGCTGCTGCCGCTGACGTTTCCGCTCGTTACCACCATCAACCTGAGATTGGGGCGGAGCGCAAGCAATGACGGAAGGACGATATGTCGATACCATCAATGACTCACTATACGAAGGGGGTGGCCCCAGACAGTGAGACCTCGTGGACATGTCCAGAGGGCCGCAAGCACTTAAACATGACAAAGATAATTAAGTTTGAGGTTTTGGTAATGTATTCAGAAGTTTATCAATACAAATACATTAAATTCAACTTAGATAATAGTTAAATTTCCATAGAAGAGCCTTATCAAACAGAGAAAATATTTAAGTCTTGCTAGCTGTCACCAGAAGAAATAGAATTCGAAATTAAGATGTTCGGACCAGAGTTAGGATTCATGGAGTACATGAGATAGTAGAGGAAGCAAGACTGAGATGGTATGGACATGTAATGAGGATGTTGGAGTACATGAGATAGTAGAGGAAGCAAGACTGAGATGGTATGGACATGTAATGAGGATGTTGGAGTACATGAGATAGTAGAGGAAGCAAGACTGAGATGGTATGGTCATGTAATGAGGATGTTGGAGTACATGAGATAGTAGAGGAAGCAAGACTGAGATGGTATGGTCATGTAATGAGGATGTTGGAGTACATGAGATAGTAGAGGAAGCAAGACTGAGATGGTATGGACATGTAATGAGGATGTTGGAGTACATGAGATAGTAGAGGAAGCAAGACTGAGATGGTATGGACATGTAATGAGGATGTTGGAGTACATGAGATAGTAGAGGAAGCAAGGGAGAGATGGTATGGTCATGTAATGAGGATGTTGGAGTACATGAGATAGTAGAGGAAGCAAGACTGAGATGGTATGGACATGTAATGAGGATGTTGGAGTACATGAGATAGTAGAGGAAGCAAGACTGAGATGGTATGGACATGTAATGAGGATGTTAGAGTACATGAGATAGTAGAGGAAGCAAGACTGAGATGGTATGGACATGTAATGAGGGTGTTGGAGTACATGAGATAGTAGAGGAAGCAAGACTGAGATGGTATGGACATGTAATGAGGATGTTGGAGTACATGAGATAGTAGAGGAAGCATGGCTGATATGGTATGGAAATGTAATGAGGATGTTGGAGTACATGAGATAGTAGAGGAAGCATGGCTGATATGGTATGGACATGTAATGAGGATGTTGGAGTACATGAGATAGTAGAGGAAGCAAGACTGAGATGGTATGGACATGTAATGAGGATGTTGGAGTACATGAGATAGTAGAGGAAGCATGGCTGATATGGTATGGGCATGTAATGAGGATGTTGGAGAACATGAGGTAGTAGAGGAAGCATGGCTGATATGGTATGGTCACTTGTAGTCTCGAGTCAGCCAAAAATCCAACAGTAGTCCCCTGGAGGCCCTCAAGAGATAGAAGTCAGGCCCCCAGGCTAGCACCTAAACACTATGACATATTAGACAATGTTGTTGCCTACTAGTCAGGGGTAGTTCTGCGGCTCTTGGTGTTGCATTCTCCGGATCTGTCCCTGCAGCGGCGTTCCTGCCTCCAACGCGTGGAGGGAAGATGTTTCAATTCACACCGAGTTACTTCCTCTGCAACAAGCAAATATGTCTCGTTAAGTTTAGAAGAGATAAGATTAGAAATATATCTTTTGACAAATGTGTATTTAAAATGTATTTAACCTCAATATTTCTTATCAATTAATCCATGAAAGTTATTTAAGATTGTAAACATTCTAAACATAGTTTAATACAGTTTTTTTTACAGAGATTTTAGTCTCTACAAATCATACCCAGTCCAAATCTAGCCGTGTTAGTTTTTTTTTCTTTGCACCGCGTCCTACTGCATAATCAGGTTACACACATATCTACTAATTACACTTATGAATTAGGGTTGAGAAAGGTTGAATTTAGAGGAAGCGTACCCGCATTTGCGTGGAGGGAGAGCAGAAAACCAATAAGGGAAAACCACCCTCAGTAAACCTAACTGATCTCCCTGTCATCAGCAGTCTAGTTTATTCCAAGACTGGCGCTTTAAGACAACGCGACCACCGGAACAGGTCGATTTCAGACCTTGGTTTAGGAATGAGGGAGAAATGAATTTAGAGGAAATTTACTCGTATGTGTTTGGAGAGAGAGAAGGGAGAGAGAGAAAGGGGAGAGAGAGAAGGGGAGAAGGGGAGAGAGAAAGGAGAGAGAGAGAAGGGGAGAGAGAGAAAGGAAGAGAGGAGAGAAAAAGGGGAGAGAGAGAAGGGAGAGAAAAAGAGGGAGAGAGAGAAGGGAGAGAAAAAGGGGAGAGAGAGAGAGAAGGGGAGAGAAAAAAGTGAGTGAAGAGAGAGAGAGAAAAGAGAGTAAGGTCGAGAGAAAAAGAGTGCGAGAGAAAAGAGTGAGAGCGAGAAAAGAGTGATAGCAATAGAGAGAGAGAGAAGCAAAAGAGAGAATGAGAGTGAGTGAGGAAGAGTTCTGTAAAAACCACCCATACCACCGCTACCGGCTGGATAGGCCTGTCGTAGCTTCATATGCCTTATAAGTTAGGTATCTTAAGACAAGGACAGGCACAACATCCAGTCCCCCGACAGTTAATCCACCAGTGTGAAAGGGTAAACCCATATGTCACCAATGATGAAATTTTTCGAATGCCGGGAATAGAACCTGGGACCCTTAGTTCAATAGCTAGACGTGCTACCGACCAAGTTAAAAGTGTATGATAGTCCTGTTTACCGCCCCATGAAATCTGTGAACATATTAATAAACCTCCATTTCCGCAGCTGTTAACAGACAGAATTTCCCTAGCAAAAAATGAAAGACCTCTTTAAATGTCGAGGCTAGCCATGAGGCCTCTTTCTTAAAAATATAGGGTTGGTTATTTTGTTTGATTCATAATACATTAGGGCCTAATTATAATTTAAATATTTATTTGAGGTTTCAATAGTGATTTATGTAGGTATTTTGTCCTGCAACCCCCGACTATTGAAATTGGCAAAAACACAAACAACCTTACACTATTTATGCGACAACTAAAACTTCTATCCTAAATAAAGTAACCTCTATTTGATTACTCTTTAGTTCGGGACCTTTGGAACCTGACAAGTATCGGACCACGGAATTCGAATCCTAAGAACCCTTTATGCTTAGGTCCTTAGCTTGCCATATCAAATCACATACTTAACGTTGTCATTAAAGGTTGAATAGGGCTTAAGACAGGTTGCACGCCCTTTCACGACTCTCAGGCTTGTGGAAGACACATGGTGTCTACTCAACTTGACCAATGAAATTCCCGAATTTTTCCCTGATTTCCCTGATCATTTCCTAAAATTCCCCGACTAAAAAGTATGTCACATCCTTCTAATTACCCCACCTCCCCCCTCATTTTTCTACTAATATTTTTTTATGAATAATAATAAGTTTTAAAATTTAAATAAACATATTTTTTAAATTTGTATTAATATTGTTTACTAGGAATTATAAAATTTATTACACAGCTACAAAAAAACTACAGTTTGAATAACATTATTTATTCATATTTTGAGTAAAACCACATTTTCCCAGATTTTTATTGTAATTTACCAAATTCCCGGCTTATTCCCGTTTTTTCCCTGATCACTTCAAATTCCCGGCTAATTCCCGTTTTCCCTGATTTTCCCGGATGGTAGACACCCTGAAGACATAATTAGGAGCTAAAATACAGGCAGAATAAGAGCCAAAACAATAATGTGTAACCAACATCTCGGGCGCAGGTATAAACAACCTTGTACTGCTGATAGCACCGTCCTGGTGGCTGCCCCTCAAACTAACGGCAGCAGATTCAAAACGTGCCAAGCCAATAATGCCTGACTAAAAGATTCCAAGCTGTATTTTGATATTTTTTTCACGGCACCTGATAAGAGCTAATTACAGAAAGATTTACATATATAAACCTATAAGTGTTATTTTATAGGAATTGATATCTATCAAAAGTGACAGCCGCAGATCACATGGCTTTATGTATGAATACATGAGGCGAGCTAGTATATATCAGGCCCTTGCTATCAAAATTGATCTTTAACACTATTTTAATGTTTTCATGGTGAATCATAAGTTCTGTAACAGTCATTTTTTGACAGATGGTATTAACGCCAATAAAATAATAATTCCATATTTTCAATGTTGAACTTAATATAACTTTGTATTTTTTAAACTTTACTTCCTAGCACAATTCTACCATAAAGTAATTCATCGAAATCGGCATGGAGAATAGGGCGAATGCCCCGTCTCCCCCTCGCTCTCACATTAGCTGCGTCGGATTAGAAACACGAATCCCCCTCCGTCAACAAGAAGTTAAGTCAATGGTCGAAAGTGGTGCTTGTCACTGCATTGTAGGTCTAATTACCTCATAGGCCAACTATTAACGAAATATTAAAGTCGAGTTAAGAAATCACAAACTGTACCGTAATCCGGCGGTGAATTATCTTGGACCATTGTGGCAGCTCGTGATAATACATCCAACGGTGACTCTGGGGTTTCCATCTTTATATGCACAAATCCTGGAAATTATTTTATTAAATTAGTTCTAACACATATTTTTGTCAAATTTATTATTTTAGACAATTTTTTATCTCAACTTTTTTTCAAGTACTAAACTCATACTGGAGTATGTTGATATTATTATAAAACTAGCCTAAAGTAATATGAGAAAAAATTAACTTGGCTCTAAAAATAAAATATAGGGGGCTATTATTTGTAATTTGAAATGTTTAAAATGGTTTTAAGCTTTTTTCAATATCAAATATTTTTATTTAGATAGTCAATGTGCTAATGTTTTAAAATTAGCTAGAGTGTAGTCCTAATGTGTATAAAAAAATATATTTGGGGTGTTTCGTACCTACTGATGATGTCATAACATTCCAGTATGAATTTGTTGGAATGTAAGGTCAAATTACAACCATGAAAATAATTAGACATCACAACATACATTTTATTTGAAGCTTTACACACAGTGGCCTGGAAATTATAACAATACTGAAAGACCACTTTATGGAATGCAAAATTGATTTTGAAATGTTAATTTGGAATGAATATGCAAGGTTTAAAATATAGTTTAAACATACAATAACATATTAAAATCAATTAAACAACCTCCCAAAATACAAATTTACCTTTTATATTGCAGGCCTAATAGATAGCTGAAGAAACACGAAAAACATCACATTCCCAATTATATACAGCCTTATGACATTCTGATTTTAACCAGCCTAGGCATTTCGGAATGTGAAGAATGAATGGAATGAAGCCAACGATTGTACTGTACTCTACATGAAAGTATGCGAACTTCTCAAACACGTAGACTACGTTGACTTTCTTTTACTAAATGAGGTAAAGATTATCCTTACTTTAAAAAAAAATAATATGTGCAAATTGCTTTTTTATGAGAGTTAGTAATAAATTTAAAATTATGTATTTAAATAAAATACATTAAATGTTAAATTAAAAAAATATGCGTCGCATAAATTTATGTTTTGACTTATATCATTCTCATAAAAACATGTGCACAAAAAATTTAATCTCATTTCTTTGCTTGATTATGATTGGTTTTCTACATGAAAGGCAAAGATTGCTAGTATACAAACAGGACAGAGCGTTTCAGATTAAATAGTTGGAAAACATACTAATAGAGTGAGACACTCATGAAATAAAGATGGTTGTTCTAGGTTGGGTTAAAGAAAATATATTTTCATAGGACATAATAGGATGAAAACATTCGCACTACATACCATTTTTAATGTAGGATTATTTCATTAATAATCCTCAAAATTGCTCTAAGTGAAACACATTGCACTACCTTTTGAATGCATATTAACTAAGTTCAATATTTTTTTAAAAACAAATTGATCTACATTTATTTTCAACTAAAAATAAAAACCTTTAATTATCTGAAAACCAAGTATACAATTTTATTGCGGAAAAGGTTGTATTAATTAACATTTTACTTCAATAATCTCAAGACAATAGTTTTTAAAAGGTATGGTAAATAAAATTGAAGGAAACCTGGTATAGTCTCAATATTTAACGTAAAATAATTTTAAATTTCCATCAAAGGACATTTAAAAATAATAGAAATTAGGGTCGGTCTAAGGCGTGTGCTACCTGTGCAACAGCATACACAACCAATTGAGGGGGGCGCCAAAATTGGACAAAAATAAATATTTTTGTTTTTATCTGGGAAATTATAATTTTAATTAAAGAAAGTAATTTGTAAGAAGAATGATTATTTCTTAAATTAATATTTACATCCATGCTAAACAGAGTACTTTTTTATTTCAAATTGGTGCATTAGAATACATTAACAAAATAAATACATTTTGAATGTTGTTCGGTGTGACGTACCCCTGTCAACTACATTGGTGACGGGACTATACTAGTGGCCGGGTCGAGACTGTACGATCTATGAGTTAGCTCAGGTCAAACTTTTGGTGGTTGGCAGAGGATGGGGGGTAGGTGTAGTTTTGATTCTCAGGGAGTCACCTAACCTCCGTGCGAGTGATTTATTGACAATCGCTTTATTTATTGTTCGGCGTGTTGCAATTCGTTACTTATTATTTTTAGTTGATATGGTGTTCTGTGAAATTTTGCTTAAGTTTTGTTTTAAATTATTATCTTGGTGCAAACCTTTTTAGTAGGTACTGTACTCTGTGAAGTGTATTGTGTCGTATGCTGTATTGCTGTTATTATTATGTTTTTATTTTTTATGGTTCCTGTTTTTTTAATAATATTAAATATATTTTTTAAAACAGTTACTATAATGTTTTCCAAACTTTCTGCAGCCGAAAATAAAAAATAGAAAGCAAAAAGTTACAAGAAACTAAGTCAAGCGCTAAACTAATTTGTAATTATTTAATGAAGACAAGCACTAGCAAAGAAAGTGAAATTGAAATTGAAATTGAAACTCAATGTAACGATGATCGTCTGTTGAAACAGCGCTCAGAGGAGGACGAAGACTCTCAGAAGATTTAATAAACACTATTGCCGATGATTCTAACACCACGAAAATTACTGATCACAGTGATAAGAGTTATGTGACTGATAAGGCTACAATCCAAGAAATGAATAATTCATGTGACAAATTGAAAGATCCGGCTAATTGGCCCAAAGTGCTAAGCGCAATTGAACGTGATTTCATTATTTCACAAGGACCAATCTCAACAGTATTAAACAGCTACCCTGTAGAAGGTGCAAAGAGATCCTTTTCCAACGTATTTTACTATCAGCTTGCTTCCAACGGCGAGAAAATTAGAAGACGATGGCTAATGTATTCCCAGTCCAAGGGAAGTGAATACTGTTTTTGCTGCAAGGTATTTAACACGGCATTCACCAGCACTACATTATCTGATGAAAATGGAAAGTGTGATTGAAGGCACATCGGAAAAACTCTTTCCCAACATGAGACGTCCTCTAACCACTTAAAGTTATACAAAAAATGAGTTGAAGCAGAAAGGAGGTTTAACACTGGCAAGGCAATTGATGACGAAAATCAAAGATTAATTGCTCAGGAAAAATGTCCTCACGAGAGATCTTGCCATCTTGCCACCTTTACCAACACAACATGGCTTTTCGAGAAACTCACGAAACCCTCTACAGCAAAAACAATGGACATTTTCTTGGGTTCGTAGAGTTGATTGCAAAATTCAATTCTGTTATGAAGGAACATATTTCCCGAATTCTGGGAAAAGACAATCTCAGATGTGTAACATGTTTGGGCAAGAACATTAAAAAATGTGGTATACATAGGGTCTAAGTTTTAAAATATTCATATATAGTTTTCTCCATAGTTTTTTCAGATGGAGGGGTGGAGGACTTGGGGGGGGGGGGGGGGCAAAATGTGAGTTTTTGACACACAAAACTTTTGCCTTAGACCGGCCCTAATATAAATATTTTATAGGTAAGCAAACGCTGAACAAAACTATTTAATACAAGTAATAACAAGTAATTCAATTAATTAAAAATTATTAATGGTGTACGAAGCTTCAAAAAGTCAAAGTCAAAGGTCAAATCTCCTTTGGCTTCGACTTCAACATCTACAATAACCTTCGCATGTTCGAAAATTTTTGAAGGAAGGGTTAAACTTCAATAAGTTATCAATTTTATCTTACTAAATATTACATTTTTCAATATTTGATCATTTTAAACCCGTTTCTAAATATAATGTTAACAATGATTAGTAATTTAACTAAAACAACGTAAGCATGGATCAAAAACGGGTAAGTGTTAATATATTATTTTCACCATCACCAACATAATTTTGTAAAAAATAAAAATACCTATAAAGAAAAAAAACCATGATCACTGGTATGAAGCAGAGAAAGCGGTTTATTTGTGCTATCATCGCGGCTCGCAACTGATGTTTGGTTTTTAATAATCTATCTCTTTGTAACTATCTGTGACAAATTTGCAAGTGCATTTCGACACAGAAGTTTTTCATAGCTTCCTCGCATTTTCTTTTTTATTAAAAATGGCTGATACGGAAAGTAGGAAACGAAAACGGGAATTTAATTTATGATTATTATCAGAGAAATGCAGATAAATAGACATGCATGTGTAAAGTTTCAAAATAATATTATAAGCTCCACGATGTAAGTAAAAATGAAAACTTAATTGATAAGTTACTAAGCTTATCAATAAGCCTGTGTGCATTAATTATTAATATAGTCCTTAGGTAAAAAATAAGGAAATTTCCGCCCTTGTTACTGATAAGATCTAGAAAAATAATTAATTTAAAAATTAAAAGTAGCGTTAAGTGACAACAACAAAAAATCCTAGATAGCTTCGACTTCGCTTCGCATTTAAAAAGTGGCCCTCGCACAACCCTAAAATTATTTAACAGTTTTATACCTTTTTAGAGTACTTATATTATTTAAGGATTAGTCTAGCTCTTAATTACCTTTATTGCCCCCTACCCCCAAAAAAGATGATTAATATTTTAATAGTGGGGAACGTGAGTTGAAGGTAGTATTTTTGCAGTTTTAATAGCAAGACCTGAGATCATCGGTGGAAATGAAGAAGTCCTAGAAGAGTGGATGAAATGAGAACCATTTTGGATGTGATTCTTCGGTACAAAGCAAACTGAATCAGGCACATCCTTAGGAGGAACGTTTCTGCACGAAGAAAAGGTTTAGGGAAAGAGGAACTTAGGAAGGAAGAGAATTCAAGTATTGGTTGACTTGAAAGTAATAAGAAAATTCTAGGAACTGAAGGAAGAGGCAGAGGACAGGGGTATTGGCGGTCTAAGTTCACTGACCAAAAGGAATGGACCTGTCTTAAGACAGAACATATAATAATATAAATAGAATATTGCTCCAGTAGAAACATAGTCTAATTTTCTTCTTATTGTGATATCAACAGTTCTTGAATATCTGTCAAGGGTGTCCTGCTAATATGCTAATAAAAAAATATTCAGAAACTGTTGAAATTACTATCTGTAGAAAATTAAACTAAAATTATCTACCATAGCATTATTTAACTGGAAAAATTTGTTTGGCATGAAAGATACAAAAAAAAAAAAAAAGAAACATAGAAATTATATTTCTTTCATCCCTCTTCAACCCCACCTTTAAGAGGATAACCTATTATTATATTTCAACTAAAGCTCTTTTCCCTGATGATTTATTTTTTTATTGATTGTCATCGTATATTTCAAAACATGAACAAATGTTTGGTTTCAAACTAATTCTTTAGTCAACTTGTTTCCTCCGAAATTCCAGAGACGGTTTAATTACTCGTCTTGATAACAGGAGGTTATCTTTCCTCTTATGACCTCTGATTCTTCTCTCTTCAGACTACTAACCAAAGAGAAAACATTGGTTGGCTCTTAGACATCACTGCACGGAGTAGGATGACATCGGGGACTGGTCGGTGGCGGTTCCTGGGTTCAAGACCCTTCACCAGCCAAAGGAATTTTGATTTTAAATAAAAAATGGATTAAAAGAGTTTTTTTAGTTTTTAAATAATAGTATTTTAGGTACACTTTCGTTTATCATGGAAGGTAATAGTCTCACCTTGACGTATTACGCTATGGACCTCTCTTATAAGCTGCGCCATAGTGGAATCATGCAAGGTAAACTGGTTACAGTCTGATTTTCATAGGAAGCCCGTTATTTGAAAACTAGAGACTTATGATACCACAATACATTGCAAGTAAACATATTACAACTCAAGGGTACAAGAGAAATAGGGGGAGAGTCACAATGCACACATTTCTCCAGGACATCAACTTTTATATCTCAAACCACATAAGGGCCCCAGGAAACACTTTTTTTAACTAAATTTTTGTGGAAGAGGCGTCTGTGATTCACTTAAAAATGCTTTTACAAAAGAAAGTTTATAAAAGGCTTCGTTATCTTCACAAATTAAGATGGAGAACCAGACAAAATAAAGACTTTGATGACGTCATCCAAACCGTCCAGTTATAATAGGATACAATTGTGAGTATTATAATAAATTTTAGTTTATTAATTCATGCACTGTAATAATTATATCCTACTGCCACAATAGTAAAACAAAAAGCATAATAGTTTTAGTTCTTTAAATATGTTACGAAAAAGTCAATTATACGGTAAATATTCAGGTAAGTGTTAGTAGAAGCGTTTATTAACACTTTTGATCGATAATGTAGTACTACTAAGAATATACCTACCTAATCACTCCGTTCCCTAACAGGGTAGGCAAGAAACTGCATGTAGCTAAAAAAACAACAACTCTGTACTTAAGGTGGAGTGCTAGTGAGCACCAGTTTAGTGCATTAATTTTGCAGTTTTTATAGTATAAACATTTTTGGCCAAAATAAATCAAAATTTCTTCTATAGAAACATAGAGTTTAGCTTTCTGCACATGCTAATCTCAAGAGTTCTTGAATATCTTTCATGAGCATAGCGGCATTTGGTGACAAACTTTTTAAATGCAGAGAAAAAGTTGTCACTAAATTACAGGACACTCTTGACAGATATTCAAGAACTGTTGAGATTAGCATGTGTGAAAACTAAACTCTATGATTCTATAGAAGAAATATTTGATTTATTTTGGCCAAATAAATGTTTATGCTATAAAACTTCGAAAATACTGCCCTAAACTCACGCTCACTAGCACCCCATCTTAATCCATCCTCACTAACTTCCTCCACACTTCCCTATCCTTGCATACTCCCTTCTCTTCAACAACATCCTTACACCGAGTAATACATGCTCTTTTATTATTAAAACTATTAATGTTTCTCTTTTTCACACTTCGTCTACAACATTTACCACCTCTTACATGACCTACCCCTTCCTTTTGATCCACACACTCTACCTTCATATATTTACTTCATCACTCGATCCACACTCATCCTCTCAACATTCCCAAACCAACATAAGACGCTTCTTTCACATTGACTATTGATTCCCTTTCAAACCGCACTCCTTCAGCACCCATTCATTACTGACTCTGTCCATACGAGTTTTTCCACAAACATTTCTTAGATATCTCATTACAACCACCATTCACCTTGCTCTTGTGTTTATACTGACAAACCCACCTTCACAATGTAAAACAATGTGGGCGTTAACACACTTTTATATACCGCCCTCTTTCGATACTTCATTCTTTGCAATAGTCCACATGCATCCAACTACTCTCCGAGAGGCTACTAAGAACATAACAATTATTTCCACATAAGTTGACATTAATGACGTTCAAGTAGAGATGTGAGACGGATTTCCCGATGACAGGGAAATATCGGTGTTCGATCCCGGTCGGGTGCACTAAGAGTGGTGTCAGTTATCAACACTCAAGTGTTGAATGGACTGTATATGTCCCAGATACAGTCCTTGCTGCCACAAACCCACTGTATAGGAACGGCGTGTCCTCACATATGGGACAGCAACATATTCCCATCACGTGTGTTGTATTAATGAACACCTACTTGTGTCCAGATGTAGGAGTGGGCCCCACTGCTATCCAAGAGGACGATAAGGCGCTTATATCGCACCAGCACTGAAACAGTTTGCAGGAAATAACCAGGATTTAAATCAATCAATATACATAGACTCTCAGCCTGGGGTTCGCGAAACAAAATATCTCTATGATCAGCACCTCGTCTTATTACCAGTTCGGGTTATACGCTTTTGTACTAATTACGCTAATGAGTTAGGGATGGGAAAGGTTGAACTTAGAGGAAGTGTACCAGAATTTGTGTGGTGGGAGAGTGGGAAAACATTTTGGGGGGAAAACCCACCTCAGTACACATGACCGAGATTCGAACCTTGATATCCCCGTCATCGGCAGTCTAGTCTACTTCAAGAGTAGGCCTGATACCATGTTGACACCGAAGAGGGTAGGACGCTATAATACACTCAAATTTAGAGTTTAGCTTTTCAGAATTGATTGATATTCAGATAGTCTTGATATTTCTCGATTGAAAGGAGAACTGGGGCTGACCTAAATGAACTGATTGATTTGGTCGTCACACGAGCCATTTTTATAGCTAAACTAGCTGAAGTATCCCGGTGTAACCGCGCAATGAATCACATGGTTACACCGGTAAACACTTTTCTTGGATTCAAACAGATAGACAAAAAATCTTTTCATTATATTTTTTCCGAAACAATTTTTAATGAATTTTAAAAAAAACCCAATAAAAACGTTAAAATTCCAGCTTCTAGGTGCAAATGTTCGGGTACAGGAGCTACTAATTTTTAAATTTAAGACATTTGCGTGCGTTAAAAATCGAGCAAAGCTCATGTCAGACAAACTCTTCATTTTTTATAAATCAATAATAATTATTTTTATCATATTATCCACTTCGGTGGCCACATGGTCTAAGGCGTTACTCTCGTAGTAGACTAGACTACTGATGACGAGGAGATCAAGGTTCGAATCTCGGTCGGGTGTAGTGAGGGTGTTTTTTTCTCTCTCTTCAAATTTGTTTTCCACTCTCCCTCCACACAAATGTGGGTACACTTTCTCTAAATATAACCTTCCTAATCTCTAAAACAATTATCGTAATTAGTACATAAGCTTATAACCCGAACGGGTAGTAAGACACGGTGCTAGTTTTTTTAGCACCGCATCTTACTACCCGTTCGGGTTATAAGCTTATGTACAAATTTCACTGATGTGTAAGGGATTAAAACGGCTATATTCAGATGAAGTGAACCCTCATTTGCATGTAGGAAGAGTGGGAATTTTTTTGGTTGGGAAACCACACCCGACACCCGCCCGAGATTCGAACCTTGAACTCCCCATCATCGGTGGTCTAGTCTACTGTGAGAATAGCGCGTTAGACCACCGAATGACGGCCCACCTACGTTGAGAATTAGGAGTGGGAGGCATTGAACCCTGGTCTCTCAGGTGCGAGTTGTCCCTGCAAAGTTTACAAGTACGTCGCGTGGGAGCTGTTTCCGCAAATATCTCCTCCCCACGCGACGGACATACAAACGCCATTACACAACGCCCGACAGAATCGCCAAGGTCCTCCCGATAACCCCAGTAGTTTACTGCCGACACTTGTTCTGACGACAATCACAGGTACAGGTTGGACAATGCGACACTGGCGGTGACAAATGGACACTCACTTCGCCGAGCCGATAAGAAAAAAAAAAGGTAAAACATTACTTGGTTGTTGTTTTTTATTGCCACGTATCACGCGTTCAGGTTTCGCGTATTTTCACCGATAATAACTAAGCTAATGTGTTAAGGATGAAAAAAGATCCGCCTCGGTGGCGTAGTTAGCTAACGCGCTAGTCGTGTTGAGCTTGACGGTCGAGGACGGGGAGATCAAGGTTCGAATCTCGGTCGGGTAAACTGGGGGGTGGGGTGGGTTCCTAAATGGTTTTCCACTCACCCTCCACGCAAATGCGGGTCACTTCCTCTATATCCAACCTTCCCAATTCCTAACCCATTAGCGTAATTAGTACTTAAGCGTATGACCCGAACGGGTAGTAAGACGTGGTGCTAAGTAAAAAAATAAAAAAGGTTGAATTTAGAATGAAGTGTAAGCGCATTTGTGTGGAGGAGGAGTGAAAAAAATACCCTCAGTACATCTGACCGATATTAGAACCCCGATCATCTCCTCGTCAACAGTCCAATCTATTTCGAGTGGGACGTCTTGGACTATTTGACCACCGAAGCGGGTATTTATTTTTAAAAAAAGTAATAAGATTTTGGTAGGAAGAAACCTTTTTAGAAAATACAAAAATATTATATGGTCAACATTGATAACATTTTGCCATATTTTTTTATGTGTGTCTATAATAAAGTGACAGTCGCAGATCACACGATTTGACGTATAAATACTTGAAAGTAAATCTAGTAGCTTTTGTAGAGCTAAGCTAAGGTACTTCCTGGTAAAATTGAACTGTATTTATCAGGATTTCTGTAAAATTTTGTAATTTGGCAACCCATGCTATGGGTATTCGAGGTGGTATTGTAGGGGACGGGAAATAAGGGAACTATACTTGCAGTTTTCGTCAAAATCTATAAAATATTTATCTAGTAGAAACCTAGAGTTTAATTTTCCTCCCATGCTGATATTCAGTGGCGTAGAGAGTTAATTTTTCAAAGAAGGGGGACCGCTAGAAAATTTTGCTATACCTATAGCTTATAGTCCCTATGGGGACGACATAAAATTCCAGAGGGATCCAAACCCCCTCTCCCGACCCCGGCTTTTATATTCCTTTGCTATTTATCATGTAAAACATTGCCTAAGTATCCAATTTTAACAAAAACTTTAAAGAAAGTTTCAAAATATTTTGATTTAAAAAATAAGTCATATGTAAGCTACATATAAATAATTTTTTTCTGAAAACGAGTATTAAGTGTTATTCATAAGATACATTTTTGAGAAACATCTAATTAAAAAAAATTAATCGTTAATAAACTACCCTTAAGTGAATTTTCCCGAAAAAAAAAAAGGTATGTAGTATTATTTGGCTTGTCAAATACACCCAGATATTTATTTTAAACAAAAATATTAGTAGTTTTCATTTTTTTTTAACTCTTCAAAATTAGTAATCAATAAACAACCCTTATTTTAAAGGTTAGAATTAAAATTTAGAAAATTGGCCGAAGGTACCATATAATACCATATAATGCCTAAATATCAAATTTGAACTAAATTCATCAAACCATTTCGGCTTTGGCAACAGGAACAAACAGACAGACAGACAAAACCGAGGGACACGAAGAATGTTCAGACATTTTTGGGTTTGGTGGGACATTAAATATCAATATTTATCTTAGTATCTAAGTTGAGGATATCACGTTTAAAAAATTATCTCTTTATATAAGGCAGTGAAAATAGATATGTTCGAAAAGAATAAAGAGTTTTTGTAAACAAAATTATATAATAATATTGTCAACTTAAAACCTACAAATAATCCAAAACAATAAGCAGAAGGCAGAGGATGTAAGAATTTACCATTTGCAATCACCCCCTCCCCCTATTTTCACCCCACCATGTGGAACTGACAAACCAACAACTACATTCAAGGTTTTAACTTTTAGGAATAGTATTTTTAAATTAATTCCCTAGTATTTAGCGTGAGTAATCCTCATTTTTCGGTACTTCCCCCCCTTCTAGACAAGTTTGCTGTCATTCAAAAGATAAACACGTATTCCTGAGCTATTAGCCTAATTGATAGCAATCTTTCCTCAATAATCTGAATTTATTATTGTTTGCTGATAGATACTTATTGGAACTTTTATAGTTAGAAAATAAAATATATAATGGGGAAAATATTATATTGTAAGTTTAAGAAAAAAAGTGTGGAATAAAATATAATGAAACCATAGAAAAATAATTAGCTTTTAATTTTCATTTATTTGATGTGTTTAACGTGAATTTACTGAACTAACTGGTTATAATCAGCACACGACTTACTAACTAACTTAAATCTAGAACAGACACAGCAACCAGACCCCTGCCGGCCGTTAATTCATCACTGTGTAAGGGTACACCCTTATTTCATCAATGATGAAATAGTTCTGCTATGTCCAGGAATAGAACCAGGGAACCTTAGCTGAGTTAGCAGACACGCTACCGACTAGGCTAACTAAGGTGTCGGACGAAAAAAACACACGTTAGAATCGATAAGAACAATAATTATAAACCTAAAAATATTTGTCAATTTCAATGCCGGTTCCGGTCGTTAAGAAATTTATATTTAGGGTTCCTTACCAAATAACTGTTGACTTAATTTGTTTTTTTTATCAGTTTTGGTTCGAATCTCTACTTGATAACATGTATAATTATCTGCTTGTCGGTAATTAAAATTAAAAGTATCTTACCTTAAGATTCAGGACTAGGAAAAGTGATTTCAAGATTAAAGTATTTAGCCCGAAAAGATGATTAAAAAAAAGTGTTGTTGTTATTGTTGTTGTAAGACTACTCTCGAATCTACGCAGGTCAGGAATAGACAGCAATTATTTACCAAAACCAAAAATAATCTCACCCGCTTCAGTGGCCGCGTGGTTTAAGGCGCTCCTCTCGCAGTAGATTAGATTTCTGATGATGGGGAGATAGTAGAGCAGTAGTTCCCACGTACTTTCCACACTGATTTCCTACGAGCGAGCGCGAAAGAGCCCACTAATTTTGCCGATAAAGTATCTACCCATACCTTCCAGGGTTATTTTACATGCCACAATCGACATGGGACCGACGGCTTTATTTCCCCTCCGAAGGAAGTTGTGCTACGGATTTTTATTGCTCAAGGAAAATTCCGCCGACCTCGGTTGGGTTTGAACCCACGAGCATCGGGTCCTGAGGCAAGCACTATAACAATACATTAAATCCTCTGACAACAGAAATAAAGGTTGCTGAGCCCGTTTCAGATAAGCAAATTTTCTAATATGAAATTAATACCCCCCCCCAAAGAGTTAAAAATAAAAAAATTATAAATTACAAAACATACATAGTTACAGAAAAGTATTAAAATTTAATGGGTTTTCAATATAATAAATTTATATAGACAACAAAATTAAATTTATAATTTTAATTTCTTCTTAAAAAATGTCCAAAATTTTCTTTTGATTGTTTTTTCATATTTTTATTTCAATTTGTATATCTTAACAAATAAAGGTTTTACCGACGTAAAAGCTTAATTTGGCAATTCAGCTACTCAAAAAAATACATCAACAAAAAATGCTGTTAGACGTTTCGTATATGCCGGATTTCGGAGGTCCAGAGATATGGAAGGTCTCACTGTATTTTTTTAACTCGACCTAATCAAACCTAACCTTCAATCGGTAGATGCACGGAAGAACTAAAAACCTTAGCCATCGAATAAGGAAGACACGTGTGGAACTGTTTACATATTAATTAATGCTACGTCACTCCAAAGTCAAAAAGGGGGGAGGGGGGAGGGGAGATCAAAATACGAATGTATACTGGCTCTTCTCTGTAATCTAGCTTCTTGGTATGTTCCCTCATTAGTGTTTAATGAGCTCATTAACTTGCGCTAATCATCTCAAAAAGTGTTAGTGACTCAGGAGTGAGACGAGAGCTGATGACAGACAGACGTAGTAACGTACAGGGAGACATTTATATTAGGAATATACAGGGTGGCCCACGGAAAAGTAGTCGCACCTCTATATCCAGCAGGCACCTCATTGAACGGTAATCACTGTCAGCATCTGTTGTAACATGTGGGTAAGTCAATAAAGCTTTAGACAAGCAGGTCACTTGCTCATTCTTCATGTCACAATATGGGTGGAAGGAGATTGACCTCCTCCAATTCAGAGTGAGGAGCATGTGGATATAGGAGGCGGGCATACTTTTCCGTGGGCCACCCTGTAGTATAGGTTTGTAAAACAAACATATTTTTACTTTATTTCGACCCTTCGGAGATAGTAGTATTGTTATCGTCAAAAATATCTAACTAGAGTTTTTGATAAATGTCGACGCTTCATGACCCACCTGGTACAAAAAAAAAGGTTGTTTTCGAGATTCCATCTGTTCGTTTGTCTGTATCTTTGTCTAAAAGCCTATCCTAAACTAAATTACCAGATCCTATGAAATTGATGGAATGGCAGTTTTCATTTAACTGATTCCCGGCTATAGGTTTTCTGTATTAGTATGACTCGCATTACTCACTAAGCTGAAGGCAAAGATTTTGTAGAGTTTTTTTACCAATCTGATCTACGTATTGTTTTCTTAAATAGTTTCACCGATATTTTTATTCAATGACAAACCCCAAATAACAAAATCTTTCTTTTTCCAATGAAACGATTTTTTAATATTTATCAAAAACAAAATGACAATTTTGTCGTATCACCGAAAATAATTTAGAGTACAAATTAACTAAATGTTCATAATTTATATCCAAAATTAAAATCTTTTATTTGAAAATTTATTTTTATAAAAACCAATAGTTTCTGAGCTATAAATATATATATATTTAATATGGAGCTCTTTGACAAGTATTGAAATTGATTGTTATGCTTTTTGGGGGACAGACCCCTCTTTTCTCAATGTTTCTTGTAACAGTGTACAGTATCTCTTTGGTGAAGTGTTTCTGCAACAACGTATATTATTTCGCATCACAAATCCTACGAGTTTTTAGTAATTGTCTCTTATATTAAGATAAAAGTGATGAAATCTGTGCGATACACCTTACCATTAATTTTTTATCAACATTGATAAATTTTATTATTTTCTACTAATGTTGATACTATCTACTAAAACTGACAGCTTCAGATAATACAACTTGACTTAAAATATATGAAAATTAATTTTAGTACATATTTTGACTGTTTAAATTTGAATGTAAAATTAAGAGCTCATTTTAAAATGATAGTTTTTAAGTTTTGCTGTATTTATAAAATGGTAAAAAAAAATCATTGGTTCTAATAAAAACCACACCATAAAGCGAGGTCTGATTCTAGCTGTATTACCTACCTAAGTTAGGTGTTATCCGGGGAGGTAAGACGGGCTCTTAAGACGTCTGGTTCTAGCTTTTACCAAGATATATAAGACCCTAACGTTGTACTTAACTAAAGTTAGGTGTTATCTGTGGATATTTGACGTCTTACTATTGAACTACTAAGTATTATAAGAAGCTCATTAAGACGTCTGGTTCTAGCTGTATTTTATTAGAAACTGAGTGAAATAAATCATGGTTCTAATTATAAAACTGGATCTGATGACGGCTTAAGACGTCTGTTTCTAGCTGTATTACCTACATAAGTTAGGTGTTATCTGTGGAGTGAGACGGGCTCTTAAGACGTCTGGTTCTAGCTGTATTACCTACTAAGTTAGGTGTTATCTGTGGAGTATACGGGCTCTTAAGACGTCTGGTTCTAGTTGTATTACCTACTAAGTTAAGTGTTATCTGGGGTGAGACGGGCTCTTAAGAGTCTGGTTCTAGTTGTATTACCTACATAAGTTAGGTGTTATCTGGGGTGAGACGGGCTCTAAAGACGTCTGGTTCTAGTGTATTTACCTACATAAGTTAGGTGTTATCTGGGGTGAGACGGGCTCTTAAGACGTCTGGTTCTAGTTTTATTACCTACATAAGTTAGGTGTTATCTGGGGTGAGACGGGCTCTTAAGACGTCTGGTTCTAGCTGTATTACCTACATAAGTTAGGTGTTATCTGGGGTGAGACGGGCTCTTAAGACGTCTGGTTCTAGTGTATTACCTACTAAGTTAGGTGTTATCGTGGGTGAACGGGCTCTTAAGGACAAGGCTACAATTGTTCATAGTCTGGAATGTTCACGAAGACTGTCCGCACGTAACAACTAGGTTATCGCCCTAGCTTTGTCTTGTGGAGCGACGGTAAACACTTTCTCAACGTCCACAAGAAAAATACAAACTTTGGCATTGAAGTAGAAAGTTGGTATTGAACAGCAATCAACTGGAACGACACCGTCGCATGCTAGTACGGTACAATTTTCATAGACAGTAAAGACGACGCTCTTATCAAAGTTATATCACATGATTATTGTCAGAGGCTTTGTAATCAGCTACGATCGCAGGTAATCAATGACTCGCTGTCACGTGAAGGGCGAACTTTAAAATGATGACTAGAGAGAGGATTTTAAGGCCGGTTCACACTGAAAGCTAGCTAAACTATGACTTGATATGTTTTTTTTACAATTGCTGGACGGCCAATTTTCCCATCTTACGTTGCGCATGCGCGTACGCAGCTTGGGTTACTTTTCTAACAGACTGGATTGTTGAAAATAATCGAAAGAAATGTTGAAGTTTTGTTTCCAATTTGTTCCACGTGTATTTAAGTAATATTCTAGAATGGAACTATTAAAATTGAACGAGTCAAACCTCCACGTACTAAATTTTCTTCATCTTCCAAAACAGCTGCTAACAGCTGCAGCTCCTCTTCCTCAGTCTTATCATCTGAGCTCAAATAAGACATTTTGTATAATGCCATAACCACTGGAGCAGACAGAAAAAAACCCACAGTGAATTCAGGAGGGAAAAGGGGAACTATAGTTTAGCCTTTAGGCACCAATTTTTTTAAAAATAGGCATACAAAAATATGAAATCTAGGCACCAAAATAGGCACTTAAGGAAAACAATTCACAAAATAGGCAATGTAGGATTGATTTTATTACCTCAAGCCGATTATTCACAGTGCTGTTTTTTTATATAGTACAACGCCTCCCTACTCACTCGGGCTGTATTAATTACGTTAGTATTTTAGGGGCTAGGAAGGTGCAGTTTAGAGGAAGTGCACCCGAATTTGCGCGCAGGTTGAGTAAAAAACTTCTTAGGTAAATTTATTATTATTATTAGCACCGCGTCTTACTACCCGTTCGGGCTATACTCACGCTAATGTGTAAAGGTAGGGTGATTGTGAGATGAAATGGAGGACCTACAGTTTAACGTGGGATCCGAACCACGGTGGAGGCCTGGCATTCCACACATTCACAAGTTGTGATTAATACACGTCTTGTCAGAGGTGAAGGAAGGGTTTGGGCAATCAGAGCTTAGGTAAAACCAACCTCAGTGCACCGTGATTCAAACCTCGATCTCCCCGTCTTCAGCAGTCTAGTCTAAAGCCCGGTCCACCACACCGGGGCTAAGCGCGAGAGTAGCGCGTTAGACCATGCGGCCAAGGTTCGATAACAAGACAGTAAAATACCGAAAGCAAGGGAAAGTTTCCCTCTGATCGTTATAAGACCAACATTTTCATGTCGAATAGTACTCAAGGCCGAGATTAGCGTTCGGCTGCTAACCAAACTATTTAGGAAAAATAGTGTCCGTGAGATTAGTATCTCGGTTGAGGAAGGGAGGGGGTAGACGAGAGGGGGGTGGGGAGGGGTAGTTCTCGACTGGCAGAAGTGACCGTTAGATCTACAGAGTCTTAAGAACAAATACACACTCACACACACACACACCTTTATCATTATTTCATCACTTTGGGACGTCGAGACAATTCTCCGCAGCAAGTTGTGACGTCTTCTTGTCGTCTTATTAGCACATTGTGTCACTCCGACATCGACACAACACAAAACACACCTCTTCTCTGCTCGGTATCTACGCTGAAGAAGTGTATCTAGTTTTTTTTAAAAATTCGGTTCACTCTAGGCGATTGGTTGTTTTATTTTAGATTTTGTGATCGTTGAACGCTTTGAAAAATCAACAATAGGGTGGTTTCCACCCCCACACTCAATAAATCTACGTTTCTAGTGTTTTAGTGAAAAAAATGAGTTGGACATTTTCACTGTTACTGGAATTTTAGTGTTATTCATAAACTTGTGCGTGTGATATGTGTGTATTTATATTTTTGTGAAAGGTTTGCCCCTACATAAGGAAAGGTAAGAAATACAGTTTCACTACCGGATAAAACTATTGAACGGTGTTTGTCTGGTTTCCACGGCTACAATACAATCTTTAGACGAGCTATTGCATCTGGTAGCCTATATTATTTGGAGAAAATTAATAGTGATGATAACACGGTTTAGGTGGTCGCGTGGTCCTAACGCGCTATTCTCACAGTGAATTAGACTGCCGATGATGGGGAGATCGAGGTTCGCATCTCGATAGGGTGTACTGGGAGTATTTTCTTCAAAATAGTATTTCACTCTCCCGCAAATGCGGGTACACTTCCTATAAATATAACCTTCTTAATACCTAGAACAATTAGTGTAATTAGTACATAAGGCTTATAACTCTAACGTGTCGTAAGACTTGGTGCTAGAAAATAAATTATAATGAAAATAATGACGATATTATTATTATTTATCACGCAACTCTTCCAAAACAAAAAGTATGTTATTAATAGTGCTCTAGCAAAAATACCGATTTGGACGTCAATTCAAAAACAATCCTTTAAAGGACATTCTAAGCAAACTATCTTCATTTCTAACTTTGGTTTGATTGCAAATTAATTTTAAACGTATTTTAAATCGTGACAACGCCAAGTTGTATAGTAATAAACTGTTAATAAAGTGACGTTGAAATATATATAATCGTCGTTGATATAATACAATATTAGCAAGATCAAACTTTTATATTTTTTAAGTAAACGGGACATTCAATTATTTATTTTTATATTGAACTGTTTTGCTTGTTTATTTACTTTATCATAAAGGAAAAAGTATTGAAAAGGGTAAAAGTGTTCAACCTTGATACAATTTTGGATTGTGAATTTTTATTTGCCCCTGAAAAAAAAAAAGAAGTGGTATTCACCATTGTCTGTATGTAATGCCCGTCTACAATCAATCGCACCCGGACCCGTAATGCGTACTCGCAAGATGTAATGTGTTTCCTGCTTAAACAAAGACTGTCTACGATAAAATGTCTGTAAACGCAATTTCAACCAATATGACTCCATAAACAAAGTCATATTAAAGTTTACAAACACAAGTTAAATAGAATCAAATTAATATAATATATAAAATTAAATGAATATTCTTTCTAAATAACTTTAATGAACTGTCGGGTGACCTGGCGGTCTAGGGGGTAAGATAGTCAGACTTCTGTGCTGAGGGTCCAGGGTTCAATCCTCGGTCCCGGCACAGATTTATCTGATTACCCAAATCCTTCCTTCACCTCTGACAAGATGTGTATTAATCACAACTTGTGAATGTGTGGAATGCCAGGCCTCCACCGTGGTTCGGATCCCACGTTAAACTGTAGGTCCTCCATTTCATCTCACAATCACCCTACCATTACACATTAGCGTAAGTGCGTATAACCCGAATGGGTAGTAAGACGCGGTAATAATAATAATAATAATAATAATAATAATAATAATAATAATAATAATAATAATACGATGAACTGTTGACCTTGACTAAATAACTACTTTACTTTACTTACTTTAGATGAATACTGTAGTGCACCTATATTTTCTTCTGATTGAACACATTTACGCAAAACGCAAGCGTAGGCAATGCTAATTTCTTTTTTATTTATTTGAAATATTTAACCTGCACTTTCTGAACTGACTGATTATATCAGCATCCGATAGAATTTCTATGATCGAGAGCCAAAGAGCCTATTCATTTTTCCAGAAAAGGTATCTCCCCATACCTTCCAAGTTTCTTTTACGTGTCCACAATTGACATAGGACCGACGGCTTTACTTGCCCTCCGAAGGAAGTTGTGTTACGGATTTTTATCGCTCAAGAAAAATCCATCGACCTCAGCTGGGTTTGAACCCACGAATATCGGGTCCTAAGGTGAACACTTTATCTCAAGACCACCTAGGTCGACCTCATCTTCCGACAATTTCGACACGCGTGACAATGTTACGAGTATCACAAGCGTGTGTTATTGTAGACAGACAATGTTACGAGTACCACAAGCATGTGTTATTGTAGACAGACAATGTTACGAGTACCACAAGCATGTGTTATTGTAGACAGACAATGTTACGAGTACCACAAGCGTGTGTTATTGTAGACAGACAATGTTACGAGTACCACAAGCGTGTGTTATTGTAGACAGACAATGTTACGAGTACCACAAGCGTGTGTTATTGTAGACAGACAATGTTACGAGTACCACAAGCGTGTGTTATTGTAGACAGACAATGTTACGAGTACCACAAGCGTGTGTTATTGTAGACAGACAATGTTACGAGTACCACAAGCGGGTGTTATTGTAGACAGACAATGTTACGAGTACCACAAGCGTGTGTTATTGTAGACAGACAATGTTACGAGTATCACAAGCGTGTGTTATTGTAGACAGACAATGTTACGAGTACCACAAGCGTGTGTTATTGTAGACAGACAATGTTACGAGTACCACAAGCGTGTGTTATTGTAGACAGACAATGTTACGAGTACCACAAGCGTGTGTTATTGTAGACAGACAATGTTACGAGTACCACAAGCGTGTGTTATTGTAGACAGACAATGTTACGAGTACCACAAGCATGTGTTATTGTAGACAGACAATGTTACGAGTACCACAAGCGTGTGTTATTGTAGACAGACAATGTTACGAGTATCACAAGCGTGTGTTATTGTAGACAGACAATGTTACGAGTATCACAAGCGTGTGTTATTGTAGACAGACAATGTTACGAGTACCACAAGCGTGTGTTATTGTAGACAGACAATGTTACGAGTATCACAAGCGTGTGTTATTGTAGACAGACAATGTTACGAGTATCACAAGCGTGTGTTATTGTAGACAGACAATGTTACGAGTATCACAAGCGTGTGTTATTGTAGACAGACAATGTTACGAGTATCACAAGCGTGTGTTATTGTAGACAGACAATGTTACGAGTACCACAAGCGTGTGTTATTGTAGACAGACAATGTTACGAGTATCACAAGCGTGTGTTATTGTAGACAGACAATGTTACGAGTATCACAAGCGTGTGTTATTGTAGACAGACAATGTTACGAGTACCACAAGCGTGTGTTATTGTAGACAGACAATGTTACGAGTACCACAAGCGTGTGTTATTGTAGACAGACAATGTTACGAGTATCACAAGCGTGTGTTATTGTAGACAGACAATGTTACGAGTATCACAAGCATGTGTTATTGTAGACAGACAATATTGCGACTACCACAAGTGTATGTTATTGTAGACAGACAATGTTACGAGTATCACAAGCGTGTGTTATTGTAGACAGACAATGTTACGAGTATCACAAGTGTATGTTATTGTAGACAGACAATGTTACGAGTATCACAAGCGGGTGCTACTGGTTGTAGAATGAGCAGTGGGTAAAACTGAAGTTACACTCGTAAAGGTTTTATGCATTAAAACTTGATATTTAGGTAATATAATTATATTCATAGCTCAAGGCCAAAACATGATTTTTATTCTAGTTATAAAATTAAAAGCGGTTTCCTGATGACTGATTTTTTGAATTTTTTTCCTTCTAAAATGGCTTCAACAATTTTATTCAAACTGGACATCTAGGGCGTGTTTTATATGATTAATAAGGATGCATATTTGTTTTTATAAATATAATTAATGTAAGGGTAGTTTAATGTTGATTGATTTTTTTTAAATTTGAAGTTTATCAAAAATAACCTCTAGGATTTAGGTTTATATAATATAACTAAAAATATATATATATATATGGGGGAGTGGTTTACATGATTAATTACGGTACACTTGTTTTAAAAAGACAAATTAATTTGAGGGTAGTTTATGATTATTGATTTTTGAAAGTTTTAAATTTAAACGTGAGAAAGTGTTCACTGTAGATACCATTTATGTTCTAACATTTTAATTTTATATAACACTATTTCAAGCCCTTCTGCGTAATAATTTTTCCACATTTTATCATAAATATCAATAAATAATGAAGCTCATTGCACATTGGCGGTAAAATGGTCTGCTTTTATTATATAGCGTCTTACTCCCCATCCGGGCTGCCCACATTTAACTATACAAATGAGGTAGGGATGAAAGACGTAGATTTATTTTAGCACCGCATCTTACCACCCATTCAGGTTATACGCTTATAAGCTAATGGATTTAGGGACTATGAAGGCTACATTTAGATGAAGTGTACCCACATTTGTCTGAAGGGAGAGTGGAAAACTATTTTGTAAAAAAAAACACCCTCAGTACACCCAAGTGAGATTCGAACCTTGATCTTCCCATCATCGGCAGTCTTGTCTGATGGGGAGAGTTGCGCCTCAGACCATGTGGCCACTAAAGCGGGTCCCTTCACAATTGTTTTCGAGAGATCTTTGATAAAAATATTAATTTGTGCTATTTCCATAGGCCTACAGTAGCCCCATGGCTTCTTTGGTGCTGACTGACAGCTCACAGCTGACTTCTGACAGTCAACAGTTAGGTATATACCTAAATTTTGACTGTCAGAAGTTGACAGCTGCTAAACACATGTTTTTTGCAGATCATATAGTTCGGCGTAGGGATACATAATTTGGTCTGGTAGCTTTTCAAAGCCGTCAGCTGTCAGCTGTGAGCTGTCAGTCAGCACCAAAGAAGCCATGGGGCTACTGTAGACATTATGAGAGACGATCGTTCGTGTCGGATAGTAAGATACATGACGTCAGTATTATTCTTCATAAAGATAGTTTCCCCATCAAAACATGGCGCGACCTTTGAGTCACATTGTATCTGTAGATAAGACACAGAACAATAATTTACTGTCGAGTAAGAAACGTGATGGCTGATAATTGATTACATATAATTAATCAATACAATATCTTTATCTTTAAATATCGATTAACTTTTTTTCTTCCAAATCAATAGAACATCAAATATCACAAAAAAAACTTTTTTAAAAAATTATGGAAACGTACCAAGGAGTTTTTCATTAATTAAAAATAAATACTCATAGATAAAATGAAGAAACGCTATTATTCTTCACTACTTGAAGGTAATTCTTGATGTCCTTTAAAAATAGCTATACCCTATCTACAATATGAATGTAGTGACAGTTAGAAGAAGGTTGTTTATTCTAAACATTGGCTGGAAGTAACTATTTAACCCAGATCGGTAGTAAGTCACGGTGCTAAAATAAACAATTAATTTCTTCAACATATTCATAAATAATTATTTGTTAAGTTATATAATATTATCAATAAAAGGTGTAATCAGATGATTTTAATAAAACTTACCTAAGGAATACTGTATAGTTGGCGTTTCCGTAGCTAATTAAAATTATAGACAAATATATTATGCTTTTAGTTTTACGGTTATGGCAACACGAGATATTATAATACATGAAATAATAAATGAAAAAAATATTTCATACTGAGCACGGTTATAGATTCTCCCATTCACGCTGCATGTCCTGCTCGCCGTAATCTACGAGACTTGTTTATCTTAATACTGTATTGTATTATACTAGTATAAAGCCACATGACTCACTCACTGACATTAATGTTTACCCATTTCCAGATGAGATAGAAACTTGAAATTTGGAAAACTTATAGCTTCTAGCCTGTAACCGACGGGAAAATTCCAAAAAGTTAAAAATAAAAATTCAAAATGGTGGAGCATCTTTAAAGTCGGTGCGATATATGCAATACAATACCGGTAACTTTGAGTTGTTACGTTCAAAACAACGCTGGAATTACATTAGTTTACATTCACTTGAAAAGGAAACTCACTGGGGGTCTGGGGGGTGGAGCCCCCAACGAGCAAAGCGAGTTTGATTCTACGATGCTTTATTTCAAAATACGCTTTACGCCAAAATAAAATCAAAGGATTTCAAAAGGGCTTTTTTTTTTACCTAAACAACTCTATGATTTGAGTTTTATTAATAGAAAAGAATGTGTAAAATGTGATATTAGCTCAATTTCAACAAAATTTTAATCATATTTGTGGAGCTATGAGACTAGGCTTGGTGGAAAGGGGATCTAGATTTATCCTTCCTTTAACAAATGCAGTGGTTTTATGATAGAATCACAAAATAAAATTATAAGATATTTGAAAACTAGCAGCGAGCTTTCCTCTTTATCTTGAGATAAGAAGTTTCGTAGTTTTCTTTCCCCTCTTTCTTATTGACATGACAAAGTGTGGTTGTAAGTGAAGGGTGAAAGAGAGTATAAGCTTTGATAGAATACATAAGTAGTTCCAGAAACGACACAGACCATTGTATTAATGCAATTGTGCCTGACAGAGATTGATACATGTCTCGCTAACCGAGGCGGCCACCTTAATGAAATTTCGTAAACTTTAATATAATAATCCTAGAAGTAAATTATTTTATATAAAAAAAATTGGTTTGGCAACACTCGAGAAATTGATGTCTAAAGAAAATGTCGTTTTCTTAAATTGCTGTTTCTTTGAATGTTTTCGTAATTTGAGATTTAATCTCATCCTTGGTGCATATGTTTTAGTTAATAAATTATGAAAATACGTTTTGTAATTCACTGGGAATCATTTATACAATCAGTAGCTTCGTATTTTGAGACAACAGTAAACATAACTTTTTGGTAATATTTAATATGTATTTTATATGTTGACTATAGAAGAACCAGGGACAGGTATATTTTGTATCCGATCGTGTCATGTAAACTCTCTTTAAGTAATTCCAAGTCTTTCCTTTTCTCAGGGGAATTTTATATGAAAAAGTCAATATTTTTATAGTTATTTTGATTGTTTCTTAGGTATCTCTGGCAATTTCATTGATATAAATTTTCTATTTATTATCTGATCAGTTCATCTGAACTATTTATTTTAATATAAGTCAAGTCCGAGCACTTTCTTTTACCTGGGGGGTTTTAATTGAAAAAATAGATATTCTTAGAGTTATTATTATTGTATGTTTTCCAATGAACCTCTCTATATCTATTCTTGGTATCACTATAATTTAACACATACTTCATAGGATTTTATTGTCGAAAAAAATATTTATAGTCATATATAGTTGTACCTGGCACTTCTATCAAACAATATTGCCAGAGATGCCTGAATTTAAAATATACTCTCTTCTCAGGTTTTAAAGTATATATATAATTTTCTAACTTTATATGAATTGTTTTGCCGATTGGTTGTTTTAGTATGCTGCGATGCTCAGAGAGCGCAGTACTGGTCGCAGCGTGCGTGGCGGTCACGGCGGCTCAGTTGTTCTACCCCGAGCACGTCAGGACCAAGTGTCTAGCGACCAGGCTGTACGGTCTGAAAGCAGCGGACTGCCAGGACCTCAATTTATATTCCGTGCCGACATATCTAGATTACGGAGTTGAGGTGAGTTCTTCACACCTATCCTCCCGACTGTCTTGTGGAGCCGACGGATATTGTAACCGGACGCAAGGGCGTGGGAAGATCATTTTGTTTCTCCCTTGTGACAGCTCACAAGATCTTCATGGCCTCCACTTTCCCTGTCTCTCTTAATGAGTACAAAGTAAGCCCTGTACGTGGCTGCCCATAAATGGGCAACAAGGGGGGCTTCAGACCCCCTTATCACTCTGCGATATTTACTAATTTTTTTTTGTTAATTTTTATGAAATAATTAAATAGTCTATTTGGGATTTGGCTGCAATTTGCTATTAACAACTTTGAATTATCAATATCCGAGTTACCCGCCTCGGTGGCGTAGTTGGCTAACGCGCCAGTCGTGTTGAGCCAGACCACTGAGGACGGGGAGATCGAGGTTCGAATCTCGGTCGGGTGAACTGGGGGTGGTTTTTCCTAAATGGTTTTCCACTCTCGCTCCACGCAAATGCGGGTTCACTTCCTCTAACTTCAACCTTCTCCATTCCTAATCCATTAGTGTAATTAGTACTTAAGCGTATAACCCGAACGGGTAGTAAGACGTGGTGCTAAATAATAATAAATAATATCCGAGTTAACGAAAATTTTTTTCTCCTACTCTCTCTTCATCAACTTTCTTTTAATTTTATTTTGTTCAATAAACACGTGAAAAATATTATTTTTTTCTTCTTTTTAAAGGGTTCAGTTACAACTAAATTTTAATTTTTGTTAATTTTTCAGATATTTTTTTGTTGCAAAAATTGTCTCCTTAAACTCATATAATTAGCTCATAGATGTTCAGATACTTTAAAATTCATTACCACAAGATTACATTCCTGAAATTTCATATCGTAGAGGGGGAAGTGCCAGACCCCCGGCGTATGGGACTCTAATCTGCCCCCCATTTGTAAACCCCACATGGGCACCCTTGGCCCTGTACACCACTTCCTTACATTTCAAGGACATGTTTTCTCTTCTACATTTACTATTTACAAAACAGACCAAATAGTTATTTTAAATAAATACAGCTCTGAGCCTTTTATCTCAATTATGTTGGAGAACTACTAAATTCATTAGTCGTATTTATGTGAACCTGATAACCTTACTTCCCTCTAGTCTTGGAGACGGTGCCAGATACGACTATGCAACTCAAGAGGTGAAGTATTCATACGTCACGCACTTAAGGTGGGGTGGAACGAAACTCACTTAATGTACAGCATTTTTTAAAATAGTTTTTATAACAAAAAACCTTGACAAATATATACAATTTTTTTTAGCACCACGTCTTACTACCCATTTAGGTTAAACATTTATGTACTAACTTCGCCAATGGTTTTAGCGATTAGAGAGGTTATATTAATAGGAAGTGTACCCGCATTAGCGTGGAAGTAGAGTGGAAAGCCATTTTGGAGAAAACAACCTCAGTATACCTGGGCGAGATTCGAACCTTTATCACCCCGTCATTGGCAGTCAGGTCAAACACTAGAGTAGCGCGCTAGACCACGTGGCCACCGAGGCGGGTAATCAAGTATTGATCCAGTAGAAATGTTTAATATAACTTTATACCCAGTGTAATATCAACAATTATAGAATATTTATCGTAGTACCGATACATTTTAACAGGATTTGTTTCTTTTTCTCTTAATTTAAAAAGTCCTTATCAAATGCTAATAAGCTCATGATAGATAATCAATAACTGTTGAGATTACCGAGTGTGAGAAGTTAAACTAAACGTTTCTACCGAATCAACATTTGATCTGCTGAAAAGGTTTTTTTGTCTATAAAAACTGTAAAAAAATACTGTACTTATCTCAATTTCCTTTGCACCCCACCTTAAAGAATGTTCATCACATGCAGGTTTCCTACGCCTAAGGCCCTTGGTTCGTGTCTATTCGAGAGTGTCCATGATACCTTTAAATATGAAGGGTACAGGGGGAAGAGTACAATTTTAATTCAAATTGAACTAGTGCTGCCATCTCTTAGACAATCATGATACCTTTATAATGAACTTTATACTATGGTTAAAAGAGGTCTCTGTTATATTTAAATTGAGTTAGTGCTGCCATCTGTTGGACAATCATAAGACCTTTATAATTAACTTTATACTATGGTTAAAAGAGGTCTCTGTTATATTTAAATTGAGTTAGTGCTGCCATCTGTTATACAATCATGATACCTTTATAATGAACTTTATACTATGGTTAAAAGAGGTCTCTGTTATATTTAAATTGAGTTAGTGCTGCCATCTGTTGAACAATCATAAGACCTTTATAATGAACTTTATATTATGGTTAAAAGAGGTCTGTTATATTTAAATTAGCTAGAGAAAAATATTTTTTAAGGTCCTGGTGGGGTTTGAGATTTAAAAGTTGTCGCCCTGGAAAATAAGTTTAATGAAACTCTCCCCCTTTTCCCCTTGTATCCTTTATATTGTCAAGCCAGAGATCAAACACGTGATCGCTTAGAACCAATGGTGAGATGTAATCAATGGTTTATTTACCATATTGATATGATGCCGTCAGACACCTTAGCTCGGCTGGTAGAGTGTTTGCCTAAGGGTTCCGGGTTTGATTCCTGACTTTGCTGGAAACTTTATCATCTATGGAATGAGGAGGTTCCCCTTTCACAATTATGTGTTAGCGGCCAAGGGGGCTAGATGCTGTGTCTGTTCTAGATTTAAGCTAGTTTGTGAGTCATGTACTGATATAACCAGTCTGTTCACAAAGTGTACGTTAAATACCTACAAAACTAGTTTGATGGTACTTGAGGTAGGGATTCCCCGCCAAAGTAATGTGGTTTATTTCCACCGCGTTCTAATACCCATCCAGGCTATATGCATACCTCAACTAAGGGGTTTGGAGCAAAAACATGATAACCTTCATTTGACGACAAAATACGCTAAAAGTGATTTCTGGTTGCATACCAATAGAACTACAAGCTGTTTTTCTAACCAGGCAAAAACTTGTGAATAACTAACATCTATGAATATTTTACTTATTTTTTATAGCTGGATTTCAACATTTTTTAGACGTTTAAATGGTGACCATATCCCAATGAGGGTTATCATGTTTTTGACCCGACCCACTCAATTAAAATGGGGATGACAAAGGTAGTATCCTAGAGTAAATGCACCCGCATATGCTTGGAGGGAAAGTGGGAAAATCTTTAAGGAAACGCCATACACATGACACATGACTGGGATTCTAACCCTATACCCTACATCGCCGGCAATCAAGTCCAACACCAGAGTGACGCCTTAGACAACGTGGCCACGTATGAGCGTGGTATGGTTATTTGAGTAGGTAGATTGACAAACCATGACTCTGGAGGCTGGGGTTTGACTCCGACTAGCTCTACCAAGGAGATTAAGGAGGAAATTTGTCTCATACAGGAAAATAATAGTGCAGTTCTATCAAATTGTACTTCGCGTCTTACTACCCATCCAGGATCTTAGCAAAAATCATACTAATGGGGAAGGAGGAGAAAGGTAGATTTTATAGAGAAATGTACTATCGTTTGCATGTTTCAAGAGAATGGGAAGACATTAAAGAAAATGCCACCCAAGTACACCTAGATAGGAATCGAAACCAGTGCTCCCCTTAACCGGTGAACCGGATTAAAGAAGACTGACACCTTTACCCACGTACCTACTGGTGCTGAGTCATTGATAGACCATCCTGGCAATAAAACCTAGCAGCAAGTAACTACTGTCTTGTTTGTTTGAATGTAGATCTTGGACAGATAGTAACTACTGTCTTGTCTGTTTGAATGTAGATCTTGGACACTAAGTAACTACTGTCTTGTCTGTTTGAATGTAGATATTGGACAGTAAGTAACTACTGTCTTGTATGTTTGAATGTAGATATTGGACAGTAAGTAACTACTGTCTTGTATGTTTGAATGTAGATATTGGACAGTAAGTAACTACTGTCTTGTATGTTTGAATGTAGATATTAGACAGTAAGTAACTACTGTCTTGTCTGTTTGAATGTAGATATTGGACAGTAAGTAACTACTGTCTTGTATGTTTGAATGTAGATATTGGACAGTAAGTAACTACTGTCTTGTCTGTTTGAATGTAGATCTTGGACAGCAAGTAACTACTGTCTTGTTTGTTTGAATGTAGATCTTGGACAGCAAGTAAATACTGTCTTGTTTGTTTGAATGTAGATCTTGGACGCCTCCACGAACAGGATCCGTGACCTGACGAACGACTCCCTGTCCCCCTACCCGTACCTCCGGTACCTGTACCTGAGGGACAACATCATCATGCACATCGAGGAGGGGGCGTTCAGCGGCGTTCAGGCGTTGGAGGTGGTGGACCTGTCCCTGAACGCGGTACGGGCCCTGCCAGGGTCACTGCTGGCCCTACCAGCCCTCAGGAAGCTGTACCTAGGGGAGAACGATCTGGGAGGGGGCGAGGCCGGGCTCACACGCAGTGCCTCGCTGGAGTACCTCTCCGTGGGGTGGTGCCGACTGCGACGTCTGCCGCAGCTTACTGGGTGAGTGGAAACATACAAACTTGGGGGCTAGAGGCTATATCACCAGGGTACACTCCCAGAAGGTGTGCTAGATGTTATATAACCAGGGTACACTCCCAGAAGGTGTGCTAGATGTTATATAACCAGGGTACACTCCCAGAAGGTGTGCTGAATGTTAAATAACCAGGGTACACTCCCAGGAGGTGTGCTAGATGTTATATAACCAGGGTACACTCCCAGAAGGTGTGCTAGATGTTATATAACCAGGGTACACTCCCAGAAGGTGTGCTGAATGTTAAATAACCAGGGTACACTCCCAGAAGGTGTGCTAGATGTTATATAACCAGGGTACACTCCCAGAAGGTGTGCTAGATGTTATATAACCAGGGTACACTCCCAGAAGGTGTGCTGAATGTTAAATAACCAGGGTACACTCCCAGGAGGTGTGCTAGATGTTATATCACAAGGTTACACTCCCAGGAGATGTGCTAGATGTTATATCACCAGGGTACACTCCCAGGAGGTGTGCTAGATGTTATATCACCAGGGTACACTCCCAGAAGGTGTGCTGAATGTTAAATAACCAGGGTACACTCCCAGAAGGTGTGCTAGATGTTATATAACCAGGGTACACTCCCAGAAGGTGTGCTAGATGTTATATAACCAGGGTACACTCCCAGAAGGTGTGCTGAATGTTATATAACCAGGGTACACTCCCAGGAGGTGTGCTAGATGTTATATCACAAGGTTACACTCCCAGGAGGTGTGCTAGATGTTATATCACCAGGGTACACTCCCAGAAGGTGTGCTAGATGTTATATAACCAGGGTACACTCCCAGAAGGTGTGCTGAATGTTAAATAACCAGGGTACACTCCCAGAAGGTGTGCTAGATGTTATATAACCAGGGTACACTCCCAGAAGGTGTGCTAGATGTTATATAACCAGGGTACACTCCCAGAAGGTGTGCTGAATGTTAAATAACCAGGGTACACTCCCAGGAGGTGTGCTAGATGTTATATCACAAGGTTACACTCCCAGGAGATGTGCTAGATGTTATATCACCAGGGTACACTCCCAGGAGGTGTGCTAGATGTTATATCACCAGGGTACACTCCCAGAAGGTGTGCTGAATGTTAAATAACCAGGGTACACTCCCAGAAGGTATGCTAGATGTTATATAACCAGGGTACACTCCCAGAAGGTGTGCTAGATGTTATATAACCAGGGTACACTCCCAGAAGGTGTGCTAGATGTTATATAACCAGGGTACACTCCCAGAAGGTGTGCTAGATGTTATATAACCAGGGTACACTCCCAGAAGGTGTGCTGAATGTTATATAACCAGGGTACAATCCCAGAAGGTGTGCTGAATGCTATATAACCAGGGTACACTCCTAGAATGTATGCTAGATGTTATATAACCAGGGTACACTCCTAGAATGTATGCTAGATGTTATATAACCAGGGTACACTCCCAGAAGGTGTGCTGAATGTTATATAACCAGGGTACACTCCCAGAAGGTGTGCTGAATGCTATATAACCAGGGTACACTCCCAGAAGGTGTGCTGAATGTTATATAACCAGGGTACAATCCCAGAAGGTGTGCTGAATGTTATATAACCAGGGTACAATCCCAGAAGGTGTGCTGAATGTTATATAACCAGGGTACACTCCTAGAATGTATGCTAGATGTTATATAACCAGGGTACACTCCCAGAAGGTGTGCTGAATGTTATATAACCAGGGTACACTCCCAGAATGTATGCTAGATGTTATATAACCAGGGTACACTCCCAGAAGGTGTGCTGAATGTTATATAACCAGGGTACACTCCCAGAAGGTGTGCTGAATGTTATATAACCAGGGTACACTCCCAGAATGTATGCTAGATGTTATATCACCAGGGTACACTCCCAGAAGGTGTGCTGAATGTTATATAACCAGGGTACACTCCCAGAAGGTGTGCTGAATGTTATATAACCAGGGTACACTCCTAGAATGTATGCTAGATGTTATATAACCAGGGTACACTCCCAGAAGGTGTGCTGAATGCTATATTCTCATGCAGGTTCCCACGGCTCAAGTTCCTGAACGTATCCGGGAATGACATCAGCTCTGTGGAGACGAGTGAGTTGGCCGGACTGTGCCAACTGGAACAGCTGGACCTGACGAGGAACAGGGGGCTGTTCCAAGATGGTCCTTCCTGCGCATGCCTCCTTCTGTCCACCTGGATTAGAGATAAACACGTTGAGCTAATCGGCAACCTCACACTCCCCTGCCAACAACACGAGTCACGTGAGTATTGCCTCCAATTAGGGAGGGAGGAAGGGAGAGGGAGGTCAAAGTATACTTTCTAAAGACACAGCTATATCCTGACATAGCTTACAGACCAACTACACGTCCCTCCCAGTTTTCTTGGTTTTCAGAACTTAGAAATTATATAGGTGTTTCATGTTACGTTATATTTCAAGTTAAGGGCCCGTCTCACTCCCCGGATATAGCGTTATTTATATACACTAAGTTCACCCTTCAAGTTATTAGTCTTACCTTGACGTATTACGTTATGGCCCTATCTTATAAGCTATACCATAGTGGAACAATGTAAGGGTACGTACTACAACTCGAATCAGACGTTTCGTGGTGCGGTTGCCTGCCATCTTTATTAGAAAACAATCAACTGGAGATTAGCGAAACCCTAGCTCAGAGGTCTTCAACCCGTGGCCTGCGAGAACATGGAAAATGTAGATTTATTTCATGAGAAAAAATGACAAATACAGATTTTTTTTACATAAACAAATAATAAAATAAATACGTATATTACGGTATTTTATAAATGATTTTTGTTTTTTACGTGAAGGTTACATTTTTATACAAATGTAATTTTAATTGGCAAATGACTACTTTGGTAGACAAGAAGAATCACGTTACCTCGTGATATGAAAAATCTAAAAAATTATGAAAAAACAAAACAGAACCTACTTCACGAGAAATCCTCATTCCTAGTGTGAGTATAATAATGAGGCGATACGAATATGTCGCTACCCGTACCTCATACCCATTATATATAGTCCATCTGTCAGGATAACCTATCAAACGGTGGGAGTTGTGGATAGACGCGTTTAAAGTAGTCAAACTCTTTGTTTTGATGGATTTATTGTAGACTAAAGAACATGATGTGATGCAGCTAGTTAGTTGGTAAAATACTAGGAGAGTTATGACCCAATAGCAAACAGTCCTTGAATACATCTATATCGGTGAACAACTCCACCTCCTCCTGAACAAGAACTACAAGTCCTACCTCATGGTCCTTGCCGTCAACTATCAAAACACCATTCGCTAAAGACTCTCCAACGAACAAGAAGTCCCTTGTTCCTAGTTTCACACCTACCTTTAGCTTTAAAAATGTACCACGCTTACTGATGTTTAGCTAGATGTAATTTACTGGTATGTAAGCTAATTGTGGACTGTTCTGAATAGCTTGGCTGCCTCAGGCTTTCATTGTTACAAGGGAACTGTGTCTCTTATGTAACATACCTATGTACAAATCTTACTAGACTGACAAATATTTCAATAAATATTCAATTCTAGTATTGTCGATACAGTATTGCGAGCAAATAAGAGACAAAAACTTTGGCTCTTGGACATAAAAAGGTTGAAGACCCCTAGCCCCTAGATGAGTTAAAAAACAAAAAAATAAAAAAAACAACGAAATTGAAAAGAAATCATTTGTAAAATTGATCTCAATTTCCAGTGTTGTTAAACGAAGAATGCAGAAAAATCGCATTTTAATACTTTTTATGTTTCGAGCGTAATCTTGTATATAATATACCGGTTAATCTTGTGTATAATATACCGGTTAATCTTGTATATAATATACCGGTTAATCTTGTATATAATATACCGGTTAATCTTGTGTATAATATACCGGTTAATCTTGTATATAATATACCGGTTAATCGGGCATGAGATGGGCTCTTAAGTGAATCCAGATCTTTTTATTTACGCTAAGTGAACCTTAAATGAACTTTATCTTGATCCCGATGTAAAAACCAGCTCACCAGCGCTTGTCTGAAAGAAGGTCCTCATTCTGACGTCATATTTTCCTCCCTCCAAACCCGCAGGTGACCGCCACTGCAACACGTCCGACCCGGGGTCCGAGGAACTGTTCTCAGCCTGCGAGCGGGGTCTGGAGGTCCAGGCGAGACGCGCGCAGGCGCACAAGACCTGGACCATCGTCGCCATCAGTGTCGCCTGCTGCCTTGTCCTCGCCGGCGTCGTGGCGCTGGGCGTCGTGAGGTCACGTCGCAGGGCCAGGAGGCGCAAGACTGAGCCTAAGAAGTGGCAGGAAAGGACGCTCCTGGCCGAGGAAGGGGGGTTGCGGTCGGCGAAACCTCCGAGCCCGTGATTGGAGGACAAGAAGAGTGGCTCGAGGAACTTTTCTTCGAGGTCCGAACTCACTCAGGAGAGCAAGACTGTCTTAGGGTAGCTTCGAGGATCCGTATGGGGGCAAGGATCCTTTCTAGAGTGAGGATCCTTTCTAGAGTGAGGATCCTTCCTAGAGCTTAGATATTTATAGAGTGAGGATCCTTTCTAGAGTGAGGATCCTTTCTAGAGCTTGTATCTTTCTAGAGTGAGGATTCTTTCTAGAGCTTAGATATTTATAGAGTGAGGATCCTTCTGAGAGCTAGGATCCTTACGCTCACAAGGGTACTACAAGAGAAAGAATCTTTACGTGAGTGAGGATCCTTGTGAGATCGATTCACAATAGGGGTGGTTTGGACCCTCCTTCATCCTGAAAATGGTTGCTACCCCCTTGAAATTGATAGACTTCTTAAATTTTGGATTCCAAATATATAGCTTTAAAGTTTATCAACTGATATAGGTTTGTAAAGATGGATGGCAATAAATAGATTAGTTCTAGTCTTGAAATCTAACACTTTAATCTCAAAGTGCTTTTTTTTACTACTCTTTAATTGGCAAAGTGAAGTGAATATTTGTGAAAAAAAAAGTTAATAATCTAAATCACTTGTCATTTTAAAACGTTGATTTGTCTAGAAGTAATTCGATGTTAATCGTTTCGGTAGTAGCTTTTGAAATGATTTGAATGATTTAAAATGTGTGTTTCTTCTAGATTAGTGTTTTTCAAACTGTGGTACGCGTACGTCTAGGGATACTGCCAAATTAAATTAAATAAATATATATATTTGACAATAGTGAGCCAGATGAACAAATTAATACAGATTTTGATGAGAAGACATCACATGACGTCCGTCACGGTTCTGTTTAGCTGGCCACTAAAACTTTATTGAAATTCCTATGAACGTTTATAATTTACAAGTTAACAGGTATTTGTTTCCCTAATTTTTGTTTTTTTGGAGGTTTAAAAGGGGTACGTAGATTAGGCAGTGGCCCTGAAATATGTACGCGACTAAAACTATTTAAAAAAAAACACTATTTTAGATTGTGCTTTTAGATTTTATCTAAGTGACCCTTGAATTATTACTGAGTACATTTTTTTGCTATGTTTGTAATTTAAGTAAATGTTGTTAAATTGTTGTTATGATGTCATAGTTTAGCATATATTGTTATTAAAATAATATCTTCTTAAGTGTTTTATAAAATAAATAATTTGCCCACCAGGGCTTATGAACGTAGTCTTATTATTTTACCATTTGGTTTTGTGTGTAAGTAATAAATACCTTTACTTTGGGTCTCAACCTTAAACCATTGTTAAGATCGTTGTGCTGACAGTGTCATGTCTTGGAGTGGTATCAACAAGGCCCCCTTAAACCGTTGTTAAGATCGTTGTGCTGACAGTGTCATGTCTTGGAGTGGTATCAACAAGGCCCCCTTAAACCGTTGTTAAGATCGTTGTGCTGACAGTGTCATGTCTTGGAGTGGTATCAACAAGGCCCCCTTAAACCGTTGTTAAGATCGTTGTGCTGACAGTGTCATGTCTTGGAGTGGTATCAACAAGGCCCCCTTAAACCGTTGTTAAGATCGTTGTGCTGACAGTGTCATGTCTTGGAGTGGTATCAACAAGGCCCCCTTAAACCGTTGTTAAGATCGTTGTGCTGACAGTGTCATGTCTTGGAGTGGTATCAGCAGGGCCCGGATTTTGATGACATGTCATTCTTTTTTTTCTGGTCCATCAGAGACAATTCTCAGTTGTACATAAACCCTGTTCATATTCCCCTGGCTGTAGAAATGTATATTTTATACAATTTTTTTGCCATTTTAGATTTGTAGGTCATTTTTCTTGCTTTTTTTGTTGTTTAGTAAGTCATTTTTAAGCATTTTTTAAAATAAAATTTAAAATTGTTTGAAAATGACTTTAAAAAGTATATATATATATATATATGAATTATCGGTGCTTTGATAAAACATGAATATTCAAAGATCAGATAATTTACCACAGACTTGTTGACTGAAGAAGATAATGTATGAGTCCAAATGAACTTTGGTTTGTGACCTCTTTACCTGCATGCTTATAAAATCCACATTCCTGGTGAGACCTTCACTACACCTAAGTTGTAAAGGGTTGCAGGGGGAGGGGAAAGCAATTTTTAGAGTTCAAATGAACTTTGTACCGTCTTTACATTCCTGGTGAGTCACTCTAGCATGTCTGGAAAGGGCTGCAGGGGGATGGGGAACTGTAATTTTTAAAACAGATATTTGTATTCCAATGTTAAGTAGAACACATGATTATAGCTGTCAACAGATTTTAAATGCATAGTTTTCATTTATAAAGTGCACGTTATATATATTCGTTTGCAACAATTTTATGTGTATTTAGAATGCTTTAAACCAAACCATCTAAAGCGAGTCATTTGAGGCAAATTATTACTGAATTTGGAGAGGATATTTATTATACAAAGAGTGAAATACTTTTCTGTAAAATATGTGAAGTGAAAGTGGCTGGCATCAGATAAAAATATTTAACCATTCAAAAGCATATCAGTCACAACAAACATGTCCATGGTATCCAGAATGTCGATAAAAAGAAAACCCCTCAACTATTACTTGCACAAAATGCATTCACGAATCAAGTAAAATCCTCAACATTTTATAAAGATATTTGTGACGTTTTGGTATCTGCGAACATTCCTCTGTGGAAACTGATCAATGTTAAACTAAAGGATCTCCTGGGACTGTACACGGGTCATTCATTCTATTCCAGACGAGTCCACACCAAGGAAAAACTGGAAATGGACTGACCAGGAGAGATATTTTTGCTTACGTGTATAATGACTGGCTGAATGACTCCTGTAATAAATACATCATATTATGGAAATTTAATCAAAATTTTAGGTTTTTTTTTACAAATTTAAAGTCATTATTTAGAGTTTTTAGTGTCATTTTATAGGGTATTTTTTTTGGCAATTTTAAGGTCATAAAAATCCTGGCCCTGTTTATCAGGCTAAGCAAAGCTTATTAAAATTGTAGATGTGATATGTTCTCGCCAACTATGTCCCCATTTGACCAATCATACACAGGCTCTGCTCTACATACCTCCTGACCAATGAGTGTTCTACTGAGTGATGAGGTCAATTCACAGTTTAAACTGACTCTGTTTACACTAACAAGCAACGACATGACACTATGTGCTGGTGTGTGTCAATTTAAAATTCAAAGAAAAATAAAAATATTTACACTGTAATAACTATAGTAAAATGGAGGGAGCGAGGTCTACTGTTCACAGAACTACTAGTAAGACTGTAGTAACGATAATAACATGGAGCGAGGTCTACTGTTCACAGAACTACTAGTAAGACTGTAGTAACGATAATAACATGGAGCTAGGTCTACTGTTTACAGGACTACTAGTAAGACTGTAGTAACGATAATAACATGGAGGGAGGTCTACTGTTCACAGAACTACTAGTAAGACTGTAGTAACGATAATAACATTGAGCGAGGTCTACTGTTCATAGAACTACTAGTAAGACTGTAGTAACGATAATAACATGGAGGGAGGTCTACTGTTCACAGAACTACTAGTAAGACTGTAGTAACGATAATAACATGGAGGGAGGTCTACTATTCACAGAACTACTAGTAAGACTGTAGTAACGATAATAACATGGAGCGAGGTCTACTGTTTACAGAACTACTAGTAAGATTGTAGTAACGATAATAACATGGAGGGAGGTCTACTGTTCACAGAACTACTAGTAAGACTGTAGTAACGATAATAACATGGAGGGAGGTCTACTGTTCACAGAACTACTAGTAAGACTGTAGTAACGATAATAACATGGAGCTAGGTCTACTGTTTACAGAACTACTAGTAAGACTGTAGTAACGATAATAACATGGAGCGAGGTCTACTGTTCATAGAACTACTAGTAAGACTGTAGTAACGATAATAACATGGAGGGAGGTCTACTGTTCACAGAACTACTAGTAAGACTGTAGTAACGATAATAACATGGAGGGAGCGAGGTCTACTAATCACAGAACTACTAGTTATTATTCTCTGAGTATAATTTTTAAGTTTATACTTTGAAAAGAAGTACAGTTCAGTACATAATATTTTTCTCTTTCTATTATAATCCATCCAAACTGGTTATGACAGGAGACCTGCTATATTTCCTTATGGCTGTTACGTACTGCTATTGTTTGTTGACTGTTTGTTACAGGGCTCGGACATTGAAGTCATTTATAAATTACATCATTTTCATCTCTTCATGAAGATATTAACTTGTTTAGTGACTTGTTCTTATTTGCTCCACGTCACACTATCCGTATAGTTTCTATACCTGCAATCATACTACACAGGTAGTGTTGAGAAGGGTAACCTTATAGAGTAACCATGCCCGCGTTTGCTTGGAGAGAGGGTGGGAAACCCTTTAAGGAAAGTCACTCATAGTCCAGCCTATCGTGATTCAACCGATGGCGTCTTTAATCTTGGCTGGATGTCCTAAGGGTTGGTTTTCCCACCCTCTCTCCACGCTATTACGTGCCCACTTACTTTAGGGCAACCTCCCTTAACCCAAGGTATTTAAGGTAGCAATTTTTTTTATCACCGTGACTCAGTACCAATTATACTAATGGTTTTTAAGGATGAGGTATTTTATATTTATAGGACGTGTACCCACATTTGCGTGGAGGGAAAGAGGAAAACCATCTAGGGGAAACCACCCTTTGTACACCCGACCGGGATTCGAGCCTCAATCTCCCCATCATCGGAACTCTAGTCAAGTGCGAGAGTAGCGCGTTAGACCACGCGGACAACGAAGAGGGAAAGGTAATATTTAAATCAAAACAAAACCATCTTTCTGACGTCTATTCGAGGAACTTGAGTCGAGGCAGCCCCTGACCAAGCAACGCATCGTCCGTGGCGGAAATACTGGTCTTGTGAACTGGGCCTTAATGTTTATAATAATTTTATTTCGCGTTAAGGACGTTTGGCGCAGTTGTGAAAACAAACACCTGTCAATCCTACCGCGTGTGTGTTTGTTTACTTCCGACTCGTGGTTTTTTGTAAGTTGCTATCCAATCTCCTTCCACGCAAATGGCGGTACACTTACTCTAAATTCAACCATCCTCATCCTTAACACACTAGCCTAACTAATACATGCGTGTATAGTCTAGATGGATGCCAATATTTGTATGTCTTAATTCTAACTCATCCACTTCGATGACCGCATATTCTAACGCGCTACTCTCGGGTTAGACTAGATTACCGAAGACGAAAAGATTGGGGTTTGATCCCAGTCGTGCGCACTGAGGGTAGTTTTTTTTCTAAATGGTTTTCCACTCTTCCTCCACGCAAATTCGGGTGCACTTCCTATATATTAAAACCTGTATAATCCCTAACACATTAGAGTAATTAGTACATAGGCGTATAACTTGAATGGGTAGTAATACGCGGTGCTAAAAATAAAATTCTAAGTATTTTTTTAAAAATTGTGTACCCTGCCTCACGCGGCGTACCTTGCAACTATTCTGCCACGTAAACTCTGAAGCCGCAGGGGAAAATAAAACGTCTGCATGGAACCTACAAAGATGAAGTGACCTTCAAACTACCACTCACGCTTTTTATCCGTACATTTTTTATTTAAAAAAACAAAAAAAAAAACAACAACAAAAGCCTCTTTCATCGTCCTCGATGTTAGGTTCAGGTTTTGCCACCAAACTAACTCTTCTCTCGGACATGTCGCGGTACTTCCTCTGGTGATGGGATGACGGGAAACAGGTCCGGGGGGATTACCGTCGAGCCTCCAGAGGACAAGAGAAGTTAGCTTTAGTTGGGACTCTTGACAGTTGGTAGGATGAGTTGTGTTACTGCTGTGTTGGTATGTTATAAAAGGTAGATGTTTATGTTGGTATTCCCCCGGTGAGTTTCGTTTGATTGGTCCTCCTAAGGTCGCTCTGGTACAGTAGGATCCTGCTATTGACAACAACTATGGACTGGTGCGGTCCGATTGTCTTAGGAGGAACTTTATCTGAAGTGTCAAGTCGTGGAGCATTGCCAGGGTAAGCTTTACATTTTTTTTATTTATTTGAGCTAAAATTGGACTTTCCTCTCTTTTCCCCAGTACTCTTCTATATAATCTAGCCTATATTTAATTTAGGTCCGGGGTTCAATCCTCGGTCCCGGCACAGATTTATCTGATTGCCCAAACCCTTCCTTCACCTCTGACAAGACGTTTATTAATCACAACTTGTGAATGTGAGGAATGCCAGGCCTCCACCGTGGTTCGGATCCCACGTTAAACTGTAGGTCCTCCATTTCATCTCACAATCACCCTACCATTGCACATTAGCGTAAGTGCGTATAACCTGAACGGGTAGTAAGACGCGGTGCTAATAATAATAATAATAATAATAATAATAATAATAATAATATATTTAATTTAACTTTTTATAGAAAAAATCAAGAACCATCCTTTTATAAATTAAAAAATTAAAATGAGGGTTAAAGTTTTTTACGACTATAATTTATTATTATTATTTTATTCATACTAATATGATTAAAAAATATTAATATATTAAAATTATTTATGAAATGCTAGGATATTTGTGTGTGTGTGTGTGTGTGTGTGTGTGTGTGTGTGTGTGTGTGTGTGTGTGTGTGTAGTCTTCCATAGCTGAAAAATATGTTACTAAGCTAATAAATAAATTAATGTAACAAAGTATCAGATGGGTTCTAACTTTCAGTAACAATATTCCAGGAAACCTGTGCTTTGTGTCCAAGCTCGCTAAGCCTCGCTGGCCAGGTTGTGTTGCGATCAGACTGTACAAATTAATCTGTGGTAGATAAAAAGCCAACTCGCGGTTTTCCCCCCTCGGGCTTCCTTTAAAAGCTTTCCAAACACTCGAGTATTCTCAGTGGAGGAGGTCGTGGCTATACACGTGACACACAGAATGGTGAGTTTATTTAAATAAATACTTCATTTGAAAATGTGCAAGACTTGAAAACAATGGCAATCCATGGACTTTGTCTTGTCATGACGTAACTCTGGTGATTGAGTTGTTCTCAGCTGTCATCTTTCTCAGCTCCTGGTCTCAGCTCTCATCTTTCTCAGCTCCTATTCTCAGCTGTCATCTTTCTCAGCTCCTGTTCTCAGCTCTCATCTTCCACAGGTAGTTCTCAGCTCTAAGCTTCCACAGGTAGTTATTAGCTCCTGTTCTCAGCTCTCATCTTCCACAGATAGTTCTCAGCTCTAAACTTCCACAGGTAGTTCTTATCTCCTGATCTCAGTTGACATCTTCAACTGATTATTTAAGCTCAATGGAACGTCACGTACCCCATATGAAGAAACACCACCTTAGACCACGTAACCATCGATACCTTTGTTTTTGTACTGTACCTTTAGGCAAATTAATATGATCTGAAATCAACCCGGGAAGACAGTTAAGAATCATCGCACTAAAAAAAACTGAACAAATAAATAGCACCCTCGTCAGCGTTACACTCAGACATCAAAGGCTTCAGTCTTGCCTTGTCTGGTTTGTCGTTTTTTTTCGAATCTTAACCTCCGAGTATATTGAGGTGCTTTTTTCTCTTCGTGATTTTGTTCTCTTGCGCTCTCTTTCCACACAAATGCAGGTACACTTTTTATAATTCATACCCTATCTAACCCTACTTCATTAGTGTGCATATTCACGACGAATATTAAAACTGCCAAACCCTTCCTTCACCTCTGACAAGACGTGTATTAATCACAACTTGTGAATGTGTGGAATGCCAGGCCTCCACCGTGGTTCGGATCCCACGTTAAACTGTAGGTCCTTCATCTCACAATCACCCTACCATTGCACATTAGCGTAAGTGCGTATAACCCGAACGGGTAGTAAGACGCGGTGCTAATAATAATAATAATAATAATAATAATAATAATAATAATAATAATAATAATAATAATAATAATAATAATAATAATAATAATAATAATAATAATAATATTAAAACGCTGTGAAGGTGAACAACAAAATAGCTTTGCTCATGACTATACATAACGACCAGCTGAGCTGGAAAGGACAAGGTCATTCAAAGTATTTTTGTTGTTGTTTTTTATAAAATATCTAATCATAGAAAATACTCAAGGATACGAGCGGTATGGGAGGTTCATAAGCGTGTAACATTCTTGACTCGAGCTACCTGGGACCAGCTTCGGAGACCGCCTAGTACACTCTAAGGCAGTGATTTTAAATCATTTTTCAACCCAAGAAACACTGGACAACTGGCCCCGTGGTGTAGTGCTCAGTTCACCTGGTAACGAGCCTTGGGGTCTCGGGCTCGATTCCCGGCTGGTACCATGAGTATTTTTTTCCCGAAAGGGTAATTTAACCGTCCCAACGGTCACCAGGTGTTGTTAATTAGGCTTAAGTTAGATTTAAATGTTTCTACTTGTTACACACCCTCATACTCCATCTATCAAAATCATACTATAGGGCCTACTCAAAAAAAAAAAAGAGATCCGACACCTTAGCTCAATCGGTAGCGTATCTGTCTGCTGAGCGAAGGGTCCGGGTTCGATTTATGGCATGGCCGAAAAATTTATCGTTGGTGAAATGTGGGCTTACCCTTTCATAGTGATAAATTAATGGCCGGGGACTGGATGTTGTGCCTGTCCTAGTCTTAAGATTCGGATGGACACCTACTATATAAGAACAATAAAGTTGTGCCCGCCATTGCTTAAAAAATATGCATAGTAACAACATGCGTTTTTTGCATTGCATTAAACTTGTAAATTTAAAATGAACTATATTAATAAGAAAAGTTACAAGTTACTATTTACTTTTTTGCAATAAGACGTAATTTCAATTAAATTTAAATGAAATAAAACATGAAATACAAGAATATAGTTTTGAATTTATCATATTATTATAGAGAATAAGATAATGTTCTATCATACACGACATATATTTATAGTACAATAACGGGTACAAAATTTGTTATTTTCAAATTAAATCATGTCTAAACTGTTGAAAAAGTTCAGCAGCTTCCTGGTAGAGTGCTCTGTCTTCGGAAGCACCTCTCCCTTTCCTCCCCAAACCCCCTTTTGGCATTCTCTTTCTTACCATCTTTTTTTCCCCATGTAAGCCCCGCTACTCCCCCTTCCATCGAACTATTTATATCCTGTTCAGTCAGGTAAAACCCTTGACTGGACACTAATTGTCTGCCACCTCCAAATCTGAGCTATTGAGAATGTTCCCTATGATGTATTTGTATGATCTAGGTTAAAAGTTTTTACAGAGTAAACTTGATTATGTTTACCTTATAAATAATTTGCATAAACAGTGTTTCCTTGATTAGATAAAACCTATTTGTATAACGTTGGTTTTGTAAGAAGAGAGAGGTGAAAAGGATTTCTCTAAATAGTTTTATTCATGTTTTATAGACGAACAAGAACTTTTCCCACTTATAGCAGACTTAATTTTGAAGATATTAAGATTCAGTGGCGCATCCAGGAGTTTACTTAGGGGAGGGTGGGTATGTGTGTCATAGCTATTATTTATATCCCCTGAAAATATTCATTAAATTATTTTAGTTTAATACATCTTTTATTTTAGAGAAATTACACACACACGCGTATATACAGGTTGTTAAAAAAAGGGGTTCAGAAATTATGGATCTTGTTGTACACATTAATATGAGGGGAATGATTTTAATGATGTTACATGACCTCTAGTTGTGCCAATACGTCGGTAAACTCAAATAATAATTATAATACAAATAAAAGTGTCTTGGAAACTATAGGTCCACAAACCTACTCACATAAAGGTAAAGGTAATTTTGTATTTTAGTAATAAAAAATAAATGGTACGGTGCACCACACAGACTTCCTCTTGCTTTTATCTTGAAATATACATTTACTAAAAACTCGTTAGGGTTTGTGAAATGAAATAATATAGACTGTTACTTACTCTATGCAAGGGTGGCTCAAGGGCCGTGCAAACCGGGCGGCTACCCGGGGCGCCAAACATAGCTAGACATGACCAAACGTAGCTTGGGCGTGATATTAAAATAATCCTCAAACCTAACAACTTCAAACCTAACATAATCTGGGCGTGATATGAAAATAATCCCCAAACCTAACAACTTCGAACCTAACGTAGCCTGAGTGTGATCTGAAAATAGTCCCCAAACCTAACGTAACCTGGGCGTGAAATGAAAATAATCCACAAACATAACAACCTCAAACCTAACGTAGCCTGGGCGTGATATGAAAATAATCCCCTAATATATAACTTCTAACCTAACGTAGCCTGGGCGTGATATGAAAATAGTCCCCAAACCTAACAACACCAAACATAACGTAGACAGGGGGTAATAGTGGAGTTGCTAAGCTTAACAATCGTTCAATTTTTTATACTAACATGACATTTTACACATTTCTTTAAATTTGTGGTAAGTAAAATAGAATCTAATGTCACTCTTAAAAAGTTATTTTATATTTTCCAGCTTGAAATAATGGCGCCATTAAACTTTTTTTTTTTTGCAATTATAACAAAAACCATTCATAATGTCAAAGTGTTTGTTAAACTTATAATAAAAAATAGAGGATGACATTGTCTACAAAACAGGTTCTTATAGTTTTATTTGTAATCCTAACAGTTTTTGTACAATCTCGAAGTGAAACGTTTAACGTATGTTTAACATTTGTGGAGTTTCCCCTTAACTTTTTTTCCTATCACGCCCAGGCTACGTTAGGTTTGAAGTTGTTAGGTTTGTGAATTATTTTCATATTTTCCGAGAGTACAATCACCATGAGAAATGTGATAGCTGGCAGCTAGCAGAAGATTTAAGAACTGTCAAAATAAAAACCAAATTAAAAATAAAATTGTTTTTGTGAAAGTTTTGACTGCCAAAAATGCCAATAAATCAACATAGTATTATGGTCATTGCAGATAATATGGTTTGGCAAATTGATACATGAGATTTGATCTGCTAACTTTTGCTAGCTGTTAGTTACCTACACTCCTAGGGTGAATGGATTATATTATCCACCGGTTACGTAAATAGGTGCCAAAAAGCAATACCGCCTGGGTGCGAAATTTTCCTCAGGCCGCTCCTGACTCTATGGCATTAGGAACAAGGAGCACTGTTACAGAAAAAATGAGGAAAAAAGAAACATCTTTGTCAACTAAAGAGCATAAGAATCAAATTTATTTTCAAAAACCTGTATTAAAAACAGTGGTGTAGTCGTAAATTTAGCAGTGCCGAAACGCAAGGTCGTAGCAACCCCAAAGTTGAAGTGGGGTTTTGGGACCCCCAACCACCGTAGACGAAAGAATTGTACAAACATAATTGCCTCTAAAAGCTATTTGGAGCATCTTTTAATGATTACTAAAGCAGAAACTTACTTAACGCACTTCCCCTAAAATTCCTGTAATTCGCATAGAGCACTGTTAATTTCATCAGAATTTATTGATTAATAGTATGAAAAAAGTTTTAACATAATATTGATACAAAATCAATTAGTTAACTTGGAATTGCAAAGTATAAAACTTTAATAAACATTTTTTAAAAATATTTTGCCACGAAAAGCAGTGCCAGAACGGCGTTCACCAGGGATCCCACTCCACTACACCCCCGATTAAAAAGTATATATATTTGTTTATAGCTCAAAACTTATTGGTTTTATAAAAAAAAATATTTTTACATTTCATAGTATACTACAACTTTAAAATAATAAGATATTACGAGTCTCAAATAGTTACGGAGAAATGATGAAAATTTGAAAATCTGTCTTATGTAAAGTACCCTCAAAGTCATGTTCATGAGAAAATGAAAATGTCCATCTTGTTTATGTGTTTAGAAATCAAATTTAATCAAAATCATTAGAGTGAATTTCGATAAAATAGATTTATTCTCTTTTTGCCTTTCAATAAACTAGCCTTAAATTTTGGTTTAGATATCTAATTCCAAAACCCCCTTGGGGGGGGGAGTATGTAAACCCCAGATACAAAGTTTTAGCCCAAACGGTAAAATGGTTTCGGTTCTAGCCCAAACTAAGGTACAAACAGTCAGATGGCCTTGCGGAAACAACATTTTGTTTCAGGGGGCTATGAAACGTCAACATTTTTCAAAATCTCGGTTTCGAGTTTTTGACGATCACAATATTTTCACTCCAAGGTGTCGAGACAAAGTAAATATTAGTTTACAAAGTTTAGTTACCCACAGCCATTGCTTGTCGTTGGTTTGATCGCCATTGATAGGGAGGTCAAGGTTCGAATCTCATCTGCGTGAACTGGAGATGGTTTTTCCGTTAAATATATATATATATATGCCTTGAACGGTTTTCCACAAGTGATATATCACTCTGGTTTTCCCATCTTTACTCCATGCAAATGTGGGTTCACTTCCTCTTAGCTACCTTCCTCATCTCTACCCAATCAGATTAATCCGTTAATAACCTGTGTTCTGAACGTAGCAATAAAAAAGAAAAGACTTGGTTTTGGACGGGCTATAATCATATTATAGTAATAAATTAATAATTTTAAATGGAAACATGGTTTAGCCAAGCTTTATTTAATTTTGATTTTTTTAAGATCATAAAATATAATGTTCTTGTTAGTATGGTGTTCGAAAAAATTTAACAGTAGGGCCTATTTGTAAAGTGAAGTAGGCGTATAGTACGTAAATTATATTTAATTGAAATAAAATTTTAAAAATTACAATTTTTCACCACCTTTGGCCACCTTTTTCTAACTCATTAATTTTATTAAAGATATTTCCAATTTTTTTAATCAGGCTATCACCTACAACAAAGTGTGGTTTTCACTTTGGTTTTTATATCTTCTGTACAAACAAATTGTGGTGCACTTATATTAATTCTAACCTCCTTATATCATGTATTTAAATAATTAGCGTAAGTAGTGACCGTAAAAACTATGTCACTGAAAAAAACAAAAAGAAATGGCTATGTATTTTTTAATATAGGAAAGAAAATATATATTTATATATTCCTACAGTAATAGATAAACTAAATAAAAATGTAACAATTTACTGTAGATAAGGATTTCCCAAGGTAGCTCAGAAACATTATACTTTAACAGGGATTCGAGCCCTAGTCCTATGACTTTGGACGTCATTCTACAGACCCCGAGATATCGGCTAAAAACCCGGCATCCTGGAAAGAATAACGGGGATAGATTGTCTTTGGTTGAGTAGCAAGTAACAAAGTTGAAAGGATTGGTGCTTGGGGTGGGGGGGTGGGGGGGGGGGGGGAATTCTGTCTGTGGAATGTAAGGACACTCTGAAAAGGGGTTAAAATAGAGGGGGTGAGAGGGGTCGGTGGGGTGACTGCCATAACTACAGCAGTGCACCACTAGTGAGGTGATAATACATGGAACTACTTGGACGGGGTGACTGCCATAACTACAGCAGCGCACTTCTAGTGAGGTGATAATACATGGAACTACTTGGACGAGAGATTCGCAAAACTTGGAGATGTCCATCCGAATCTTAAGTTAGGTTATTAGGCATATGAAGCTACGACAGGAAACAGACTGGAAACAGTAATGGATGTAAAGTAAAGATTCCAAGAAAGTGTGTAGTCATTTGGATCAGGGAAATATTGCCAAAGTTTGAAAACATTGTTTCCAACTTAAGATTGGAATAGCAAGGAAGTAATACTTTCAGAAAACCTTTAGAAAATATATACATTTTTTTGTTTTGGTCAACAGTGATAACATTTTACCTTATCATTTGTTTTTTTAGTACCACGTCTTACTATCTGTTCAGCTTATACGCTTACATACTAATCACACTAATGAGTTAAGTGTTAGGAAGGTTTCACTAATAGTAAGTGCACCCACATTTGCTTGTATGTAGAGTAGAAAACAAATTAGGGGAAAACCACCCTCAGTACACCTTACTGAGATTCGAACCTTGATCTCACTGTCATCAGAAGTCTAGTCTACTGCGAGAGTAGCGCGTTAGACCACGCGGACACCGAAGGGTTTTATTTTTTTCTTCTTTAAATAGAAAAATGACACCTGTACACGGGAATTGAACCCGGGAACTTTTGGCTTAGTACGCCATTGCTCTCTAACCACTGAGCTATCCAGGAATCATCCCGCGTCCGAAGTCATTTTTAAATTTTTAGAAATTGATACTTAAATGCGGCTATGACCGTAACTAACAAATATAATAACTTGGCTATTTAATCCGTAATATTTTTTAAAATATAAAAACCCTGCAAAAGTGCTCCCCTCAGCTCGAAATCCCTCCCCCCATACACCTCACACGGTAAGTCCTTGGTTAAATACACTGAAAAGAACTTGTATATTATTATTATTATTATTATTATTATTATTATTATTATCAGCACCGCATCTTACTACCCGTTCGGTTTATACGCACTTACGCTAATGTGTAATGGTAGGTTGATTGTGAGATGAAATGGAGGACCTACAGTTTAACGTGGGATCCGAACCACGGTGGAGGCCTGGAGTTCCACACATTCACAAGTTGTGATTAATACACGTCTTGTCAGAGGTGAAGGAAGGGTTTGGCAATCAGATAAATCTGTGCCGGAACCGAGGATTGAACCCCGGACCCCCAGCACACAAGTCTGACACCTTACCCTTGGACTACCAGGTCACCGACTTGTATACTGTACTAGAGAGATGGATACTATCGGAAGATGATAACTAAAACTAAAATACTTGACGAAACAATTTATTGTACTGTACAGTACGTAACGATGAGGATTAATGTTACTATGATAAGATTGCTACTAACAAAGGCATGATCGTTGAAACTTTATCTTATCAATTTCGAGATAGTGTAGTGCACAAATTTCAAATGGGGAAAAAAAATCTTAGAGATTTCAAAACATCTGAGTGTATAAGCATATGCCACAGTATCAATGTCTGAGTTTATTTGATTTAAAAAATTAAATTAGTTCATAATTTTGATGTAAGATTTTATCGTTGACCTAACACTGTTTTTGGACACAAATAAATGTAAGTTTATTGGTTCATTTATATAATCACATGTTTTATCGGGGATATAATAATATTAAGGTCTAGTTAAGATTAATATGATTTTATATTTTCACTCAAAGATTCAGTAAGCAGTGATTAGAGAAACCAGAGCTGAGTAGTCTACTGCAGTACTAACATGTTCTCTTCTCCAGTCCTACATGATCTCCTTCAGCACTACATGTCCTATCATTCAGCACTACATGTCCTATCATTCAGCACTACATGTCCTATCATTCAGCACTACATGTCCTATCATCCAGCACTACATGTCCTATCATCCAGCACTATATGTTTTTCTTCAGCACGACATGTTCTCCTCTAGTACTACATGTCCTATCATCCAGTACTACATGTTCTCCTCCAGACCTTCATGTTCTCCTCCAGACCTTCATGTTCCCCTCCAGCACTACATGTTCTCCTCCAGCACTACATGTTCTCCTCCAGACCTTCATGTTCTCCTCCAGCACTACATGTTCTCTTCCAGACCTACATGTTCTCCTCCAACACTACATGTTCCCCTCCAGCACTACATGTCCCCCTCCAGTACTACATGTTCTCTTCCAGACCTACATGTTCTCCTCCAGCACTACATGTTCCCCTCCAGTACTACATGTTCTGTCCTTCAGCACTACATGTTCTCCTCCAACACTACATGTTCCCCTCCAGCACTACATGTTCTCCTCCAGCACTACATGTTCCCCTTCAGCACTACATGATCTCTTTCAGCACATGTTCTCCTCCAAACCTACATGTTCCCCTCCAGCACTACATGTTCTCCTCCAGACCTTCATGTTCTCCTCCAGCACTACATGTTCTCTTCCAGACCTTCATGTTCTCCTCCAGCACTACATGTTCTCCTCCAGACCTTCATGTTCTCCTCCAGCACTACATGTTCTCTTCCAGACCTACATGTTCTCCTCCAAACCTACATGTTCCCCTCCAGCACTACATGTTCTCCTCCAGACCTTCATGTTCTCCTCCAGCACTACATGTTCTCTCCTCCAGTTGCAGCGAGCAGTTACCAGGGTAGTCACAGCAGGACGACTGTTCTCTCACACCCCTCACCCCCTGGAGAACATGGTGGACGGAGTGATCGTCTCGACGGTCCCCGAGGCGAGGTTCAAGGACGTCCTGGACCAGATCACCCCCATCTTCTTGAAGGAGGAGCCCCTGTCCCAGTGTTTCCCGCCTTGCACCTCTGGTAGGCGGGAGAGGGAGTTCCGGGAGTACGCCACCAAACAGCTGCGCAGCGGGATGTGCATCATGGCTCTGGACGTGGCCCAGGCGAGGGTCGTGGGTTCGTGCCTCAACCGGGTGCTCACTCGTGACGAGGTGATGAATGACCCGGAACAGACACAAGACTCACCGTCGCAGGACAACGGTAAGGCTCGTCTACATTTTATCACCCCATGATACTACTTAGCACCGAGTCTTACTACCCGTTCGGGTATACGCCTATGTACTAATTACAATAATGGTATAGGAATTAGGAAGATTTAATTGAGAGGGAGTGCACCCGTATTCGCGTGGAAGGAGAGTGGAAAAACCATTTAGTAAAAACCACCCTTAGTGCACCCGACCGGAATCGAACCCCAATCTCCCCATCTTTGGCAATCCAGTATCACACGTGAGTGACCCGCTTAAAGCATCTTTTAGAAAAAGACGAACCAAATTTTGGTGGTCCACTTTTATATTTGGATTTTTTATTTGAGGTATTTAACGTGCACTTTCTAAACCGACAGATTATATCAAAACATGACTTACAGTCTAACTCAAATCTAGAACCAGCACAACACCCAGACTTCCAGGCCATTAACTCATCACTGTGAAAGGGATAGCCACACTTTGTCAACGATGTTTTTTTTTTGCCACACTGGGAATCGAACCCGGGACTCTTAGCTGAGTAGACAAACAAGCTATCATATGAGCCTACATGTCGGGACTTTCTTATATTCTCTATAAGGTTGGCGCAGATAAGGTTTAGGTACTGAGTGTGTTTCTATGACAATGTGTAGGTACTGTGTGTGTTTCTATGATAAGGTGTAGGCACTGAGTGTGTTTCTATGATAAGGTGTAGGTACTGAGTGTGTTTCTATGATAATGTGTAGGTACTGAGTGTGTTTCTATGACAAGGTGTAGGCACTGAGTGTGTTTCTATGTCAACAGAGGAGGATGACCCCTTGAACTCCAGTGTGGTCACCATGCTCACCGCCGTGCACAGGAAGATAGACTTGTTCACCATGTTCAACGTGGACAGGGTCTTGGAGCTTGGTCTGGTCTCTGTGGAGTCCTCACATGCCGGACGTGGTAAGATGTTCACACATGGTGTTATATAGAGTGGAGTCCTCACATGCCGGACGTGGTAAGATGTTCACACATGGTGTTATATAGAGTGGAGTCCTCACATGCCGGACGTGGTAAGATGTTCACACATGGTGTTATATAGAGTGGAGTCCTCACATGCTGGACGTGGTAAGATGTTCACACATGGTTACCATAACAGTTGTTGAATATCTATCAAGGATATCCTGGAATCTAACTACAACTTTTTCTCTTGATTTAAAATGTGTCTCATCTAATACCGCTATGCTCATGACAGATATCCAACAACTGTTGTTATCACCATGTGAAGAAAATTAAACTCTATATTTTTACTGGAGCAACATTTGATTTATTTTGTCAAAACAAAAAGTTTTACTATCTAAACTGCAAAATACTGCCCTTAACTCGCTTCCCCTTTCACCCCTCCTTAAGGGTGCCTCCTGTACCTGCAATTGAGTCGAGTGTAACTTGTTGTCACGCAGGTCTGGCCACGAAGATGCTAAAAGCTAGCATGTGTGTCGGAGCTAGAAGGGGTCTCTTGATCGCTAAAGGTGACTGCACCGGCCCTGTGTCCCTGAAAGCTTGCCAGAAGGCAGGGATGGTCCCTGTCTACAAGTTACCTTACGAGGAGTACAAGGTCGACAACCAAGTGGTGTTCAAAGGAATCAACTCCGCCCTAGTTGTCGCCATCGCCAAGATTCAGACACAGGATCCGTTCGTTCAGCCACTGAACCTTCCAGCCAGTCGCCTCTGAACATGTCAACATGTTGTTCAGAAAGAGACAGTGATATTCTATAATATGAGGCAGTACATGAACCTTCCAGCCAGTCGTCTCTGAACATGTCAACATGTTGTTCAGAAAGGGACAGTGATATTCTATAATATGGTGCAGTACATGAACCTTCCAGCCAGTCGTCTTTGAACATGTCAACATGTTGTTCAGAAAGGGACAGTGATATTCTATAATATGGTGCAGTACATGAACCTTCCAGCCAGTCGTCTTTGAACATGTCAACTTGTTGTTCAGAAAGGGACAATGATATTCTATAATATGAGGCAGTACATTAACCTTCCAGCCAGTCGTCTCTGAACATGTCAACATGTTGTTCAGAAAGGGACAGTGATATTCTATAATATGGTGCAGTACATTAACCTTCCAGCCAGTCGTCTCTGAACATGTCAACATGTTGTTCAGAAAGGGACAGTGATATTCTATAATATGGTGCAGTACATGAACCTTCCAGCCAGTCGTCTTTGAACATGTCAACTTGTTGTTCAGAAAGGGACAATGATATTCTATAATATGAGGCAGTACATTAACCTTCCAGCCAGTCGTCTCTGAAAATGTCAACATGTTGTTCAGAAAGAGACAGTGATATTCTATAATATGAGGCAGTACATGAACTTTCCAGCCAGTCGTCTCTGAACATGTCAACATGTTGTTCAGAAAGAGACAGTGATATTCTATAATATGAGGCAGTACATGAACCTTCCAGCCAGATTATTTGAACATATGAATATGACAAATGTTAATTGGTTACCTTGTGATCGTAGACGCATTTAGAACTTTGAGGACGCATTTAGAACTTTGTAGAAATAGAATGAACACTGAACCGGTAGATTTATATCTGTAGAAAAATGTTGAACAATAAACCAAGAGGTTTATGATCGAATAGTTTTAATACAATAATGTGATTTTCTAGCCTCTTTCCAGGAAAATACCAGTGAATCTGTTCTATATGATCTTTTCTTTCCTATCCACTTAAATTAAATAGCTATTAAGCTTTGATCTAAATTTATCAATAATTGTACATCGTATTTATGGATGCACACCACAGACACAACTAAACTAAAATATTCCTATAAAGGTCATTTTATAATAAAAAATATACATAATGTTTTTATTGTGGTAAAAACTGATAGAAATTTACTATTTTATTTTTGATATTTTATAGACATTTGTATTATATATCAATCAGACACCTTAGCTCAGTCGATAGCATGTATGGCTACTAAGCTAAGGGTCCCGGGTTCAATTCCCGGCATGGCCGAGAATCTATCATTGGTGAATTGTGGGTTTACGCTTTCATAGTGATAAATTAACGGCCGGGGACTGGATGTTGTGCTTGTCCTAGTCTTAAGTTAGATTATAAGGCATATTAAGATATGAAGCTACGACAGCCCTAGCAAGCCGGTAGTGGAAAAATATATGGCTGGAATAAAAAACTGACCACAGACTGGAAATAGTAATGGATGTACAGTAAATATCTATCAAAATTACTGCTACAGATCACATGACTTGACGTATGAATACGTGAAATAGATCTAGTAGCTTTTGTAATTGTCAGATAAGTTTCTTCCTATGAAAATTGAACTGTAGTTTAGGTAGGTAGTTCAGCTTGAACCATGCTTCTTATTGTGGTTTTATGTATTTTACTTTAAAAAAAAATAGAATTGAGACCAGTAACATCTTTTTACTGAGTTTTTTTTAGTAAAATACAAACAAATTGAAAAATAATTATTTAAAGTTGACCTTGGAGTTTTGGGGTAAAGTTATCGCCTCAGGACCCGATGTTCGTGGGTTCAGATCCAGTCGGGGTCAAGGGATTTTTCTCGAGAGATAAAAATCCGTAGCACAACTTCCTTCGGCAGGGAAGTAAAGCTGTCGGTCTCGTGTCGATCCTATGTGAAAATACCTTACCCAGCAAAGTTGGTAGGCCCTTTCACCCTCGCTCGTAGAAATTCTCGTGTGATGATATAATCAGTCGGTTTAGAAAGTACACTTTAAAAACCTCAAATAAATAAAAATATATTTTAAAAATTAAAAAAATTATTAAACTATCTTCAATTTGGCAACGCTGTGAGACCATCCCGAAAACACACGAAGTTCCCCGAATCTTCCCCGAGTTCAATTTTCTCGCTACGAATACAGCCACGTGGATGATTGATTAATTAGGTAATTGCACGTTCGTATTTCAGACACGGCATTTATTCCTAACCGGTTGTTCGGGTAGTGGCAACGTCGCTTTCGCCTTGGGCCGGTTCAAAGTTCATGCGGGGCCTCATGATTTGATCTCGCACGCACGCGCAGTAAAGGTAGGACGTGTGGACCTGCGCTTGAAGGGTAAGAGGGGATACTACGTTCATTTTGTGTCAGTACAGTCTGTTTTCAAAAGGAAGGAACTTTTTGAAAGTTATGAAATATACTAAAACACACACACATTATATAATCATATTTGTATATATATATATATAGAGAGAGAGATTATATAGAGGCTTATAAATGTGTGTCCAAGAATATATATATAATGTACGCCTATATATAAAATAAATAGAAAATATAAATAATTAAGAAATTATATTAATAATAAATTCCAGTGGACCCAAAACTGTGGGCTGCAAACGGAATTTTGGGGGTTCACCAATATTTTTCGTAATCTGAAAATGTTGGAAAAAATCGAAAAAAAATAAAATCATGAAAAAAATGTGGATAGGCCTATAGTAAAATAATTGTTATCAATGTTGGATCTATAAAAAAAAATTGTATTTTCATGAGAGTTATTTTTCACCATTCCTCTATCTGTCCGGCTATAAATAACCTACGGTTTTATAACGATTTTAACCAAATTTGGGTAAGATTATAGTGCACACGAAAGAGAGGAATTCCAAGGAATTAAAAAGGTAAGCTGCTTGAAATGACAAACAGGGACACTCTAGCTATTAAATATAATATACACGAGTATGACGCACTAAAAAAAAAATTGTGTTGGTAAATTATTTAAAGCAAAAATTGAAATTGGGAATTTGTTCAAAATTCCATAAATTTGAACTAAATTTGCTTAACTTATAGGAAGATTTTTATTCCGACTCCTTAACTTCATAATTGTGAGAGATTGATTTAAGACTAGTTTAAAAATTAGTGATAAAATACATACAAAGCTTAAATACATCCATAATCACGGCGTTCCCTTACGGGGTAGGCAAGAAACTCTACATATAGCTCAAAAAACAACTCCATCCTCACTAACTTTCTCCACACTCCCTAACCTTACATACTCCCTTCACCTCAACAACATCCATACACCATCATACATGATATTTTATTATTAAACACCCGCCTCGGTGGCGTAGTTGGCTAACGCGCCAGTCCAGTTGAGCTAGACCACCAAGGACGGGGAGATCGAGGTTCGAATCTCGGTCGGGTGAACTGGGGGTGGTTTTTACTAAACGGTTTTCCACTCTCCCTCCACGCAAATATGGATTAACTTCCTCTAAATTCAACCTTCCCACTTCTTAATCCATTAGTATAATTAGTACCTAAGCATATAACCCGAACGGGTAGTAAGATGTGGTGCTATATAATAATAATAAAATAAATAATAAAATTAAAACTCTTTGTTTCTATATAAAAATACTAATAGTAAAATATTATTTTAAAGTGAGTAATGTGATTGTAAAAAAAATGTATCTAGCTTTCTATAATTGCTGGACATGTTACATAGTAGAGAAACCTACTTAGGACATATGGATAAGCTACTTTAAATTCATATGAGTGATATATATTTTATTATTATATAATTAAAATATTTAAATGTCTCAAAATACTTTGTTCATAACCAATATCTTGTGTTTAGTAAAATAAGATATCCTGTAGAGGTATGTCTTCCTTATTTAGTTCCATCATGACTCATTATCTAGGATAGTCAAGGTCATACCTTTTGGGGGGCGGGGGGGGGGGGAGTGCACATAAATAAGCTTTTATCAAAATTAATTTACACGGTGAAAAAATAAATATAAATTTGTAAAAAATATAAGATATTTTGGACACACAGTAAAATTAAATTAAAATGCAACTCCATTTTATTTTGTGTATAGATATCTTTAATTTTATAATAAGTTTCTTTGAATTAGTGTTGATTTAATCATTTTTAAGTATTAACTAACATTATTATTACAACTATTATTTGTTTGATTTATTTAGCACCACCGGTTATACGAATATGTACTAATTACTCTAATGTGTCATTGATTAGGAAAGTTAAATTTAGAGAAAGTGTACACGTATCTGTGTGGAGGGAGAGTGGAAAACTATTTAGGGGAAACCACCCTCAGTGCACTAGACCGGGATTCGAACCTCGAACTAGTCTATTGCGAGAGTAGACCGTTAGACCATGCGACCATCGATACGGTTTTAAATTAGTTGAAAAATGACACCTGGATACAGGAATCGAACCCAAGGACCTTTGGCTTAACGGACTCAATTAGTTGACCCTGATCACAGGACGAATCTTTGATAGCTCAGTGGTAATTCATCGGTGTGCTAAACCAAAGGTCTCGGGTTCGATTTATGTGTCTAGGCTTTTATTTTTCAACTAATTTAAAACCGCTTCGATGACCGCATGGTTTAAGGCTCTACTCTCCCAATAGACTAAACTGCCGGTGATGGGGAGATCAAGGTTCGAATCTGGGTTGGGTATACTGATGGTTCTTTCTCTAAACGGTTTTCCACTCTTCCTCCAGGAAAATGCGGGTACACTTTCTATAGGCCTAAATATTACCTCTCTAATCCCTAAAACCATCAATGTGTTTAGTATATAAGCGTATAATCCGGACGGGTAGTAAGATGTGCTGCTAAAAATATAGTTAAAATACAACGTGAAGTTGTACTTACAAACTTCAGAAAGGCATCAACCAGTTAATAAAGTGTTTCGTATAATCGGCGCAGCGTATTGATTAATTCTTTATTATTATTATTAGCATCGCGTCTTACTACCCGTTCGGTTTATACGCACTTACGCTAATATGCAATGGTAGGGTGATTGTGAGATGAAATGGAGGACCTACAGTTTAACGTGGGATCCGAACCACGGCGGAGGCCTGGCATTCCACACATTCACAAGTTGTGATTAATACACGTCTTGTCAGAGGTGAAGGAAGGGTTTGGGCAATCAGATAAATCTCTGCCGGGACAGAGGATTGAACCCGGACTCTCAGCACAGAAGTCTGACACCTTACCCCTAAACCAGTAGGTCACCGTTTCTTTTTTCTTTTTTAGAGTTTCGTTGTTAAAAAAAAAAGGAGCGATATTTATACTAAAATACTTAACCAAAAATATCGGTAAGAGCTTTAACCAAATTCCGAAGTGTTTCGCTAGATAGTTTAGTACTAACTGCAACCGAGATATTGATTTCATGTTTTAGAAAACCTTTGTCCTGGATTTCTGTGACGTTAAGAGGACATTTTCCTAGGAGCATTCTAAGCAATATGATATTGTGTGGTTGTTGTGATGTGTATATGTGTGTATATGTGTGTATATATGTGTGTTTTTGTGTAGATAGCACACGGAGTGTATTACCACGTCTGGTCCTTAAAGCACCGAGGAAAGAAATGAAGCTTAGCATACAAATGTTTACTAGAACAAGACGATACGATCAAAACTGTTTCCACCAAAACTCATCGCTGTTCAATTGGAATCACAAGAATGGTAAGTGTAGGAGATAATAATGATATATATGGTGCATTTATGTGCCTCTGAGCAGAAACTGCTTTTCACAAACAATATTAAGAGCCCATCTCGCCCCAGTGATAACACCTAACTTAGGTAGGTAATACAGCTAGAACCAGACGTCTTAAGAGCCCGTCTCACTCCACAGATAACACTTAACTTAGGTAGGTAATACAGCTAGAACCAGGCGTCTTAAGAGCCCGTCTTACCTCACAGATAACACCTAACTTAGGTAGGTAATACAGCTAGAACCAGACGTCTTAAGAGCCCGTCTTACCTCACAGATAACACCTAACTTAGGTAGGTAATACAGCTTGAACCAGACGTTTTAAGAGCCCGTCTTACCTCACAGATAACACCTAACTTAGGTAGGTAATACAGCTAGAACCAGACGTTTTAAGAGCCCGTCTCACCCCACAGATAACACCTAACTTAGGTAGGTAATACAGCTTGAACCAGACGTTTTAAGAGCCCATCTCGCCCAGTGATAACACCTAACTTAGGTAGGTAATACAGCTAGAACCAGACGTCTTAAGAGCCCGTCTCACCCCAGTGATAACACCTAACTTAGGTAGGTAATACAGCTTGAACCAGACGTTTTAAGAGCCCATCTCGCCCCAGTGATAACACCTAACTTAGGTAGGTAATACAGCTAGAACCAGACGTTTTAAGAGCCCATCTCGCCCCAGTGATAACACCTAACTTAGGTAGGTAATACAGCTTGAACCAGACGTTTTAAGAGCCCATCTCGCCCCAGTGATAACACCTAACTTAGGTAGGTAATACAGCTAGAACCAGACGTTTTAAGAGCCCATCTCGCCCCAGTGATAACACCTAACTTAGGTAGGTAATACAGCTTGAACCAGACGTTTTAAGAGCCCATCTCGCCCCAGTGATAACACCTAACTTAGGTAGGTAATACAGCTAGAACCAGACGTCTTAAGAGCCCGTCTCACCCCACAGATAACACCTAACTTAGGTAGGTAATACAGCTGTAACCAGACGTCTTAAGAGCCCGTCTCACTCCACAGATAACACCTAACTTAGGTAGATAATACAGCTAGAACCAGTATCAAGGTGCAGATTTATGTATTCTATTTAAAAAACTAAAAAACAATGGAACTGAGACCAGTTACACCATTTTACCACTTTAAAAAAATTAACTGAAAAATTATTGATACTTTTCTAGTTCAAACGTAATATTATATACAATTTCCCTGTTATTTGTTCGTGACATGGGTTCTTAAGGGGTCCACCTATCAAACTGCCAAGACTCGTTGCAGACGTACTGTACAGAAATACCGAACTATTTAATAAGTGGTTTGTTATTTCAAAAATTTGCTCACGTTAATATGGAGGGGGATGGTATCAATATTTCCATGAACGATTAAAAAGAGGTAATTGTATCAGTACTGTGGGTAATCTACACCATAGTAAGGTGGGTTTGTAACCTTTTAGGATAAACAAAACCTACTGCTTTCGTCACGGTTTTTTTTTAGCATCGTGTCTTACTACCCGTTCGGGTTATACGCTTATGTACTAATTACGTTAATGTTTTAGTGATTGGGAAGGTTATATTTAGAGAAATTGTACCCACATTTGCGTGGAAGGTAAGTAGAAATCAATTTTAGAAGAAAAAAAACATTCTTAGTACACCCAACCGAGATTTGAACCTCGATCTCCCCGCCATCGGCAGTCTAGTCTACTGCTAGAGTAGCGCGTTAGACCACGGAAGGGGGTGTCACGTGTTTGGAAGAGGGGGGAGGGCGATGTTCTGGTGTTTTCTAGGATATACACACGATATATTTAAGGAATGAATACATCCTCACTTTTAGTCCCCCTTTCCACTGACGTATATGTCCCCAATTGGACTTGTTTAGTTTGTTCCCCACGGTTGAGGGCGGAGACCTGGGAAAGAGAGGGGGTGGGGTGGTGGGGGGGTTAGTTATGAAGTAGAGGCAAACTTGTACGTACGTTCATTCTGTTCTTCCCTCTGTCACGTCGCGTTCATTTCCCAGTGGCGGCTGCCGAGTTCGGCCGAGGGGGGGCCTATGGGGGGGGGGGGTGTTAGAGGGTGGGGGAAGTTTCCTCCTCAGCCAAGAAACCACCAACACAATTGTTCACTTCAGCGTAGCAGCCGAGGCAACTCCAGTTTCAATTCTGTTCCATACTAGACGGACACAAGGAAAATAAGCACAAGTCCACCTGGAGAACAGTAATATGCACCAACAAACCTCTTTGGAAGGAACAGATATCGACTTCATTCCCAAATAGGGCTTGTCAACATTATTTTGAGCTTATATTTTTTTTAGATAAATTCATATTTAAAATATCTTAAGTTATCTGAAAAAAAAAGAGGGTTTCTATGATCGATGGATACTTTTATACAGTTCAATTCTAGTTCTACTTTTACGTATTCATACGTCAAGTCATGTTATCAGCAAATGTCACTTTTGATACATATATTATTAATACATATAAAATAACAATAATAATAGAAAAAACTATTTAGGTGGCCGCATGGTCTAAGGCATCACTCTCGCAGTAGGCTAGTCTGCCGAAGACGGGGAGATCAAGGTTCGAATCTCGGTTGGGTGAACTGGGGGTGGTTTTCAACTCTCCCTCCACGCAAATGCGGGTTCACTTCCTCTAAATTCAACCTTTCCAATTCCTAATCCATTAGTGTAATTAGTACTTAAGCGTATAACCCGAACGGGTAGTAAGACGCGGTGCTAAAATAAATTAAAATTAAATAATTTTAATCATGAGGCAATTACAGCTACGTTATCAATGATTACGTAGATATTAATTCCACTTAAGACATAAGCTTCTACTTTCCAATGACACGAGAAAAAATGCTTCTAAATTACTAGACAATAGCTGATAGTCTATTTTTGATATAAACTTATTTAAGATCGTAAAATAATCCTTCACCCGTTACTTGTGTAAATTAAAAAGATAGTAGCATTCATTACACACCAAACAAATTGTTTCACATTTGGCTTAAGACATTATTGTTTATAAACAACAAAAAGAAACGACAAACGGGACAGTTTCATATACAGGGTGGGTTGGAAACAATTATACGATCTATGCTGAGGAAAGTGATGGACAACGTGCTGAGGTTTGTCTGACGTCCGGTAGAATTCACCTGAGTAACATTATATTTAAAAAAATGAAACAGTGTAGTATGTAGTTTGCTTTTATTTAGCAAGTGTTAATTTTCAAGTTACTAATCGTCTAATTGTGACGGCCCCACCCCTGTATAATGCCATCATTTTTCTTCATAAATAATATATTATGACACCCTTGAACTTAATCACTGGAGCTTTTGATTAAAATTTTTATAAAAAACAATAATTTAGAATTGAATATATTGTTTTATTTCAGTTTAAATTATTTTCGTTAGCCCAAAACCAACATTCCACCGGGGTAGGTTATCTCTTGGGGCTCTGATGGCCCAGCCAGTACAACCCTGCTTCGGACAGTAATGTTAAACTAGGTTCAACTCACAATTTTAAGGGTATAACCTACTTAAGAGAAATATCCTCACACTATAGTAGCCTATTTATCATGAAAGTGCCAGTTATGAAGCTTCAGAATCACTTAAAAATATCCTCAATTATCATAACATTAAAAAAAACCTTTATTCGTGGGCGAAAGGCTATGTTTTTAATCAGCTATTTTTTATTTTAGAACTGCGACATTTCGAGTGAAACTCTTTAAAAAAAGAGCTAATTTCATCTTTTCATGATTTATAAATTTTGAAACCTAAAAATAAGGTTTTGAACTCCAGCTAAACATGTTTGATATGTTTCCAAGTACATTTTGGTTTGAAGCACATTTAAAAAAAAAGTTTCTAATAAAACTCGGAGTTTCTGGACGTTTACAGAGCTCCAACCAACGTGTTGAAAACAATCATTTATCATCCTACTATTGCACGCTTAATCACATAAAAAAATATTATATGACATTTTTATAGACCCTATCAAAATAATCTTTTGTGTGTTTTGGGCAGATACGTAACAAGCCGAGAAACAGAAATTCCCTTAAGACCATTAAAAAAAGAATGTTCGTTGGATGAATTTATGGGTTGAATTTATCTGAAAGTAACAACCGCTATCACCAGATTCGGTGGCAGAATGGTCTAAGGCGTCACACTCCTGTTAGACTGGCCTGCTGATTACAAGGAGATCGGGGTTCGATTCCCGGTTGGATCTACTGATGGTGGTTTTTCCTAAATGGTTTACCACCATCCCGACACACAAATATGGGTAGACCACACCTAAAATTATTTCTTCCTCATCACTACCCCGTTAGGGTAGCTATCATATATGCATATAACCTGAACAGGTTTGTAAGACACAGCGATGACAAAGAAAAAACTGTTACCGCGAATAGTTGAGCTATGCATAGTATTATTATTATTATTATTATTAGCACCGCGTCTTACTACCCGTTCAGGTTATACGCACACTAATGTGTAATGGTAGGGTGATTATGAGATGAAATGGAGGACCTACAGTTTAACGTGGGATCCGAACCACGATGGTAGGCCTGGCATTCCTCACATTCACAAGTTGTGATTAATACACGTCTTGTCAGAGGTGAAGGAAGGGTTTGGGCAATCAGATAAATCTGTGCCGGGACCGAGGATTGAACCCCGGACTCCCAGCACACCTTAACCCTGGACCACCAGGTCACCCAATGCATAGTATTGAAGTAGCATTTACTTGTCTACAAAATACAATCAACACTGAATAAACACTGAATCAGAAAATGGAAACTATTTCTAAGCTATATCGCAATTAGTGATATGGAATCACCACATAAGCCACGTAACGCATTTTTCTTACTTTTATTTGACCTTCCTCCGATCTATGTTAAACCAAGAAATCCTGCCTCTCTCTAACACCCTGTAGACATTGAAGCTCTCCCCCCTTCTCAACCAGCGTTACTTGGCTTATGGATGACATATTTATCACAATAAAGTGTATTTTGTAAGACAATGACTTAGCCCCTTCTTCTATTGACACACGTTTAAAGTTGTTAAAAAAAAAGAGTCAGAAATCTTTGTGAATCTTCCTTTAACGTTGGATTTTCACAGTTAAAACACATTTGTTTGACATTACCTAATATTGGAACAGAGAAATCTTGTTAATACAACTCTAAACTTTACTACCAACAGGAATACATCGTTTGTAAAGGTGGTGGGTGGTATTTTCAATGTTGGTACTGACTTAGAAAGCACTAGAGCATAGAGCTTAAGCCAGTTTTGTGTTGCCAATTACTAGCTGTGTAGCGGTCCATAGAGTTGACACAATGATTCAACTCCCCATGTAATCATTAAAGGTCCAAGAGACTCAAGACAAAACATAGGAGTCGCTACCGTTAGCGCCGTGGAATGGGGCGTATAGGCAAGCAAACATACAGGCGTGCGATGGTGTTGCCCGACCATTCAAGGAGCTTCCTGTCGTTAGAACGAAAAATTAATATTATTATCTAGGCCTACTTTGCAATTAGATCAATTACAAACTTTTACTTTAGAATTATTGACACATTTACATAATAGTAGGAAGTTTGTTTAATATCTCGTTGGACGTAAGAGATTTTAAATAAAGTGAAATAATATATTTTCTATTTATTTAGATCAAAGTTTTTAGACCGGTGTGCCGCGGGTGTTTGGGTAGGATCGAAAATAAGCGAAAAAATTAAATAATGGATATAAATATTATTTAAATCCATATTCAACATTATTTTTAAAAATAACATAATTATTAGAATTTTATCTATTGAGCTTTTAAACACATTTCTTAGTAACTAGTTATTTTACTAATAAAATCTCTCCTTAAAAAGCTGATGGTGTGCCTTGACAATTTTAGTGCCTTGTTTAGTGTGTCATGAGTTAATAAAAAAGTTGAAAATCACTGATTTAAATATTCAGTATTAGATCTATAGTATTGTCTGATAGGAAAATTAAACATTTCAGTTCCCCAAATTAAAGGGAAATATAGCCCACAAGAAATTTTATTTTTATATTAAATGTAGAATATTGATATTAATTTCAAATAAATAGATTAGTTTAGATTAGGACTTAATTTACTTAAAACTCATTAATACAACATTAATTTTTAATAATGACTAATTTGAGGTTCACTTACATTTAATGATAAGTAAAATCTTGTTCCCAAATGTTTACTTTTAAACCATTAGGCTACAATTTGGATTATCTTAAGCATATGTGAATCAAAAATTTTTCTAATCCAAATTTGAATCTAACAAAGATCCATATTCTATTCAAAATTTTGAGTCTTAATATTTGAAAAATTAGAGTTGGATTCAAAATTTCAAGTAGGCCTATACATAAATTCCATATTTGGATTGGATGGTATTTAGGCCTTATTCGAATCCAGAAAGTCAAACCTTTCAATAATTTAACTTTTTATAGAAACAAAAATCAATTCGTTATCAAAATTTAGCTAACATTTTCATAAACAACATTTCATCTAATAATGTGAGCGTATTTACATTATTTTTAACTGATCAACTCACAATATTTAACGTTACCAAAGAAACTTGTGAATTGTGTAATATTAATAATAATATATTCATTATAAGGAGAGAATTTTTATTAATCTATTTTTTATTGGGATGGATTTAAGAATAAAAAAAAGCATTTATCTTAATACCTGATTTAAATTCGATTCTAAACTTTTTCTCGTAAATATTTGGTAAAAATTCGATAGTTAGATTTCGAATCGATACAAGTTATTAAACCAAACAAAAAGTTTCGAAGAAATTGATAATCTCGTATTCTTATAGTCTTAGATTAATCTCTGGTAAAGCTTTTCTGTCAAAATATGTTGTCTTGTGCCCTTGTTACACTCTTTCACCCTTGGAGCAGAAAGCTTGGTTATGGCAAGGGAGGTGGGAGGTAAGGTAGGAGGGTGGATCTCTCTGTGTGTGGCGGAACAGCATCACACAGGAACAAAAGGAGCAACTCTTAGCAACAAAAGCTGCCAGCAGGGGGCGTCTAGAGCCTCTCTTCTTCTTCTTCTGTAGGAAACACGACCGCAAGAAAACGGGCCGGAGTCTTAAGACAAGTTGTCCCGGGCCCTTGGTCTATGTATATATGTGTGCGTGTATGTGTGTGTGTGTGTGTGTTTTAGAGGCTCGCACGGGATTGGTCCGCCTGTTTTCTTGCTAAGACTCTGCGGTAATGACTACCCCCCCTTCCCCTTCCCTCTCCTTTAACCTCCTCTGTCTTCAACCACACACATCCTTGTACCTCCCCCCCAACCCCCCTCACCATTTCTCCCTCGTTGATTGAACTTCTCTTACCTTTTGATCATCTGTCTCCCCCTCTCTCTCTCTTATTCTCTTGTTTAAGTCTTACAGCTCTGGCTTTTCCCTTATGATCAACGACACACAATTATTTCAGAACGTAACTTCATAATGACTCATAATTGAAACATAGGTAACACGGAGATGGAGTTTTTGGGAGAGTGGGGGTGGGGGGGGGGGGGGGTGAGGGTGTTCGTAGAAACAATATAGAAATAAGGTTCAAGTGTGAGTTCCTCTTTGGCGATGGAAGACGGAGCCACCTGCGGTAGAGACCTAAACTGAAGAGTATTAAAAAAAAAAATAATATTTTGTTCTGTGGTCTATGTCCCCTTAATAGGGCCTTACCTACGAGAAAATGGTGCATAATTGTATCGAACGTTGAGGTAAATAGATTTTTATAAAGGCTTAACCAATGGAAATTTCTCCTGAAATCTCTTCATTAGTCAAGAATGGGGCCCTTAGCCTCCTTTCTTATAATAATGTAATCAACGGAATGGTGATTTCATAGAGACTTATTAGATAACTTCTCTTATTGGTCGAGAGGTATATGTAGCTGTACTATATCATGAATGATGGACCTCGTAAAGTGAGGTAAAATGTTTTATTTTTTTATGATATAAGACAGAAGTTATCACCAAATGTGTGGCGCAACGGTTTTTCCTACCTTTTATGATCCTCCCTGTCCCCGTGTAACACCAAGTTAATATTTAACCCTCATGTAACACCAAGTAATATTTAACCCCCATGTAACACCAAGTTATATTTAACCCCCCATGTAACACCAGTAAATATTTAACCACCCAGTAACACCAAGTAAATATTTAACCCCCATGTAACACCAAGTAATATTTAACCCCATGTAACACCATGTAAATATTAACCCCCATGTAACACCAAGTAAAATTTAACCCTCATGTAACACCAAGTAACATTAACCCCCATGTAACACCAAGTTAATATTTAACCCTCATGTAACACCAAGTAAACATTTAACCCCATGTAACACCAAGTAACATTAACCCATGTAACACCAAGTAAACATTTACCACCCACATGTAACACCAAGTAGACATTAGAGCCCCCCTATCAGCCCACTCTCAACATCGTTACATGGTTTATCGATGACCCTTAAGTAATGTAAAAATAAGTAACCTCAGTAATTTATGTAGGCCTATTGCTCTTGAACTGTGTTTTTAATTCATTGAATAAAACAATTCACTGTTTCTTTGACAGTACTTGGTCCTAAGATTGTCCCAACGAGCAGATTATTGGCGGGGGACTGAGGGGGCACAATACCCCTCTAATGACGCCCGTGTCTCCGAGCGGTCGGCAGGAACCAGCTGGTAATATGACCCGAAACCGTCGGGGATGGACAGTGGTCAACGAACTTTGACCCGGTCGCTTCAATGTTTGTCGACTGACTGGTCACTCAACAAACAAGTCAATAGAAACAGCGCGCTCCTCAATCCTTCACTATTCAAGGATCGTCGCACACAAGAAGTTGAGGGCGCGCGTGGTCAGTCCGATGTGTGGACCGGTCAGTTTGGGTGGGGGTGACCTCCGATGACCTCTCGGCACGAGGGAGGTTCAGGTCACTCCGGTGGAGACTGGTCAGCCTCATCCCAACACCTCTTCCTTTTTGGTCAAGCTTCTAAAGCCCGGTACGCCTTGGAAACATTGTTTACAAACATGTTGTCCTTGTTTACAAGATGTTTCTTTGAACACCACGTCTTACTACCCATTCTGGTTATACGCTAATTATGTGCTAATTACGCTTCTGGTTTTAGGGATTAAAAAGGTTATATTTAAAGGAAGTGTAGCAAAATTTTCTTGAAGCGATGGTGAAAAACTTGAAGAAAAAAAACATCTAACCAAGATTCAAACCTCGATCTCCCCGTCATCGGCAGTCTAGTCTAACATGAGAGTAGAGCATTAGACCACGCGACCACCAATGTGAATAATAGTTTTAGTCAATCCAATGGGGCCCCACTTTATGTAATATTTTGTCAAAATTCATTGTTTGCATTCTCTTCCTATCAACTTGATTGATATAGCTATCAGTGGCGTGACACGTAGTGTTTCCAGTGTAAGCAGAGCGTGTTTAAACTACACCTGTGAATTGTTCTTGTCACTCAGTAGCACATTCATTGGTCAGGTATAAATAGAAATACATTCGCGTGTGAGGTATGTAGAGCAAAACCTAGGCACGTTTGTTATTTTCGTGAGGTATTTAAGGTCCACTTTCTGAACCGACTGATTATATTAACACATAACTTTTAAACCAACTTAAATATAGAATAGACACAACACCCAGCCCTACGTCCGTTAATTCATCACTGTGAAAGGGGTGGACAACATCTCACCAATGATAATTTTTTTTTTTTGGCCATGACGGGACCCTTAGCTCAGTAGGCGAACACGCTATCGACTGAGCTACTAGACCCAATATAACCTCTGAGAGTACTGCAGATCTTATAGAGGAAAACTTTATCTTCGTTCTCCTTTCAGTTAACTGTTATTATTATTATATTTTTTATTATTATTATTATTATTATTATTTTATTATTATTATTATTATTATTATTAGCACCGCGTCTTACTACCCGTTCGGGTTATACGCACTTACGCTAATGTGTAATGGTAGGGTGAATGTGAGATGAAATGGAGGACCTACAGTTTAACGTGGAATCCGAACCACGGTGGAGGCCTGGCATTCCTCACATTCACAAGTTGTGATTAATACACATCTTGTCAGAGAGTTAACTGTTGCCAAATCTCCTCGCTCTCAGCTATGTCTGAAGGTGATGTGCTGGGGTAAGAAGGAGCTACTGGCAACCTCGACTAACCAGCGTTGCCAAACTTGTCTTGTATTTGAGGGGAGATTCACAACACAAAATTAAGAGAATGACAACGCTGTTTCCCCAATAGTACCGTGCAGTTCCCTCGGAGATGATACCCTGTGTAAGATGTCAGGCCCGTGAAATACACGTCATATAAAAATGGCCGATCCAGTCTTCTCCATCAAGTACACTTCATCACTGATTCATTGAAAATCGTGTCAACTGGTTGGTCGAGTGCATTAGGCCTATTGGTGAAGCGACGGATCAGTGGAGATGTCTATCTGAGATAACGGAGAGAGTCCCCTTGTCGTCGGATTAGTGGCCACAATACTTCAGTTGGGTCTCAGGCCCCTTCCCACTTCACACATCTGCATAACGGGGAGTAAAATGGGGGACATGTGAGGTACTCTCTTTAAAGCACCCATCTCTCTCTGGCGTCCTTCATTCGCCAGGGCACAAAGATACTTTATTACAATATTTTATTTAAAGTGCATCGCTAAGACAAAATTTTAAAAATTTTATTTATTATCACGACCTTTTTTTTACCTGTTCGGGTTATATGCATATATGATAGTTACGCTAATTGGGTGAGGATGAAGAAGGAAGCATTTTAGAGGTAATGTACCCGCATTTCCATATGGACAGAGTCAGTAATGAATGGGTGCTGAAGGAGTGCGGTTTGAAAAGGAATCCAATAAGTCAATATGAAAGAAGCGTCTTAGGTTGAGAGGATGAGTGTGGGTCGAGTGACAGAAGCAAATATATGAAGGTAGAGTGTGTGTGGTGGATCAAAAAGAAGGGTAGGCCATGTAAGACGTGCTACGGATATTTAACGTTCAAGATAAATCCGTCGACCCCGTTAGGTTTGAACCCACGAATATGTCGCGTCCTGAGGCGAGCACTTACCCCAAGACCACAGATTCAATCAATTGAGAAAAATAAACTGTTATGTTGTCTCATAAATTGTAAACCAGTTATTTGGCCAGTAAAAATTATTGAATCTAGGAAATAGCTTCATGCATGTTCTTCATTCTTCTCTTCTACTCTCTATTCTCTTTATCTATTCTCATCTTTCTCTACTATCTCTATCTCTTATATATCTCTTACTCCTCTTTCTCTCTCCCTCATATTACTACAATACACACACGTAAACAATCGAGGTATGCCAATATAAACCCTATTAAATGTTTATGTAACTCATCATCATTGTGAACTGTTTCCAGCCTGTGACTGGGTCAGTTTAGTTAAAATGCCTCCATCTTCCTCTGTCCTTCCACCATTTTCCTCTTTAATTCCTTCCATTCTCCTCCTCTCCCTTGAACACCTTCTGTGTTCAAGGAGAGGAGAAGACTGCCTAGATTGTTAACTAGGACTCCAACCAACCTCGGTGTCCCCACGGTCCAACGCGCTACTCTCGCACTAGACTAGACTGCCAATGACGGGGAGATTCGAGGTTCGAATCTCGATCGGGTGTAATTAGTGTGGTTTTTTTCCCCCCACTTTCTCTACACGCAAAACGGGTACCCTTCTCTAAATATAACCTTCCTAATCCCTAAAAACCATTAGAGTGATCAGTATACAGGTGTGTAACACGAACGGGTAGTAAGACATAGTGCTAAAAACAAAGAACAAACTAGGACTAAGTATTATGTGCGATTTGAATCTAAACGTAAGGTTTGAAAAGTGAATCAATCAATTTTTTTTAAAAATGGGGGGGGGGAGGGAGGGAAGACCCAGCCGGCCATAACTCATGTCGGCAACTCTAACAACGTGACAGTTGTCCACACACGACAATACCACCGCGACATGTCGACTATCGAGAAGGACAGAGAGAGTAGTGCGCAGACGCGAGAATAGGGGTGAAAAAAAACCCACCCCTTCCCCTCATTTACATATCATTCCACACAAGAGGCCAAACAATGAGGGTTGGAAAAAATAAAAAATGTGGGACGGTGTTTCCTTTCCGCAACAAGAGACAGTTTGTCCTCCTCCTTCCTTCGAACACAGCGCCGCTCCGATACTCCCCGATGTAGCGAGGAGATATACAACCGCACCTGCAGCAGCCCAGCCCGCTCCCGATAGCAAATGACCCGTCCCTGATAGTCCTAGGTCGCAGAACACAACACACGAGGCGGATATAGTCATGCACCTTCGGCTACTGCTTACCGGAGGTACACCAGTTCAACACCAGGAAGATACCACCGGAAACTATCTACTAGAGTCCACACGACTTACAAACTAGGTTCACCTTGATCAAGAATCCTAAAACTAAACACACGAATCAAGCGCTAGGAATGCCAATGTTTGGTTAACCAATACCAAAATATTCGAATATATTAGACACCACCTGGGATCAAACCACTCATCATTTGGTTTATAACCCACTTCGGTGGCCCGTGGTCTGACGTGCTATTCTCGCAGTAGACTAGACTGCCGATGACGGGGAATCTAGGTTCGAATCTCGGTTGGGTGTACTGAGAATGATTTTGACCAAAAACGGGTTTTCACTATCCCTCCACGCAAACGCGGGTACACTTCCTTTAAATATAACCTTACTACTCCCTAAAACTATTAGAGTAATAGTAAATAAGCTAAAACCCAAACGGGTAGTAAGACGCGGTGCTGGAAAAAAAGATTTAGACTTTTTTTAAAATTACGTTCAGTAAAAGGGTTATTAATGGCTTAATCTAAGGGATTAGGATGAAGCAGGTTTTACTGTCATATTAGCCTGGAAAAAGTATAAGAGAACTTAAGTTATTAATATCACATTCCAAACCACCCCACAAATATACAGCATAACGACACCTAATCGAACCTACCTCCTCTCATTGGCAAACCAGTCTATTGCGAGCCTGCGTCATTTACAGTGTGATCATCGGTGTAGGTATTGTTACAATTTTGCTCAACCAAACCAATATGTAAGGGTAAAACATTTTTCTTTTCTAACGGTGATTGCCTCGTGAAACATGGGCTTCCCCCCCTCCTCCGTTTTATTTCTAGGTCCACACGATTCACGAGTATTTCAAATTAGAAAAGAAGAAGGAGTGATTGGCGTGTGTTTAGAAAATATTAGGATGAGAATAATTTGCATACGATGGTGAAGGTTAGTACAGCCCTTTTTACTGGTCTTCCATGCAAATCGCAGGGGGTAGGGGGGGATTTTCTATTTTTTTTTATCTCCTACCCCTAAAGGGACAGACTCATTTTGATTACCACCAAACAGCTGAAATGAAACTAGTCGCGTCATGCATGACCCTTTTTTTTTTTCCACCGTATCTTCTGCTACAGTTACTCAGCATCAGCTGGCCTACCAACCTTAAAAAAATAATTATAATATTATAATTTTGTTTATGCTCCGTTGAAGTAAAATACAAGAGACAGCTTCATCCCTTCCTTACGTTACCTAGACGCGTTTGTGTCAGAAAGCTAGTAACACCCTGTATATATATCTTTTTCAGAACCGTGTCTTACTACCCGTTCGGTTATACGCTTAAGTACTAATTACGCTAATGGATTAGGAATGGGGAAGGTTGAATTTAAAGGAAGTGAACCCGCATTTGCGTGGAGGGAGAGTGGGAAAACTATTTAGGAAAACCACCCCCAGTTCACCCGACCGAGATTCGAACCTCAATCTCCCCGTCTCGGGCTGGCTCAACACGAACTAGCGCGTTAGCCAACTACGCCACCGAGGCGGGTAATTACGCTAGTGATTTAGGGATTAGAAAGGTTATATTTAGATGAGGGACATCCGCATTTGCGTGAAGGTAGAGTGAAAAACCATTTTAGGGAAAAAAACCACCCTCAGTTACACTCGACCGAAATTGAACATCGATCTCCCCGTCATCGGCAGTCTATCCACTGGAGAGTACGCCTAGACCATGCGGCCACCGAAAAATTAGGAGAAAAGGAAGGGAAGAAGGGATTATATTTTTTCACACATTAATTAAAAAAAAGGTGGTGGAATGAGGAGGTCGATACTTATTTATTTATTTTGGTTTGGTATTTTGGCACCCTTTTCTTTTTCGCGCACGGAGTGTGGAGGTGTATGTTTAGAGAGTATAATTCAGAATAAAAATGGTGTGAACATTTTTAAATACCTCTTTAAGGGTGGATGGAAATCTTGCCCTGATCCTGCTCCAAAATGATTAATTTTTTCCCTCGCCAAAAAAACAAAACAACAAAAAATAAACGAAAGAAAGAGATCGAATTAAAATGTTTATTTCGGCCACGCCAGGTTTGAAGCCGCGAGGTAACTCTCCAAGAACACATCATTGTCGTCTGCCAAGGGTGTGAGGGGGTGCCGGATGCTGGTATAGGGGGCGTCGTGACGCTGATAGGGTACTCGTCCTCCCTCCCCCCTTTTCTAGGAACTCGATAAACATGGTAGACGTATGGGAGCTGTCTCTATAACTTGCGGCCATGCCACTTTCCTTGTGAGCCTTTACCAAGAGCAGGAGGGGAGGGAGCGGCCAAAGAGCTTTTCAATTTTTGTCGATATCAAAAAGTTCTTTGTGCTTTCTCTACACACGCGGCGAGTTTTGGGAGAGGTCAAAAGTCACATGTAACATTATAAGAGTTACGTCATCTCTTCATTTAACCGGCTAGTACCTAATCTTGGAGAGGAAATAGAAATAGTAATTGAACGTTGGTTTTTTTTCTTTGGTTAAATTGCAGTCATTGTAACTTTTATACATTCAGTTACAGTGTCGTGTCGTGTCGTGTTGTTAGAATCAGAGTTAGTTTAAACTGTTCCTGTGAATTGTTCTTATCACTCGGTAGAACATTCCTTGGTCAAATGGGGACAGAGTGGGCGAGAACATATCACAGGTACAGTTGTAACAAGCTCTGATTACCATGGTCAAATGGGGTCAGAGTGGGGAGAACAAATCACAGGTACAGTTGTAACAAGCTCTGCTTACCCTGGTCAAATGGGGACATAGTGGGGGAGAACATATCACAGGTACAGTTGTAACAAGCTCTGCTTACCCTGGTCAAATGGGGTCAGAGTGGGGGAGAACACATCACAGGTACAGTTGTAACAAGCTCTGCTTATCCTGGTCAAATGGGGACATAGTGGGGGAGAACATATCACAGGTACAGTTGTAACAAGCTCTTCTTACCCTGGTCAAATGGGGTCAGAGTGGGGGAGAACATATCACAGGTACAGTTATAACAAGCTTTGATTACCATGGTCAAATGGGACAGAGTGGGGAGAACATATCACAGGTACAGTTGTAACAAGCTCTGATACCCTGGTCAAATGGGGACAGAGTGGGGGAGAACATATCACAGGTACAGTTGTAACAAGCTCTGCTTACCCTGGCAACACTCCACGACACGACACACTTCCAGTTAAGTGTTAAATTAATTTAATAGAGCTTGGTTGTTAAGTTTGACCTTTAATTATGTTTCAGCTGAATCGCCAATAAATAGTATTAGAGCTCTAAAACATTAATTCATATTGCAAAATTTGAATACAATCTTTTCTAGAATTTTCGAATTTTAAATTTCCTCAAGAATTAAAGGAATTACAAAGTTCAAGGATTCGAGAGATTCCAGGGTTTGAGAATTCTAAGGATTACAAGGTTCGAGGATTTGAAGGATGTCAAGTTTTGAGGATTCTAAGGATTACAAGGTTCTAGGATTCGAGGGATACCAGGGCTTGAGGATTCTAAAGATTATAAGGTTTGAGGATTTGAGGGATGTCAAGTTTTGAGGATTCTAAGGATTACAAGGTTTGAGGATTCTAAGGATTACAAGGTTCTAGGATTCGAGGGATGCCAGGGCTTGAGGATTCTAAAGATTACAAAGTTTGAGGATTCGAGGGATGCCAAGTTTTGAGGATTCTAAGGATTACAAGGTTCGAGGATTCTAAGGATTACAAAGTTTGAGGACTCTAAGGATTACAAGGTTCGAGAATTCTAAGGATTACAAGGTTCAAGGATTTTAAGGATTACAAGGTTCGAGGACTAGACGAATGCCAGGGTTTGAGATGGAGAGTTTGTCCTTGGTTTTATTACTACTTATTCCCTACACGTATCATTAATGTCCGTCCTGGCTATCCAAATATTAACACTAATATATATTAGGAAGGTAGAATTGAAAGGAAGTGTACCCGCACTTGCATGGTGGTAAACTAGAGTCATTAAGCCCGACACTTAGACCGCATGACCACTAGTGTGGATAAACAAAAGAGAATCAAACTAAGGCATAATAATAAAAAAGTAAGACTATAGCTTTTAGTAAAATATGTATTTTAAGTGTAAGTGTTAACTAAATTACTTAAGACGCGGTGCTAGATTAAAAAAAATACTATTCGTAAAAAAGCAAAATTTATAAGAAGAAACTAAAAAGTAAAAAAAAAAGTAATCGAAAAAATCTTGGAAACCCTATCAAATCTTGTGTTTCATCAAAAACAATCATAAACTTCTGAAATAATATTTTGAGACAAAAAAATATAATAAAATATATGACAAAACCATACATCCTTTTTTAATTTATAAATTTTAAAGTGTTCAAAAATCAGTATTCAGTAAAACCACCCTTATAGTAATTATAAAAACTATTTAACTATTTATTATTTAAAACACTTCTCATATATTTTTAAAAACATTTTTGAGCCATTTTTGAGAATCAGTAAATGAACCTTGAATCAATTTCTATCCAAAAATAAAATTAGCTAATATTGGGCTCTCTATAAACTAAAACAATCAACAAATATCAAATCTAAACAAAACCATTAATGCTATTTACAAAATATTTAGATTTTTAAAAACTCATTCATCAGTTAACTACCCTTAAGACTAAAATCTAAATCACGGATTGGTCTTGATGTTTGGTCATGTAATTATATCAGGCTTATCCCTAAGTACAGACAGACTTATAAATTGTATGGCCCACCTTTTTTTATTTGTACAAGGTCACATAAAATATCAAAAAAATCCTTCATAATCTCGAGGTCAAAAATATTCACTTACACAATATTTACCTCTTTACGAGAAAATAAAAAAAAAGTTAATGTAAACTAAATGTAAAATGTATTAAAATTAAACAAGACCCCAATCAAGAGGTTGGTTTTCTCGTCTTTGGAGGGGGGTTCTCCTTCAGCTTCGTTAACTTTGCGCCGCAGACCTTGGTTCGATGAATTATTATTATAATATCAGTATGGGGAAGTTTGATGTTAGTTAAGGCACGGCGGGCGTGTATTGGAAAGTGATATAGAAGACAAGGTGTGTATAAAGCGAGCGTTCGCTGTTATGTGTGGAGAACGCAATATGTTTGCAGTATATTGGCTAGCCTGGGGGTGTGTCTTGCAGAGAGCCTGCTTGGGATGACAATGGTGCAAGTGCCACAGTTTCCTGCACAATATTCTTAGCTTTAATACAACAAGTGGGAAGGTTAAGATGCTACATGGTGGGGTTTCAGAAAGAAAAGGATGCTACTGACTGGCAAACTGGACCTAAAGACCAATGATCAAGGCTGTTTTCAACAAGAAGAAAATGTTACTGACTAGCAAACTGGAGCTGGAGACCAATGACCAAGGCTGCTTTCAGCAAGAATAGGATGTTACTGACTAGCAACTGGACCTAGAGACCAATTACCAAGGCTGCTTTCAACATGAAGAGGATGTTACTGACTAGCAAACTGTACATGGAGAGCAATTACCAAGGCTGCTTTCTACAAGAAGAGGATGTTACTGACTAGCAAACTGGAGCTGGAGACCAATGACCAAGGCTGCTTTCAACATGAAGAGGATGTTACTGACTAGCAAATTGGACCTGAAGACCAATTACCAAGGCTGCTTTCTACAAGAAGAGGATGTTATTGACTAGCAAAATGATCCTGAGGAACAATTGCAAAAGTTATTTTCAACAAAAAGAGGACCACACCGACTAGCAAACTGAATATTGAAAGGAAAGATAAACTGCTAAATAGTTACAAAATAAGCATCGCTTTGAATTAAAAAGAAAAATCGAACCTAAGGAAAAGGGAGAAAACATTTTGGTAAAGCTATGAGATGTGCTGCTGAAGGAGAATAAAGTGTACGAGTTTCTAATGAAGAATTTCTAAGAACAATCAATGAAAAAAAGAACCACTCTGCAGGTGATTCTACGAAGAAAGGCCAACTGGACGGATCACATTATGAGAAGAGATACTTTATTAAATGACGTCATAGAAGGCAAGGTGGAAGGTAAAAGGGGACCAGTTAAGAAACACGAAAGCAACTGATGGATATCAAAGCAAGTGAGGATGTTTAAGGATCTAAAGAGGAATCTGCTAATAGGACATGCTGGAGGACTGAGTTTGTACAAGATAGCGGACCTGTCGAAATACCTAACATTTAATAGTAATTATATATTATAGCGATTTATGAAACCTAGTAATATCTTAGTCTATGTCGAAGTTAGTCTCCTCCTCTTTGACTTTGGCATCCATTATAACCTTTGCAACCCTCTCACTGAATACAACAGATTTAAACATATTATAATAATTTTTATATCAGCTTCTAGAAACATTATTTTAACACAGACCATAGATTAAATGACATTTTTAAAGTAAGTAGAGATACGTTCAGAAATGTCAGAATACAATAATATTGTGTGCTTTGTTTTTTGTTATAAACCTTTCTGTTTTCTAAGATGCATTTAGTAGATAGTTTAACAATTAAAATCGGTGTTTTACATAAAAAAAAACTTATTTAGGTTTCAGCTTCGCTTCAAATAGTTAAAATTTCACATTTTAAAAGCTATCTTCACACCCACCTACTACATAGATTATTATCAAACCACTTCGGTGGTTGAATGGCTTGAGTCATATTAGAACAAATCACAGGTTCAATTTTAACTAACCCGCCTCGGTGGCGTAGTTGGCTAACGCACTAGTCGTGTTGAGCTCGACCACCGAGGACGGGAAGATCGAGGTTCGAATCTCGGTCGGGTGAACTGGGGGTGGTTTTTCCTAAATGGTTTTCCACTCTCCCTCCACGCAAATGCGGGTTCACTTCCTCTAAATTCAACCCTCCCGATTCCTAATCCATTAGAGTAATTAGTACTTAAGCGTATAACCCGAACGGGTAGTAAGACGTGATGCTAAATAAATTTTTTTTTTTAACTAGCTCTATTTACCCTGGTCAAATGGAAAAAATGTGGGGGAGAACATATCACAGGTACAGTTGTAACCAGCTCTGCTTACCCTGGTCAAATGGTGACATAGTGGTGGAGAACATATCACAGGTACCGTTGTAACCAGCTCTGCTTACCCTGGTCAAATGGGGACAGAGTGGGGAGAACATATCACAGGTACAGTTGTAACAAGCTCTGCTTACCCTGGTCAAATGGGGACAGAGTGGGGGAGAACATATCACAGGTACCGTTGTAACCAGCTCTGCTTACCCTGGTCAAATGGGGACAGAGTGGGGAGAACATATCACAGGTACAGTTGTAACAAGCTCTGCTTACCCTGGTCAAATGGGGACAGAGTGGGGAGAACATATCACAGGTACAGTTGTAACAAGCTCTGCTTACCCTGGTCAAATGGGGACAGAGTGGGGAGAACATATCACAGGTACAGTTGTAACAAGCTCTGTTTACCCTGGTCAAATGGGGACAGAGTGGGGGAGAACATATCACAGGTACAATTGTAACAAGCTTTGCTTACCCTGGTCAAATGGGGACAGAGTGGGGAGAACATATCACAGGTACAATTGTAACAAGCTCTGCTTACCCTGGTCAAATGGGGACAGAGTGGGGAGAACATATCACAGGTACAATTGTAACAAGCTCTGCTTACCCTGGTCAAATGGGGACAGAGTGGGGAGAACATATCACAGGTACAATTGTAGCAAGCTCTGCTTACCCTGGTCAAATGGGGACAGAGTGGGGAGAACATATCACAGGTACAGTTGTAACAAGCTCTGCTTACCCTGGTCAAATGGGGACAGAGTGGGGGAGAACATATCACAGGTACAGTTGTAACAAGCTTTGCTTACCCTGGTCAAATGGGGACAGAGTGGGGGAGAACATATCACAGGCACAGTTGTAGCAAGCTCTGCATACCCTGGTCAAATGGGGACAAAGTGGGGGAGAATATAGGTACAGTTTCAACAAACTCTGCCTACCCTGGCAACAATCTACTGCACGATACTATTATCATCAGAACCAAAAGGTAGTTTCAGTGTTCCAGTTTCCTACAGACCAGACTCTACAGCAGGAAGGTTCTCAGAAACATATTTTAACGTATCGACCGACCCCTCAGCAAAGTGCTCTAGTATTAGTTTGACCAGACTAACTAAGCCTAACCCCCGCGCGCACTGTTAGCCCCCCTTCACCCCTCTCTCTCTCTCTCTCTACCTTTCTCTCTCTCTCTCTTTGGGCCTCTTGTCTGTGTGTGTATGTGGCTTATTGCGAGCTGAGCCCAGGACAGAGAAGACAGAGATGAGGGGATATGTGGCGGGGGGTGGGGAGTTGGGGGCGGCGGCGTTCCCGAGCGATCGCCCCGAGCGACTCAACCCCCCCCTCCACCCCCGCCGCGAATGTTTGCCTGCCCTGCTCGGTATGTCAGCTAGCTCCGGAGAATGATGTACTACCCGGAGCGGGGACAGGACGACAAGGGGACAACTGCTCCTCTCGGTTTGGGGACAATTGCTTCTCTTGGTTTGGGCACAAATATTCCTCTCAGCCTGGGACAACTGCTTCTCTTGGTTTGGGGACAACTGCTTCTCTCGGTTTGGGGACAAATGTTCCTCTCAGCCTGGGGACAACTGCTTCTCTCAGTTTGGGGAGAAATGCTCCTCTCCGCTTGGGACAAATACTCCTGTCTGCCTGGGTACAACTGCTCCTTTTGGTTTGGGGACAACTGCTCCTCTCAGCCTGGGGACAGCTGCTCCTCTTGGTTTGTGGACAACTGCTCCTCTCGCTTTGGGGACAAATACTCCTCTCAGTTTGGGGTTGGGGACAACTGCTCCTCTCGCTTTGGGACAAATACTCCTCTCAGCCTGGGGACAGCTACTCCTCTTGGTTTGGGGTTGGGGACAACTGCTCCTCTCGCTTTGGGACAAATACTCCTCTCAGCCTGGGTACAACTGCTCCTTTTGGTTTGGGGACAACTGCTCCTCTCAGCCTGGGGACAGCTGCTCCTCTTGGTTTGTGGACAACTGCTCCTCTCGCTTTGGGGACAAATACTCCTCTCAGCCTGGGGACAGCTACTCCTCTTGGTTTGGGGTTGGGGACAACTGCTCCTCTCGCTTTGGGGACAACTGCTCCTCACAGGTTGCGAACCAAATCCCTCTCTGGGAGTCATTTTTCTATTTTTACACAGGGTAAAAATGCTTTCCATAAAAAATAAATTAATTAATAGCTATTTTTTATTAGCACCACGTCTTACTACCCGTTCGGGCTATACCTACGCCTATGTATTAATTACGCTAGTGGTTTGAGGGATTAAGAAGGTTATATTTAGAGGAGGTGTACCCACATTTGCATGGGGGAAAGTGGAAAAACCATTTTGGAAAACCAACCTTCAGAACACCCGACCAAAGTTCGAACCCAGATCTCCCCGTCCTCGGCAGTCCAGTCCAACACGACAGTAGTGCTTCATACAACGCGGTGACCGAAGTGGGTTGTAGCTAATTCAAAACTATTTTGAACACCCTTGAATACAGTCCCATTTTCATACGAACAATATTTGATCTACATTAACGTATTCATACGTCAAGTCTTGTGATCTGCAGATATTACTATTAGCACCACGTCTTACTACCCATTCGGGCTATACGCACTTACGCTAATGTGTAATGGTAGGGTGATTGTGAGATGAAATGGAGGACCTACAGTTTAACGTGGGATCCGAACCACGGTGGAGGCCTGGCATTCCTCACATTCACAAGTTGTGATTAATACACGTCTTGTCAGAGGTGAAGGAAGGGTTTGGCAATCAGATAAATCTGTGCCGGGACCGAGGAATGAACCCCGGACCCCCAGCACAGAAGTCCGACACCTCACCCCTAGACCACCAGGTCACCATCTGCAGATATTGCCCTTGATTGATATTAGACCTATCAATAACTATAAGATAACAATAAACATATGATAAAAGTTAGTAATGTTACCAGAAAAAAGGTTTTTTATTTTCTAAAAAAAATTTCTGATGACAATCAAGGTGGTGAATGTGTCCGGAAATACCCTGAAATTTGATAAGAGCCCCTCTCCCTTAGGGGGGGGGGTTCCATATGTAAACTATGTATGAACATTTTTTCTGGCTAAAGGTATAGTAAAAGTGTTATAGAATACCTCCCATATGGATAAAAAAAACTAGCTTTCTACGCCTCGATGACAACGTTCCACGACACGCCACTGGATCGCTATTTCCAGGAGATATAACGGTCTCTGATAGTCAGTTCTGGCACCAAAGCGTACGTACGACTTAAGACAATGTGCTCCACGGAGCTGTTTGATTGGCCATCTCCATAGCAACGCAGTTCTAGGTTACCAAATAGATTTCCCTCCTGTGATGAACAAAGCAGTGTTGAGGTTTCAATTAATTAACTTGGAGGCAACGAAACTCAAGGTGGAAAGAAGTTTTCCAGGATGTCAAGTTTTAGTAACTTTTGGATCAGACTCACTTTCTCGATCATTAGTCTGTATTTTAACACCCTTCTTAATTCTGAAAATTGAAAAATGACACCTGGACACAGGAATCGAACCAGGGACCTTTGGTTCAGAACACCAATGCTCTAACCACTGAGCTATCCAGGATTCGTCCCGTGCCCAGGGTAATTCTTCACTCATATTTTAAGGCAGAGTCTATGATGGACGTGCGGAAATCGTCGGCTACAAATGTGTGATTTTATTAAGATCACGAGCTATCAGATAACGACTCGGTAGTTGGGTTATTGCTGCCATTTGTACAATTATTACAATTGTAAGGGATTGCATATTTAAGAATCAAATAGCCGAAGATATTATTTATGCTTTTTAATGAGGAATTTTCCATCAAGATATCATATTCTGAAAATTGAAAAATACACTGGACGATTCCTGGATAGCTCAGTGGTTAGTGCAATGGCGTATTAAGCCAAATGTCCCGGTTTCGAGTCCCGTGTACAGGTGTCATTTTTCAATTTTCAGAATATGATATCTTGATGGAGACTTACTCACTAAAAAGCATAATTAATAGCTTCGGCTATTTGACCCTTCTCAATCATTAGTCTGTAGTTTAACACCCGACGAGGACATAATAGGTTATGTATGGTTAAATGTCGTGGAACCCACTTTGGTGACCACATGGTCTAGAGTGCTATTCTCGCAGTAGACTAGATTGCCGATGACGGGGAGTTAGAGGTTCGAATCCTGGTCGGGTGTAATGAGGGTGCTTTTTACAAGTTGGTTTTCCACTCTTTATCCAAGCAAATGCGGGTACACGTCCTATAAACATAAACTTCCTGAATACTAAAACCATTATGGTAACTAGTACATAAACATATATAGCCCGAACGGATATTATGACGCGGTGCTAACAAAAATATATCAGTGTCGTGGAGTGTTGCCGGGGTAAGCAGAGCTTGTTTGAACTGTACTTGTAATATTATGTTCTCAGCACTCAGTAGAACAATCTTTGGTCAAGTATCGCTGGATGGAGATTTTTACGTATAGTAACATAAAAGGTCCCTAAATATTTGTCATGAGATTCACAGGAATTGAATAGAACTCTCTTTTTATTTAATTTAAGAGTCCACCCCTTTATCTAAGTCGGTAGCGCGTCTGTATACTGACGGTTCCGGGTTCGAATCCTGACATGGTCGAAAAACTTATCATTGGTGAAATGTGGTTTTCCACTTTTAATAGTGATGAATTAACGGCCAGGGGTCTGGGTGTTGTGTCTGTTCTAGATTTAAGTTAGTTTATAAATAGTGTGGTGATATAATTAGTAAGTTTAGAAAGTGGACATTAAATACCTCAAATAAATGGAAACAAATGTTTCATTTAAAAAGTTGTGTTTAAATAAATGAGCCCCATGACAGATATTTAAAAAAAACTGTTGACATTACAATATGTAGAAAACTAAACTTAGGGTCTATTTGGTCTACTGAAGCAAAATTTAATTTATTTTAACCAAACAAGTATTTTGTTTAAAAAAAAATCCACGTAAAATACTGAACATCGCTTGAATTACTTTATACCCCACTTTTAAAAATAAATGGTACGGCACACCGCACAGACTTTCTCTCTCTTTCTATAAACTCCTAAGATTTCAGAACGGAATAATCTACATTGTATCATCACCACTCCACATAAGAACACGCATAAAAAATATACAATGATATAGAATCAATGAGAAAAGAGGCGCATCTTTGTCCACCTAAGAGCATTTCAAACAGTTTAATGTCTTCCACAAGGGTCAACACTTCGTATTAAAATTTCGATTTCTGGTTAAAATTTTAACATTTTATAAGGTGTTGCAGATCTTCAAGTCATCGCATTGATATTTAATTATTCATTTATACATTTTGACCAATAAAAAATGTAAATATTGACTATTGAGTCTAAAATGGAGATAGATCATTGCTATGCAAACATTTCTCCTAAGAGATTTAAGGAAAAATAACATACTTTTTTAGATACTTATATTTAATTACTCTATGGCATTGGAGAATTATTGCGTTAAGACTTAAGTAGTATATGTTTACAACTAAAGCTCACAAAATTGTATTAATATATTTGCAAATATCTCAGAAACTGCTGCTTTTATAAAAATATATGTCAAATAAATTTTTTTTATTTCTGATAGTCCTACAATTTTGCAATGATAAGTTGTTTAGTTTCTCCAATAGTTGTGGAGATACGGAAATTAACGCTTCTGTAAAGTACCCTAAAAATCATTTTCATAGGAAAATGAAAATAGCCAGTTTATTTATAATCTTAATCAACGCCTAGATACGAATTTTAATCAAAATCGTTTGAGTAGATTTTGAGAAAACCAAATTATTCTCTTTTCGCCCTTCAGTAAACTACCCTTAATTTTAAGTTTTTATAGACACACAGATAGACGGCATTGCAAAGACTATTTTTTAGGGTTCGGGGGGTCATGATACGTCGACATCCATCAACATTTCAGGTTAGTTGTTTTTTACGGTCGCAATACTTAAACTTTAATGTCCAAAAAGTTAAAAAAATTCATATAATTGCGTATAGATTGAAAGTTATTGATTTTATAAAAATATGTTTCGGATAAAATATCTGTATTATAAATATATATACATATTTGTAATGCTAAGTAATTTCATATCTCAAATAGTTTCGGAGCTATTTAAAAAAATGTTAATTGACGCATCAGACCGGAGCCCTTAAAGCCATTTTGCCGATATATTGAGGGTAGCCATTTTGTTTGGAATATTTATTAATGTTCATAAATGAAATTTAATCAAAATCGTTGGAGCCGATTTTGAGAAAATCGACTTTTTCTCTTTTTGCCCTTCAGTAAACTACCCTTAATTTTAAGTTTTAATAGACACACAGACAGACGGCATTGCAAAGACTATTTTTTAGGGTTCGGGGGGTCATGAGACGTCGAAATCCATCAACATTTCAGGTTAGTTTTTTTTACGATCGCAATACTTAAGCTTTAATGTCCAAAAAGTTAAAAATATATATATAATTGCGTATAGATTAAAAATTATTGATTTTATAAAAATATGTTTCGAATAAAATATTTGTATTATAAATATATATACATATTTGTAATGCTAAGTAATTTCATATCTCAAATAGTTTCGGAGCTATTTAAAAAAATGTTAATTGACGCATCAGACCGGAGCCCTTAAAGCGATTTTGCCGAAATATTGAGGGTAGCCATTTTGTTTGGAATATTTATTAATGTTCATAAATGAAATTTAATCAAAATCGTTGGAGCCGATTTTGAGAAAATCGACTTTTTCTCTTTTTGCCCTTCAGTAAACTACCCTTAATTTTAAGTTTTAATAGACACACAGACAGATGGCATTGCAAAGACTATTTTTTAGGGTTCGGGGGGTCATGAGACGTCGAAATCCATCAACATTTCAGGTTAGTTTTTTTTACGATCGCAATACTTAAGCATTAATGTCCAAAAAGCTAAAAATATATATATAATTGCGTATAGATTAAAAATTATTGATTTTATAAAAATATGTTTCGAATAAAATATTTGTATTATAAATATATATACATATTTGTAATGCTAAGTAATTTCATATCTCAAATAGTTTCGGAGCTATTATAAAAAATGTTAATTTACGTATCAGACCGGAGCCCTTAAAGCGATTTTGCCGAAATATTGAGGGTAGCCATTTTGTTTGGAATATTTATTAATGTTCATAAATGAAATTTAATCAAAATCGTTGGAGCCGATTTTGAGAAAATCGACTTTTTCTGTTTTTTCCCTTCAGTAAACTACCCTTAATTTTAGGGGTAGATGTCCAATTCCAAAAACCCCTCGGGGCAACCCTATGAAAACCCAAGATATCAAGTTTCAGCTCAATCGGTAAAATAGTTTAGGCTCTAGTTGGAGGTACAGACAGACAGACAGACAGACAGACAGACAGACAGACAGACAGACGGAAATTCAAAAACCACTTTTTCGGATTCAGGAAGTCATGAAACGTCAAAATTCATCAAAATCTCGACTTCGATTTTTTTGACGATCACAATACTTTCTCTACCTGTAAGATAGAGAGAAAGTAAAAAAAGCAATATAAATAATTACATGACAATAGTCCATCTAGTACGTTTTAATTTATATAAAAAAAGCATGGTTAGGAGAGCTGTTATAGCTCCTGGCTTGTGATATCAATAGTAGATCCTAGCCGCCATTTCCAAGGGATTTTTTTTTTCTCTCTTTCGTTATGATCTTCACTCTTTCATTTCCTTAAAAAAAAAAAAAGTATCCTCTTCTCTTTTTCACGTGAGTCTAGATAGGTTTCAGATACTGGAATTAAGGCTGAATAGATGGAATAGTCTATAGACCTATAGATAGATAGCTATATACATATATAAATCGCTTTAACACCCCCCTCCCTCCCCCAAAGACTTGGAATTGGAATATTGCCCAAGAAGGAAAGGTAAGACCACATTTTTTCTAATCCAATGTCAAGTAAATTCGAGATCATTCAAGTTCGTCATTTCCAAGTGACTGAGCTTACATACTTTAAAGAACCAATATCAAGGAACTAGGAGATGTGTGTGAGTTGGAAAAAAAAATGAAGATGAAATGTTTGAGGAACTTATTTTCTCTACTCATCTTCTTTTTCTAGTTTATCATCCCAATTTTTTTTTCTAAAAAAATAGTAGTGTAGCCTATATTTTTTTTATCTGGGTACGTGTTGAGAAAGAGGTGTACAGAAGACGGGACTAGGTTAGTAAGTAAGAAAAGAAAAAAAGAGTTAAAAACAGTTGGGTAAAGAGTGAAGGGGGTACATAGGGGGGGAGGGGGTTTTTGAAGGGGTGCGTGGGTGTATTGAATGAGGAACACGTCTGGCGTAGAGGTAGGTCAGGGATATTTTCTCTTATAGCTCTTTCTCGTCGTCGCACTTTCTTTGTCTCACTGTTTAAATTGCTCTTTAAAATTCTGCCGTGAAGAAAGTTTGTTTTAACGTCGGGAGAGAAAGAGAGAAAGATTTAAAAAAAAAAGTGGAAAAAAGAAAAGAAAGAAAGAAGAGTCGGCTAAATGAGGCGACGTAAAAAAAAAACTCCTACAACTCCTAACATTTTAATAGCTTGTCTCGTTTTCTTCCTCTAACGAAAAAAAAAACACCCCTTCCCCCCCCCCCCCCTTTTCTTCATCGCTAATTTTCCCTCTTTTTTTTTTTAGCTTCCTCTTTCAGTACTTTTTAACCTCTCTCTTTCTGTTCCCCCTTGCCCCTTCTCGCTAACCAAATTCTCCCCCTCCCCCTCTCTCCCAACCCTTTTACATCGCAAACTCATTTGCACAACAAAATTACGTCACTTCCCTTACAATGAAAAACTTACTCTTGTCTTCCATAATGTATACGAATAAGAAGAATTTCACGAAATGGGTGTCTTAAAGAGGCTGTGAGATTAAATTCTCTTGAAGTTAACTTTCACCATCACGTGATTAAGGACAAAGCGGAGGGGAGGTGGGGGGAAACAAGGGAAGAAGGATTTGTTGTAAAAAATAAAAATAAAGTCGAAACATAACCCAACCCGGTCATCATAGAACAACCATTTTAATCGTGGGACGAAGTATTTTTTTTTTATCGGACGTCTCGTATTAGAATCTTGACCGGATTAATAAAACACACCTTGATTGCTCCCGAAACGCGTGTGCTGATTATTACTGGACGTGAGATTATGTATTCAGGCGCCAGGAAGTTTATACGTAACATCCGGTTCAGTGGTCTAGTAGTCTTAAAGTCCAACCACAGACTTTATATCCGCAGATCCGTAGGCCGTGGCCCTTAAGAAATTCTATTCGCGTCCACACAGTCCGTGTCCTTAATCACGTGACCGTGCTAATCAATGAAATAGTCTGAAAATTGGTCCAATAAAACTCTTCTAAAGAAAATCTTCCACAGCAAAAGAGAGAGAGCACCAAGTAATCAGCTGATCAATAAAAGAAATAGAACTACTTTTTGGGAAAAGTTTATCATATTCTGAAAATTGTAAAATGACACCTGGACACGGGAATCGAATCCGGGACTTTGGCTTAGTACGCGAATGCTAAAAGTAGCCACTGAGCTATCCAGGAATAGTCCCGTGCCCAGGGTCATTCTTCACTCATATTTTAAGGCAGAGTCTATGATGGACATGCGGAAATCCTCACTAAAGCTTTGGTATTTGATTCTTAAACGTGTATGCTATACTTAAATGTAACGTAACACATATTATATAGCTCACATAAAGATTCCAATGATTAGCAATAAACAATCAATACAATGTAGGTTACACTCCGTTTGGCCTGTTAGGTAGAAGTATTACCTTGACGGATCAAACTATTACTCTATTTTATAGGCCAAGTTACACTATATTGGAATAATACAACGAAATGGATCAAATAGCAACGCTATTACATTTATTAGTTACTGTCACCACATCTGAACATCATATTATTTAGATTGAAAAACGACATAGTAGCTTGTCTATTTCATCCATATTGATAAGTGCATTCGTACAGTTGTCATTGTCATTGTACTGTTGGCAGCATAGAACCCTCCCGAGTTGAAGACGGCTGCGTTATCTGATAGCTCGTGATATTAACTGATCACTCATATGACATAGGTGACGATTTCCACACGTCCATTACAGACTGTGCCTTAAAATATGAGTGAAGAATGATCCTGGCAACGGGACGATTCCTGGATAGCTCAGTGGTTGGATCAAAGGCAAATTAAGACAAATGGCCCCGTCCTTAAAGGGTGGACGAAGGGTACATGGACATCAATTAATTTTTTAATCTTGTTATGTCCCTCCTTTAAAGGTCATAAGGTAATGTTTGGACCGAAACTATGGGATAGTTGAAGGGGGCGGGGGGCATCAAGTTAAAGTTCGTTCGGGCAAAAAATTATGTGACCTTGCTAACGAGCATATAAAATATTGGCCTCTGTTGTGGCTGAGAGCGTTACTCTTCAACTCGCCAGAAGGTTCACCAACCACACTATACACTCTCTATATACTCGAGAGTATAATCGGTGGTAAAAGAGTTCAGACCCTTACTAAATATTACTTTTAATGTATTCATGCGCTTTAGCGGTCACATTTGACAGAAAATGCAAATTTAGAGAGCTGCAAGATATAGTTTAGTTACTTTTCGTCACCCGTTACGGTGGTCGAATGGTGTAAGGCGTCACTCTTGCAATAGACTGGGATTGTCAATGACGGTGAGTTCGGGGTTTGAGCCCCACTCGAGTGTATGGCCTACTAAGGTTGTTTCGTCTTAAAAATGGTTTTTCCACTCTACCTCCAAACAAATACGGGTACACTTCCTATAATGTAGCCTTCCTCATCCCTAAAAACCATTAGCGTGATTATTACATAAGCGTATAACCCGAACGGGTAGTAAGACGCGGTGATAAATAACAATAATATTAATGTGTTAGAATTGATCGTTGAGGGAGTAAATTTGAAAATGTATATTTCATGAAATTTCTTGTTTTGACTGTATCAATTGTAGAGACAACACTGACTAGCAGAACATAATATGCCCGGTCTAGGCGGGTAGTCCCAACAAATGACTCACCCAGGTAAAGAAGACGCCGCGCCGGCTTCCTTTGCCTTCTGGTCGGTGTTGCTGGGAAAGGCTGAAACAAAGCTAACAGGATAGCCCCTACATCCCACAATTCCTCACAAAATGGTTATGGACTAAAAAAAATCTTAGTAATTATTATTTAGATTATCTAGATTTGTCGAATTCGACTTCTATCATAATCAGAGAGTTATTTAAGGAAATCCCATATCAATAATTGATCATGTAGAGGTTTCTGCCTATGATATTTAAATTTACAATATTCTGATTTATTTTTTGCATATTGTTACTGCGTTTAACCACTCTTTAGTTATTTGTTATTATTGCTATTTTTTATTCTTATTATTATTAATTACTTTTTTTCGTAACTATTCATCAGTATATATAATTATTTAGCTATTATTGTTTATCTTATTTTCTCGTGTAAATATATGTATTTGTAAAGTACTTGTGTACTTTTCAGTGCTGGCCTGTCATAGGTCTTACGACTGCTGGCCAGCTCTATAATAAAGGAAATTGAAATTATTAGCACCGGTCTTACTACCCGTTCGGGTTATACCACTTACTCTAATCTGTAATGGTAGGGTGATTGTGATATGAAATGGAGGACCTACAGTTTAACGTGGTTCCGAACACGGTGGAGGCCTGGCATTCCACACATTCACAAGTTGTGATTAATACACGTACTTGTCAGAGGTGAAGGAAGGGTTTGGCAAATCAGATAAATCTGTGCTGGGACCGAGGATAGAACCCCGGACCCCCAGCACAGAAGTCCGACACCTTACCCCTAGATCGCCAGGTACCTTTTAGTAATTATTACTGTCAAAATGAATTACCTTGAGTATTTAGGAACCAAAGAAGATTCGAGTGCCATATTCCCAGTTTGAATTCGAAAGTTCCCATTGGTGCAAATTCAAGTTCCCTCCACTCCCCCAGGGTATTTTGGAATTAGATATTCCAACCCTAAATTTAAGGGTAGTAGTTTACTAAATGGCAAAAAGAGTAAAGATAGATTTTCTCAAAATTCGCTTTAAACGGTTTTTATTAAAAATTATTTATAGACACGTTTTATCATCATAAACATGATGCAATTCTAATTTTATCATGAAAATACTTTGGGGGCACTTTACATAAGGGAAATTTTCCAATTTTCATCATTTCTCCACAATTATTTGAGATACGAAATAACATAATTTTAAAGGTTGTAGTAGGCCTGATTATTAAAGTTAAAATACTTTATTTGAAATACATTTTTATAAAACCAATAGTTTCTGAGCTATAAGAAAATTTATATAGTTTTTAATTCAGGTCATTTGAAAAATGAATTTTATTCTTATGCTCTTTGGTGGACAAAGATTTCTCTTTTTTCATTTTTCTGTAACAGTGTTCCTAGTTTCTAATGCCATAGAGAAAGTAACAGTGTATATTATTTCGTTTGTATCTTTGGTGTTCTGTTTCTACAACATTGTATAGACCTATTTTTCTTTTCACAAATCTTACGAATCTTCAGTAAATGTCTATTTTAAGATAAAGGCGAGAGAAAGTCTCTGCGATGCACCGTAACTTTATTTATAGCTGGTCTCTTGGTAAAAATGAAGAAGCTTTGTTTAGGAGGAATAAAATTCAAATTCTTAATATTGTAACGATACTGATTTGGACCGCTCTCATATATTTAAAAAGTCGTGGATGAAGGTATTTTTCTTCAATAAATTGTATGTAAATTATCCTTTTAAGACTTCATCCATGGAGAATCACGCGCTTTTCAAAAAAACGTAGAAGATTGCACCTATTAAAACTTATTTTTTATTTCAAAATTAAACTCTGTAGTATATTACCAAACAAGCAGTAGACGTTCGTCTCCCTATATCCAATAGGAAGCTAGCCTTCAAGACACCTGTCGCAGGGACGCTTTCATTGGTTGGTTTTGACACTGGTAACGAGAGGTCCAAGGGGAAGGGGATGTATATATAAGCTGTTTGTGCGTATGAACACACACAGTGCGGCGACATAAACCTAGAGACGTGTAATATCACGACAGTACTACTATCTTATAAAAACATAACTTGTATTTCAATAAAATTGTATAAGAAGATAAAATCACTCCAATAAATCGTGTGCAACATTAACAGTCGTATTTATTCAATAAAATATCGTAATAATTGGTCGCTCGATCACGGGGCTATAATACCAATTATATCACAATAATACCGTAACGTTATATATTATTATATAGTAATTTTACGTGGCAATTCTTAAATTGTGAAGTCAAGGTACAACCTTTGCTAGGGCCTAGATAGACTTATACATTATTATATTATTATTATTATTATTATTTATATGTGCGTATTTAACGTGCACTTTCATGAACCAACTGATTAAAACTTATATCAACTCACGACTTATAAACTAACTTAAATCTAGAACAGACCCAACCCACCCCCCCCTGGCCGTTAATTCGTCCTTTGAAAGAAAAAACCCACATTTCACCGATGATACATTATTCGGACATGCCAGGTATTGAACCCGGGTATCTTAACTCAGCAGACAGATACACTACCGACTTAGATAATGTGTCTAATTACTACATATTAAATAGCCTTCAAAAACCAACGCAATAAAAGTTTAATTAACTTATATTTACCCATCACTAGCACTGTTTCAACGGCCAGTTATAGTCTAGTATAAAACATGAACGTAACTAGATATTATTTGAGACAAATCAAGTATGAAAGAGAAATTGAACTTTTAGCCTACATTTTGCCAAGATTAAACCAATTAATTCAGTAGACAACGCCTGGAAGTGTGGCTAATTTATACTAACAGTAGCTACAATATATAAACAGCAATATCTGGGAAGTTTGGCTACACCTTACCAGTAGCTTCGCTATTATAAAATGGCGTCATCTTGGAAGTTTGGCTATCTCACTCTACCAGTAGCTACAATAATGAAGGCTTTATTGCAAGTGTTTTATTTTATGGTAAACATTTGTAATTTTTTTAATTAGATATTTAGAATAAAATATTAATTTTCTTTACTTTCTATAATTCATAAACCATGACCCTGATTGCTCTGTTCCTACTCACCCCCCTCCCCCCAAAACTGGTTTCACTGCACCCCCCCTTCCCCCTTTTCATTCCAACGAATCGACCAAACCTACCTTTTTTTTTTTTTGAACCATTTACAAACCCTCAAGTGCTCGAAACTGGTACAATGGCTCTTGAGTGGTCAACAGGGATTAAAAGGGGCACGAGCCCCCCCCTTACACCCTCCCCTACCTAGAATGGTCAGAGTACCGAAGGGGGGGTGAGAAGACTGTGAGACCCCGCCCCACGCCCCCACAAGCCACGCCCACCCCCACCCCCACCCCCTTGACGTGAGAGAGAGAGAGAGGCAAACAGACCCTGTGACCGATAGTGTTACATTAGGTCTTGAAGAGGGAAGAAGGGGGAGGGGAGGCAGCTTGATGGCTGTCAGGGAGGAGGGAGGGTAATGTAGGGGAGGGGGAGTTGATGGATAGGGATGGATGAACAAGGCGAGGGTTTGTGGCTGCTGGGATACGACAGATAGGCCCTTTACATTAATAATGGATTAACAGAACCTGGCCGGACTTTCGTTCAATATTGGACCAAGTCTCGAAGCTTTCCAGTTCGATACGAGAGGATTGGAGGGTTCTCGAAATGAAACCTTGGGTATTGGCTCGAGAATATAGCCGGAAACCAGTGGCGTGTCATGGAGTACTTCCAGGGAAGGTCAAGTCAGTTCAAACTGTAGCTGTGGATTGTTCTCCGCACTCAGTAGAACACTCATTGGTCTGGTATAGAGGGATATATAATTCCATGTGACGTGTGCAGAACAGAGCATGTGTGTGATTGGTCAAATGAGTACAAAGTGGGGGAGAACATATCACAGGTACAGTTGTAACAAGATCAGCTTACCCTGGTCAAATGGGGACAGAGTGGTTAGAACATATCACAGGTACAGTTGTAACAAGCTCTGCTTACCCTGGTCAAATGGGGACAGAGTGGGAAAGAACATATCACAGGTACAGTTGTAACAAGATCAGCTTACCCTGGTCAAATGGGGACAGAGTGGGAGAGAACATATCACAGGTACAGTTGTAACAAGATCAGCTTACCCTGGTCAAATGGGGACAGAGTGGGAGAGAACATATCACAGGTACAGTTGTAACAAGATCAGCTTACCCTGGTCAAATGGGGACAGAGTGGGAGAGAACATATCACAGGTACAGTTGTAACAAGATCAGCTTACCCTGGTCAAATGGGACAGAGTGGGGAGAACATATCACAGGTACAGTTGTAACAAGCTCTGCTTACCCTGGTCAAATGGGGACAGAGTGGGGGAGAACATATCACAGGTACAGTTGTAACAAGCTCTTCTTACCCTGGTCAAATGGGGACAGAATGGGGGAGAACATATCACAGGTACAGTTGTAACAAGCTCTGCTTACCCTGGTCAAATGGGACAGAGTGGGGAGAACATATCACAGGTACAGTTGTAACAAGCTCTGCTTACCCTGGTCAAATGGGGACAAAGTTGGGGAGAACATATTACAGGTACAGTTGTAACAAGCTCTGCTTACCCTGGTCAAATGGGGACAAAGTGGGGGAGAACATATCACAGGTACAGTTGTAACAAGCTCTGCTTACCCTGGTCTAATGGGGACAAAGTTGGGGTGAAAATATCACAAGTCCTAGCTCATATCTATAACCTAATTACAAAAAATAATAATTTATATTTGACTATTTTTGGCAGTTTTAATATCAAGATATTTTTTTCCCCTGGCCAATTAAATAAAATATTTTTTCCGTAGAAACAAAGAGTATAATTTTCTTCACTTGGTGATATCAACATATGTTGAATATCTATCATGAGCATAGCGGCATTAGATGATAAACTTTTTAAATGAAGAGAAGAAGTCATCATCAAATTCTAGTACATCGTCAACAGATATTCAACTGTTGATATCACCACTGTGTGGAAAATTAAAATTCTATTGGAGAATAATTCGATTTATCTTGACGAAAAAAAAAATTTGCTATGAAAAAACTGCAAAACTAGTGACCTTAACTCTAAATCGTTACCATCCTACCTTGAGTCTCTGGTAGCCAGTACTGAAACTAGAACTAGTACTCGTACTATCAAATCTTATTTATAAACTAACCAACTTTAACCGACAGTTCGTTTATGTATGAAGGCTACGAAGCAGACCCATGTCATGCACACAGGGACAGGCTGCCCTCACCCTTAGACCCTTGAGGTAAGTGGGGGGGGGGGGAGGTGGAGGGTCAACTCAGGTAGCTAGGGACCCGTGAACAGCTGGACAACCCATGTGTCCCTTGCACTGACCACCATGCCCTTATGCCCTCTGACCTCTGTACAACCTAGCCCCCTCTCGCTCCTTCTTGCCCTGACCCTTCATATACACAACACTCCGCTAATGAGGGGGTCGGAGCCCCCCAACCCATCTCCTTCAATACCTTGCTCTACATCTGATTGTTACACGACTGTGGCTCAAAGCTGGGACATACCACGTTATGTTACACAGCTACACTTAGAACTATATAGTACAGAGCTATGTTACACAGTTACACTTAGAACTGGATAGTACAGAGCTATGTTACACAGTTACACTTAGAACTGGATAGTACAGAGCTATGTTACACAGCTACACTTAGAACTGGATAGTACAGAGCTATGTTACACAGCTACACTTAGAACTATATAGTACAGAGCTATGTTACACAGCTACACTTAGAACTGGATAGTACAGAGCTATGTTACACAGTTACACTTAGAACTGGATAGTACAGAGCTATGTTACACAGTTACACTTAGAACTGGATAGTACAGAGCTATGTTACACAGCTACACTTAGAACTGGATAGTACAGAGCTATGTTACACAGCTACACTTAGAACTATATAGTACAGAGCTATGTTACACAGCTACACTTAGAACTGGATAGTACAGAGCTATGTTACACAGTTACACTTAGAACTGGATAGTACAGAGCTATGTTACACAGCTACACTTAGAACTGGATAGTACAGAGCTATGTTACACAGCTACACTTAGAACTATATAGTACAGAGCTATGTTACACAGTTACACTTAGAACTGGATAGTACAGAGCTATGTTACACAGCTACACTTAGAACTGGATAGTACAGAGCTATGTTACACAGCTACACTTAGAACTGGATAGTACAGAGCTATGTTACACAGCTACACTTAGAACTAGATAGTACAGAGCTATGTTACACAGTTACACTTAGAACTGGATAGTACAGAGCTATGTTACACAGCTACACTTAGAACTGGATAGTACAGAGCTATGTTACACAGCTACACTTAGAACTATATAGTACAGAGCTATGTTACACAGTTACACTTAGAACTAGATAGTACAGAGTTATGTTACACAGTTACACTTAGAACTAGATAGTACAGAGCTATGTTACACAGTTACACTTAGAACTAGATAGTACAGAGCTATGTTACACAGTTACACTTAGAACTATATAGTACATAGCTGTGTTACACAGTTACACTTAGAACTATATAGTACATAGCTGTGTTACACAATTACACTTAGAACTGGATAGTACAGAGCTATGTTACACAGTTACACTTAGAACTAGATAGTACATAGCTGTGTTACACAATTACACTTAGAACTAGATAGTACATAGCTGTGTTACACAATTACACTTACAACTGGATAGTACAGAGCTATGTTACACAGTTACACTTAGAACTAGATAGTACATAGCTGTGTTACACAATTACACTTACAACTGGATAGTACAGAGCTATGTTACACAGCTACAGTTTGAAACGTTAGGGCAATTACTTTAAAGAGAAAATTTGATACTGAGTGGGAGGAAATATTTCACCAATAAAGTCTTGGCTAGCCCTGGAAACTACCTACAAACCACAACTGAAAATAGTTGTACAGAAAAAAATCATCTATTAAAATTTTCATATAGAGAAAGTGTCTACTTCATTGGTCTTAAAGTAAAGTGCTCGCCTCAGGACCTGATGTTTGTGGTGTGATAAAAAAAAAGTATATATATATTTTTTTTTAAGTTTACTAGGTATGAATAAAATTAATTTTATTTAATTAATATAGAATTGTTGGGCGCCAACTACCAGCCTCTTTTATCTTCTGAGGTAGGTAGATTTTGTATTCAATAAGTAAATCCCCAGAAACTGCTCAGCGGTGATAAGAAAACCCCTTCTCTTAGGACTCCTGGACTTTACCTAAAGTTAAAAAAAAAAATTGTTAGACCAAAGGACTCCCTGGAGTAGATTATTCTCCCTGGCTTGGATCTCCAACCAACAGAAAATATTTATACCTGAGCTACAATGTTTAAATTTACCATGTAAATTAATATGATAAATAAACCAATGGCACGATGAAATTTATATAGTGATTGTAATCACTGTGAAAAAATAAATCTTTGAATAAACCCTACCTAATAAGGCATGGCTCCCATGATATAAAATTAATAAAAGTATTGTGAAGCAACACTTGAAATATGATGAACAAAACAGAAAATAAAATTATGAATTATTACAGAATTATTCCTTGAAATGAAATGATAATATAACGGGTTTAATTTAGGTTTTATATCAGATTAAAATATTGAGTTCTTTGAAAAAGATAAAATATAACTTGACAATTAGAATAGTTGTATGATGATGGATGAATTATTTTGTCTCACCCAATAATGTAGCTTGGTGATCTCAATCTCTAGTAACTGTTATATATACTTGGTTTTATACCTCACATATTATTTTCGAAAATATCTCCTGCCCTTCCTTTAGGTTAGTCCTTACTCTTAAATAAGTTTTGCTGCCAAAATGACGCTTAGTTATAGAAAATTAATATATTTAAGATGGCCCAAATGGAGTCCATACTTATCTTTTTTAACAATTTTTCTGAGTCAACAAAAAAAAAAACCTAACAATCCACAAACATGTTCTATTTTTTTAATAGCTTCTCCAGCCTAGAAGAAAACTAGTTGCCGGGATTTATAACAAAAAATAAATAAATCTTAACTCTTTAGACAGTGAAAGTATTATTATAAAAATAACTTAATATTATAGTTTCACAAATAAACATAAATCATCTTTAAAATTAATTTAAATTTGGTACCAAAATTCAAACGAGAATAATAATCTCTTCCGCTAAGGTTCTTCAAATGACACCCAGATGTTATAAGCGTCCAAGAACATAAAATAAATTAAGATCATAACAGTTCCGAAATAAACCATTAGCGTTAAAATCACCTACCCAAAAAAAAAAGCATGGTGGCAACTTGGCAGTTTATGAATCAAAATAAAGAAAGAAAATTTAGTATAGTGAAATAAAGGTAAGTAGATTATATATATAATTTAATTGTAAATAAATAAATAAATAAATAATATTTGAAACTTTAGGAGTTGTGATTGAAATTTAAAACAAACAGTAAAGTTGTCAACGTTATTACATATTCGAGAAATTGAGTCAACCTACTATTAAATTTATATTATAAGTAATTATTTTAGCAAAAATAAAACCCCAGTGGCTTCAAACCCAGCTGAGCTCAACGAATTTTTCTTGAGAGATAAAAAATTCGTAGCACAATTTCCTTCGGAGGGGAAGTAAAGCCATCGGTCCCATGTCGATTGTGGTATGTAAAAGAACCCTGTAAAATATGTGAAAATACCATCACTGGTAAAAATTGGTGGACCCTTACAATCTTGCTCATAGAAATTCATTGTTGTAAGAAACGGGAGACTGCCACACTTTATGAACTCCTTTAGTAAATGGAATTTATACCAGATGGTGCAGGACACTAACCAGCCTAAAGGCTGAGTCCGCGTGTTAATCTCTGTATGGATAGAGATGACATCAAACCAACCTTCGGGTTGTTGATTTAAAAAATAGAGAGACAGTGTTTTAATCGTTAATTTTGTCCTCGAGAATATAGCTTATCTTGACGTTTTATGTGCCAAAAAAAGTGGGGCTTACAATATTCTCTGTATGTACAATACCTGCGGACGAAACTGTTTTGATGGATTTGAAAAAAACTTACCATTCAGATATAAACAAGAATAGCAGGTTTATCAATAGTGATTTTGATTTTAGATCAAAAATTTAGAGGGAATTTACTGATAAAAATGGAAAATTCAAAATGGGTAAAAATGTCTTTAACGATTTTGTTCAGAATTTATATCTTGTTAATTAACAGCGTGTACTTAAAAAACAAAGGAACATTGATTTAAGGGCTGTTCAATGAAAATTATTTTGCGAACATTTGAAACACAGTATTTCCTGGAGAGGTAAGATTTTGTTTTTAATAATCATTTTAAGTTTTTTTACTAATGACTGATTTCGGAATATTCAAAATTCTTGAAGAAAATTTATAACAATTTGTTTCGAAATTTATATCTAAGGATTGTTTTATATTATTATCTAAATAATAATTTATGTAGATTTTTTTAAAAAACGTAATGTTTAAGGGTAGTTTAATGATGAACAATTTTTTCAATTTTTTTTTTCATCCTTAAACGTCACAAGATATGTATTTATTTTTCCAACAAGTTTTTAGTACCCGTTCGAGTTATACGCGCACATTAATCCCACATGAAATAGGGATGAGGAAGGTAGAGTTTTAGAGGAAATGTATCCACACTTGCGTGTAGGGAATTAATTATAAACACATATGAAAAGTTTATACGATTATTTCGTACCATTTATTTTTATTAGATACAATTCAGGGAACGCGACAGTTAACTAGATGAATATTTATTGCTACGCGTTTCATGGACGTGACTAAAAATACAAATTAATGCAAGGTGAAGACGAAGAAGAAGAAGCGACTGAGAAAGAGAGATAAAGAGAGAAAGAGTGTATCTGTGACAGAGTTTTAATGAAGTAGTTGTATTATTGTGTTTGCCTCGTTTTATTATTATTCTCTTTCTAACACAACCTTTTGTTTTCGCGGGCTTTTATTTTCGCGGAGTTTCCGACAAACTCCGGTGTTCACGCACCAAGGAGTCTTTTCGTTGTACTTCCTACTTTTCACCGTCGTCTCTTCCACTCGCCCACCTCTTTTTTTTTAACTCTTACAGACAACTCTTTATTTAAAAAACAAAAACAAAGAAAAAACACAACTTCTTTTGTCTCAAGAAATTTTTATTCTCTTGTAACATTTTCTCAGCGAACATAAATTTAATGAATTATTCTAACACGAGTAGGATTCACCTTAGAGGTGGTTTTGTAGTTTCTCTGTATTATTCAACAACGCGATTATTTTGTTTTGTTTTTGATGGAATCTTCTTCAGCCCTGACCTAAAACAATTGCTTCAATAGCTATGTTTAGGTAATACCAACGTTATGTTTTTTCGTATTAAAAAAAACGCTTTTCAACATTAAAAGTAGGTATCAAATGAAAACTAATGTCAATGTGATATACACTATGATAATTATCACCTCTGATCAGCATCGTGTTGTGGAATGTTTTGCTAGGGTAAGCAAATTATTGATAAAACTTGTTAATGTGATATGTTCTCCCCACTCTGTCCATCATTTGAACCAGGGTAAGCAGAGCTTGTTACAACTGTACCTGTGATATGTTCTCTCCCCACTCTGTCTCCATTTGACCAGGTAAGCAGAGCTTGTTACAACTGTACCTGTGATATGTTCTCCCCCACTCTGTCTCCTTATTGACCAAGGTAAGCAGAGCTTGTTACAACTGTACCTGTGATAAGTTCTCCCCCACTCTGTCCCCATTTGACCAGGGTAAGCAGAGCTTATTACAAACTGTACCTGTGATATGTTTCTCCCCATTCTGTCCCCATTTGACCAGGGTAAGCAGAGCTGGTTACAACTGTACCTGTGATATGTTCTCCCCACTCTGTCCCCATTTGACCAGTGTAAGCAGAGCTTGTTACAACTGCTACCTGTGACATGTCCTCCCCACTCTTTCTCCATTTGACCAGGGTAAGTAGAGTTGTTACAACTGTACCTCTGATATTTTCTCCCCTACTCTGTCCCCATTTGACCAAACCTACATAGGAATGTCTTTCGTGGACTGTTGCCAGAGTGAGTAGAGCAATTAAAAAAAAATCATAAGTCCGATATTTTCTCGAATCTGGAATCTCCTCAGGAATTAGTGGGTAATTAGGAGTACTACAATTTATACAAAGAGTTAATATGCAGAGAAAATATTTCTTATATTGAAATGATTGTCAAAATATTATCTTTCCATCTTTCACATCAGCATCAACATTATTCATCATCATCATCATCATCATCATCATCATAATCACACAACTGTTTCCAGCCTGTGGCCGGGTCAGTTTAGTAAAATGCCTCCATCTTCCTCTATTCTTCCACCAATCTTCCTCCTCTAATTTATTCCATTCTTCTCCTCAATTTCACATTTTCTGTTATCTGCTCCTCCCATCTCTTTCTTGGACTCCCTTGTGGTATTTTTCCTACATACTTCATATCCAACATTCTCTTTGGCATCCTCTCTTTTTCCATTCTCATTACATGACCATACCGTCTCAGTCTTGCTTCCTCTACTATCTCATGTACTCCAACATCCTCATTACATGACCATACCATCTCACCCTTGCTTCCTCTACTATCTCATGTACTCCAACATCCTCATTACATGTCCATACCATCTCAGTCTTGCTTCTTCTACTATCTCATGTACTCCAACATCCTCATTACATGTCCATACCATCTCACCCTGCTTCCTCTACTATCTCATGTATCCATATCCTCATTACATGTCCATACCATCTCAGTCTTGCTTCCTCTACTATCTCATGTACTCCAACATCCTCATTACATGCCCATACCATCTCAGTCTTGCTTCCTCTACTATCTCATGTACTCCAACATCCTCATTACATGCCATACCATCTCAGTCTTGCTTCCTCTACTATCTCATGTACTCCAACATCCTCATTACATGTCCATACCATCTCACCCTTGCTTCCTCTACTATCTCATGTATTCCAATATCCTCATTACATGTCACATACCATCTCAGTCTTGCTTCACATCACTATCTCTTGTACTCCAACACACCACATTACATCACACATACCATCTCAACTGCATCCCTACATCCATGTACTCCAACATCCTCATTACATGCCCATACCACTCAGTCTTGCTTCCTCTACTATCCATGTACCCCTATACCCTCACTCTTTCTATCTAGTAGGATCTATCAACATCCATGTTAGAACGTTCCACAATATTTGGGAAATATAAACTACTTTATCCCTTACACACACACCACACACACACACACACACACACACACACACACACACACACACACACACACACACACACACACACACACACACACACACACACAAAGAAGAATCAAAGAAGATTGAGGTGCGGTTGTAGTTTAAAAACAATCCAATCAAATTGAAGGACTGCCTTTGAAATAAACAAGGGAAAAGTGAAAAGCTAAAATAATTAATATCTCTGGTAATAAAAAAAATCACCTTGGGTGCTCATCTCACTTACCTCATAACTCCTGTCCGTAATAGTTACACAGACTTTCTCTCTCTCTTTTTTATCTTAAAATGAAATTACCCATCCAATACTCGTAAGATAATGGAAACGAAATAAATACTTACGTAATCTCTTACATTAGTTGATTGATACACTTACAAAAGTACGCCATCTGTCCTTATCTTGTGATAGTTCTATCCAGTCCACCTCATTACTCCACTATCTCTTTCAGGTCTATTTTAATGTTATCCTCCATCTGAGTCCAGGTCTTCCCATTGGTTTCTTCCCATTGGGTTTGCCAATAGTTCCCTGAACAAGGATTCTAGAAGTCTACCATTCACATCAATTACTGCCCACCGTAATCGGCGAGATTTTATTACCCTAACAAGTCTTGTGATGAGTACAGGGTAATATAACTCATCATTATGTAAACTCATCCTATCCTAAGCCTAATCTTTTTTTAGACCCAATATCTTCCTAAGTACCTTGTTTTCGAACATCCTAAATGTGTTTTCGTCATGTAAGGCAAGAGACCATGTTTCACAACTGAAAGACTGCATCGCTTAAAATACATTTTCGGATTAAGGAATTCATGATACATCGCCATCCACCAAAATTTTAAGTTACAATTTTTTTTACTATCACAAACTCTCTTTCCAAAGAGTGAGAGAAAGTAAAAACATTATTCAAACTTTGTGCATCGAGGAATGTTAAGTATCTTACGTCATAAGTAGGCAGCCGATACCTAGGCACCAAAAATATTTAAAATAGAAAGGCAAATATACGTTAAAAATATGGGATTTAGGCACCAGAATAAACACTTGAGTAAAATTAAAAAACCACACAATAGGTAGTGTAAGGTGTTTTTTTAAGCACCGCGTCTTACTATGCTTATGGTTTTAGGGATTAGGAATGTTATATTTAGGGAATGTCTACCCGCATTTGCGTGGATGGAGAGTGGAAAACCATTTTGGGGAAAACCTCAGTATGATTTTACTACTGTGCTATCTATTATTTTACTACCTCCTGTCAATTCAACATTTAGTTGTTTTTAACACCAATTCTCACTACTCACTCAAGTTTACTAATCATGTTAGTATGTTAGGGGTTAGGAAGGTTAAATTTAGAGATATGTATCTGCACTTGCGTGAAGTGAGAGTGAAAAACCATTTAGCAAAATCACCTTAAGTAAATCACTTAATAGAATGTTTGCTATAATTTTAAAGCGGATTTCTACTTCACACGATTATCAAGGGACAAAATCTCCAATTTTCCGTTTCCGAATCAGTTAAACTTTTCTCCTGCAATGATATTCTGTTTCCTCCCAAGATGTCTGCCACTGCTCCTATTGTCCTCCAAGATGTCTGCCACTGCTCCTATTGTCCTCCCAAGATGTCTACCACTGCTACCTATTGTCCTCCCAAGATGTCTACCACTGCTCCATTGTCCTCCCAAGATGTCTCCACTGCTACCATTGTCCTCCCAAGATGTCTGCCACTGCTACCTATTGTCCTCCCAAGATGTCTACCACTGCTCCTATTGTCCTCCCAAGATGTCTGCCACTGCTCCTATTGTCCTCCAAGATGTCTACCACTGCTACCATTGTCCTCCCAAGATGTCTGCCACTGCTACCATTGTCCTCCCAAGATGTCTGCCACTGCTCCTATTGTCCTCCCAAGATGTCTACCACTGCTCCTATTGTCCTCCCAAGATGTCTACCACTGCTCCTATTGTCCTCCCAAGATGTCTGCCACTGCTACCATTGTCCTCCCAAGATATCTACCACTGTTACCATTGTCCTCCCAAGATGTCTGCCACTGCTCCTATTGTCCTCCCAAGATGTCTGCCACTGCTCCTATTGTCCTCCCAAGATGTCTACCACTGTCCTATTGTCCTCCCGAGATGTCTGCCATTGCTTCTATTGTCTTCCCAAGATGTCTACCACTGCTCCTATTGTCCTCCCGAGATGTCTGCCATTGCTTCTATTGTCCTCCCAAGATGTCTACCACTGCTCCTATTGTCCTCCCGAGATGTCTGCCATTGCTTCTATTGTCTTCCCAAGATGTCTACCACTGCTCCTATTGTCCTCCCAAGATGTCTGCCACTGCTCCTATTGTCCTCCCGAGATGTCTGCCATTGCTTCTATTGTCCTCCCAAGATGTCTACCACTGCTCCTATTGTCCTCCCAAGATGTCTGCCACTGCTACCATTGTCCTCCCAAGATGTCTGCCATTGCTTCTATTGTCTTCCCAAGATGTCTGCCACTGCTACCATTGTCCTCCCAAGATGTCTGCCATTGCTACCATTGTCCTCCCAAGATGTCTGCCATTGCTTCTATTGTCTTCTCAAGATGTCTGCCACTGCTACCATTGTCCTTCCGAGATGTCTGCCACTGCTCCTATTGTCCTCCCAAGATGTCTGCCACTGCTCCTATTGTCCTCCCAAGATGTCTGCCACTGCTACCATTGTCCTCCCAAGATGTCTGCCACTGCTCCTATTGTCCTTCCAAGATGTCTACCACTGCTACCTTTGTCCTCCCAAGATGTCTGCCACTGCTCCTATTGTCCTCCCAAGATGTCTGCCACTGCTCCTATTGTCCTCCCAAGATGTCTACCACTGCTACCATTGTCCTCCCAAGATGTCTACCACTGCTCCTATTGTCCTCCCAAGATGTCTACCACTGCTCCTATTGTCCTCCCAAGATGTCTACCACTGCTACCATTGTCCTCCCAAAATGTCTACCACTGCTACCATTGTCCTCCCAAAATGTCTACCACTGCTCCTATTGTCCTCCCAAGATGTCTACCACTGCTACCATTGTCCTCCCAAGATGTCTACCACTGCTCCTATTGTCCTCCCAAGATGTCTACCACTGCTACCATTGTCCTCCCAAGATGTCTACCACTGCTACCTTTGTCCTCCCAAGATGTCTGCCACTGCTACCATTGTCCTCCCAAGATGTCTACCACTGCTCCTATTGTCCTCCCAAGATGTCTACCACTGCTACCATTGTCCTCCCAAGATGTCTACCACTGCTCCTATTGTCCTCCCAAGATGTCTACCACTGCTACCATTGTCCTCCCAAGATGTCTACCACTGCTCCTATTGTCCTCCCAAGATGTCTGTTATTGCTCCTATTGTCCTCCCAAGATGTCTGTTATTGCTCCTATTGTCCTCCCAAGATGTCTACCACTGCTCCTATTGTCCTCCCAAGATGTCTGCCACTGCTCCTATTGTCCTCCAACCATTTTACGATCATTGGAAACTGTTTAACATGGGTCGGTTTTCAAACATACTCCGAACAAGTAGGCCTATGCCACAACCTACAATTTCCATAAACCTGGACTCTCTCTTTCAGTAGAAAATCTAGACCGTATGAAAGAGAGAGAGAGACCAAAGCTTAAATAGGTGCGTTAAGGCGCTTATTAATAAAAATAAGCAAAGCCCAACATAATAGTCAGCAATAGGTGCTATAAAATGAACATATTATACTCGTAGTAACATGAAATGCATATTTATCTCAACTGACTATGTTTTATGATCTTGGAAAATAAAAGACAAATAAGAAAAATCCGGTCCCTGGTCATAATTACAGAGAAAATGTTAGACTTTTCCGTATTTGCTTAGAATGAGAGGGGAAAACCATTTATAAATAACAACCCTCAACAACAACAACCCCGACTGACATTCGAACCCCGGGTCACCGGTAAACCATAATAAACGATCTTAGTGGTTAACCCACAGGTCGATCGAGTCGGGTACAACCAAATCATTTATCACACACGTCAACCTTAAGGATGTTGCATATCTGTGACGTAACGCCAAGTCAAGATGCCCGACAGCCGTGTTAATGTAGTTACATATCATTCGGTGTGTTATAAAGACATAACATTGAAACAAAACTGTATATTTCTAAATAATTCTAAAAATAGTCGTCACAAAATTGTTATTTTTATCTTGAAGTTTTTTTTGTGTAAAGGTACCCTTTTTTTAAATCGTCTACAACTCAGATTATTTGATCTATTCACCGAAATATCCTGTAAGAACGCCAGAATGTAGATTAATAAAAAGTCTGTGGAAGAATGTGTCCATCCAGTGGCGTAACACTCAGGCCCACAGGGCCTGCAAATCAAGGGGGAGAGGGGGGTCCAATGGTATAAGGGAGCCCGCGAAAGGGAACTTTAAATTACTATAAATTTGGTGGAAATAATTGTAATCAAATAACTTATGTCCTGATTATTGACGATTTAAATAGTTGAATATGTTTATCATAAAGTGTTGTAAATTATAACTAAGCTATAGCATTATTTCATTAGGTTTTAAATAGCGCGGAATTTTTATTTTTATGCAGTCAAGCTGACTAACTGATGACATTCCCAACACTAAACCTAGGCTAAAACATTCATTACAAAGTGTAATTACTAAATAATTAATTATTTAGGACTATTAATTATTTATTATAACATTTATTAAGGTTTTAGAAAACTTGGAAAAGGGGGCCCGAAAATAAATCTTGTTGGGGGGGGGGGGGGAGGGGACAAGCTTAATTTGTTAAGCCACTGTGTCTATCTAGAACAAGAAACAAGAAAAAAAAATTGAAATGCAAGTCAATACTGTTAAGGTGTATGAATAGTAGCGTGAGATTGTATACTCGTCAGCGGAAGAGGGAAAGTGTTAAGATCAGTTAAACAAGAGACTCAAGGCAGGGGGAACTGCTCATTTTCTCTCTACTATTTTTATATTTTGTACATTGGTGTCTAAGTGTGATAGTGCTTTAAGTGCTTAGGTGCTTCAAGTTAAGATGAAACCTTCATTGCAAATTACCTCAAAATAACCAAAACTTTATTAAAACATATTTTCTTTTGACATCGAACACGGGACTCTTGGATTAGCACACCACTGAACTATCCAAGGTTCGTCCCGTGCTCAGGGTAATTCTTTACTCATAGTACAAGTGAAATACCGCTCGATGCGGCTATATCTTTAACTAAACATCATTTATATCTTCCAAGCTTCACAATACATGTACAGTACAATTAATCTTACAGACTTTTATAAAATTCGTAAATTAAATTTAATTATAAAAATAAACAAAACAGTAAATACCTAAACAAACCTTATAAAAAAAAAGAAGAAGAAAATATTACTCCCCCATAAACTGTTGATTAAAAGAAAACCTATTTTGGTTTTGGTTAATAAAGCAAACTACAATCTGATTTTCATAGAAAGGAGCCTTATCTGACATCTATAAAAACTACAAGATCTACAATCACGTATTCATACGTCAAGTCGTGCTATCTGCAGCTGTCACTTTTGATATATATTATCAATACTTAAAAAATAACAATAACAATAGAGGAAGTTTTTTAATCAATTTTGACCACAACGAATATATATTTTAAAAGGTTTTTTCCTTTGAAAATTGGACTGTATGTTCTAAGATTTTACCCTTAAATTAGTTAATATTTAGTACTGTCGATTTTATCTATTTAAATAAGCTTAAAATTAAATGAATGAAGAGTTTAATTTCTAGATGGTTACTACTCTGTCAAATAGACGAAGATAGACAAGGAAACCAACTAGACAGAGAAGTGTGTATGTGTGTATTGTGTGTGTGGGTGGGGGGTGGGGGGTGACCGGTAGTTTGGAGCCCCTGTTAGTTGTCATAGTAACCCTCCCTCCCCTCCCTGTAACCCACCCCTCTAGCCCAGCAGGTACAACACACTCTGGACTGGACTCACGGATCAATACAGGAATCTTCTACCTCCCTCTCTCTCTCTCTTTCTACGAAGGGGGCTTAAATGTTGCTCTGCAAGACCTCACCGCCAATATGGACGCTCTCTGGCCTCAAGGAAGACGCGGGGGATCTTCAAGGAGGGGGTTGTCCTCCCCCAATAACGTGATTATCAAAAGTTGCGAACGTAACATATTTACTAGCGATATCCATATAACTAAAAAAAAAACCAATTAAATACCAAACTTTATGTAAGAACTGTCCTTCAATGCCACAAATAAATACCAAACTTTATGTGAGAACTGTACTTCAATGCCACAAATTAAATACCAAACTTTGTGTAAGAACTGTACTTCAATGCCATAAATAAATACCAAACTTTGTGTAAGAACTGTCCTTCAATGCCACAAATAAATATCAAACCTTGTGTAAGAACTGTCCTTCAATGCCATAAATAAATACTTAACTTTGTGTAAGAACTGTCCTTCAATGCCATAAATAAATACTTAACTTTGTGTAAGAACTGTCCTTCAATGCCACAAATAAATACCAAACCTTGTGTAAGAACTGTACTTCAATGCCACAAATAAATACCAAACTTTATGTAAGAACTGTACTTCAATGCCACAAATAAATACCAAACCTTGTGTAAGAACTGTACTTCAATGCCACAAATAAATACCAAACTTTGTGTAAGAACTGTACTTCAATGCCACAAATAAATACCAAACTTTATGTAAGAACTGTCCTTCAATGCCACAAATAAATACCAAACTTTGTGTAAGAACTGCCCTTCAATGCCATAAATAAATACTTAACTTTTTGTAAGAACTGTCCTTCAATGCCACAAATAAATACCAAACCTTGTGTAAGAACTGTCCTTCAATGCCATAAATAAATACTTAACTTTGTGTAAGAACTGTCCTTCAATGCCATAAATAAATACTTAACTTTGTGTAAGAACTGTCCTTCAATGCCACAAATAAATACCAAACCTTGTGTAAGAACTGTACTTCAATGCCACAAATAAATACCAAACTTTATGTAAGAACTGTCCTTCAATGCCACAAATAAATACCAAACCTTGTGTAAGAACTGTACTTCAATGCCACAAATAAATACCAAACCTTGTGTAAGAACAGTACTTTAATGCCACAAATAAATACTAAACTTTGTGTAAGAACTGTCCTTCAAAGACAATGACAATGACAGATATTCAAGAACTGCGTGTAGAAAATTTAGACTAAACGTTTATACTGAAGCCGTGTTTAATTTACTGTACCCAAAACTAATAGCTGTTATAAAAACCACATACTGGACCAAGATTCGAAACCTGATCTACCCTTCAACGGCAGTCCAGTCTACTGCGAGAGTGACGCCTTAGCCCATTCTAGCACAGAAGTGGGTCACATTCTTTTGTTAATTACTAAATATTATTTTTATATTCTCAGTAGTGAAAGGGTTATATTTTCAGGTAGAATGTATGCTATAGTTTTAAAAGCAGAGTTCTACTTCACACGATGTCAAGGGACAACATTTCAAATTTGCCTTTTTACCGAAGAAGTTGAGCTTTTCTCCTTCAACTGCATCCTGTTTTCTCCCAAAATGTCTGCCACAGCTCTCATTCATTGTCTTCCGCCAAATTTAACCTCATTGGAAACTATTTAACTATGTAATTATATGGAATTATACATCCCAATAATTATTCGCATTTGTATTCAAAATCACGACATTATAAATGAGAGCGGGTAGTAAGATTTATTTGTTTTATGTTGCTAAGTTGCAAGGTATATTTCTACGTCTCTGTTTAAAAAGACAACGCAGTTTGGTCAACAAGAGACGCACCTGGATGACTTCACCTCTTTTTTTCTAGGAATCTTCGAGAAAGAAATGTCGCTTGATATACCCCTTCAGGGTAGGCATCTCCTCACGTCCTTCCTGACAAGGAGCCGAGTAGGTAAAGTTTATGTGAATCTTAATCCGTGTTTTTACCGGACTCTAAATCTAACGTGTCGGGAATTGTTGTGTATATTACGTAATATTAGAGATTTAAAATTAATATCTACAACGCGTGAAATATCTTGCAAAAAATTGTTTAGATATTTATAATAAAAACTATAAAATACCAGGACTTTTAATTTCTAAAATAAGATTATCACCCCTTTTTAATTATTATAAATACAGGATAACAAACTTGGACCCAATTTAATAATGTTAACAAATGTCATCCTAATGGTGGCGAACAAACATTAATATATCAAGCTAGCTTTTTTAAACGATACAACACGTGTCTATTTTCAAACAAACTCCAAACAAGTAAATGCTGCAACTTACAGTTTATAGGAAACTGGACTCTGTCTTTCAATAGATAAACAATACTCTATGAAAAAGAGAGAGAGAGGTCAAAATAGGAGCGTTAAGGCGCTTATTCATAAAAAAAAGTAGTCACAAACCAACAGAAAAGTCAACTTTAGGCTCTATAAAATGAACATATTGTACTCGGAGTAAGATGAAATGCATATATATATATATCATTTAACTATGTTTTACGATCAAGGAAAAGAAAAGGCAACTAGGCAAAATCCGGTCCCTACTGAAAACACTTCCCCTATTCCGCTGACGAGTGTACACACTCGTTATACTATTTGCGTCTGGAGAACATTGACTTACAATCCAAAATTAAGAATTAATAGCCAGAGCTATTATTTATGCTTATTAGTGGGGATTACTCCAACTAGATATCATATTCTGAAAATTGAAAAATGACACCTGGACACGGGAATCGAACCCGGGACCTCTGGCTTAGTACGCCAATGCTCTACCACTGAGCTATCCAGGATTCGTCTCGTGCCCTGGGTCATTCTTCACTCATATTTTAAGGCAGAGTCTATGATGGACTTAGCAGAAATCGTCGGCTACAAATATGTGATTATATTAATATCACGAGCCATCGGATAACGCAGCCATCTGCGACTCGGTAGTTGGCATTATGCTGCCATTTGCACAATTATTAAATTGTACGGGATCGCACATATTAAGAATTAATAGCCAGAGCTATTATTTATGCTTATTAGTGGGGATTACTCCACCTTGATATCATATTCTGAAAATCCAATGGCTCGTGATATTAATATAATCACATATTTGTAGCCGACGATTTCTGCTAAGTCCATCATAGACTCTGCCTTAAAATATGAGTGAAGAATGACCCAGGGCACGAGACGAATCCTGGATAGCTCAGTGGTAGAGCATTGGCGTACTAAGCCAGAGGTCCCGGGTTCGATTCCCGTGTCCAGGTGTCATTTTTCAATTTTCAGAATATCCAAAATTATATTTTTCTTGTTTCTTACTCTAGATAGACAAATCTTCCTATGGACTTTTGTTTTAATCTACATACTGGCAGGAAGACTCCTCGTCAAGAAATCAAATATCATTAGTTCCACACATTAAAAAAAATAAAATGCGTTTAGAAACAATACTTCAAGATTACTTTTTATATTTTTTGTAGCAATGTATGTCTAAAACTATTTTGATAATTTATTTAAGAATTTGTGGCTTTATGTTTCAACGTTAGGAAATTGTACCTTGACGTGCCATTACGTCACAGAAAGGCAACGTCCTTTTAAGATTTTTCGCCAAGATGGTGGGGTAATGTATTAGATAAAAGGTCAAGAAGTGACCACGTTTAAAAAAACACATATATCTCCCCACCCCCACACACACAAAACCGTAAGTTTCCATCCAACCTCTATCATTTTTGCCCGTGCTTTGCATGTTCCTACCGTGGGAGCAACGATACCTCCTTCTCTATCATACTCTCCTAGTAATCTGCAAAGTCTTAGTTCGCTCTGCCTTGCCAATTTATCATCATAGCTCCTCGCGACCGCACACAGAGAGCTAGCGAGAGAGAGCTTGTTTTTTTGTTTACGTCGAACAATACGTTAGTTAGTTAGACGACTTGAGGGAGAGGGGTGGGGGAGATTTAGTGGAGGTAGGGGGTAAGAATAATTTAATTTGACAGACAATATAGAGTCAACATTCTACTCCTTATTCCACCTCCTGCATTCTAAAGAAAGCTCTCTCTCATAAGCTTAGGAAGTCTTACAAGTCGAAAGGTTGGTGGCAAAGAAATGTTATCTATTAGGATTATTTTTAGCTTTCGTGTGACCTACCCCTAGGAGATAGGAAATAATGTGACTGTCAATAAAATCTAATACGAGATTTTAATGATAGTCCACGTTTCATCACGCCCCGAACTAGATAGAATGATTGCTTTCCGCGGTGTCGTTGTGTCTGTCTGCCTCTCTCCCAGAACCGAATCCATTTTACCAATCGGGCTGAAACCAGGCATTTAGGGCTTTCGTAGGAGTTTCTTTTTTAAAATTATATCTCCGAATCTAAAACTAGGGGCAAAGTAGTTTTACTTAACAGCAAGTGGAAAAAAATAATCGATTTTCTCGAAATCGGCTCTAACAATTTTGATTAAAAATCGTTTATCTAAATAGACAAAGGGACAAATGAAGAAGTCCTAAGAAACGTGGTTGAAAGAGAACCATTTTGGATGCGATTCTTCGTTACAAATCAAACTGGATCGGACACATCCTTAGGAGTAACTGTCTTCTGCACGACGTCATAGAAGTAAAGGTTGAGGGAAAGAGGAGCTTAGGAAGAAGGAGGATTCAAATATGGATGACTTGAAGGAAAGAACAACATTCTGGGAGCTGAAGGAGAGGCAGAGGACAGGACGCATTGTTTGTCTAAGTTCACTGGCAAAAGGAATGGACTTGTCGTAAGAGAGAACACCCAATAATAATAATAATAATAATAATAATAATAATAATAAAATAATAATATCTCAGGTAAGTGAATGTAATATGGCCACGCTAAGAAGCTATAGAAGAAAAAACATATTATTTGCTGGTTTGAGGGGATGAAACCTTTCCACAACTTTATTGACTTCATCGGCTATCCCATTAAACTACTTCGAGGTTTAAACATGTATTCGTATTTTAAAAAACAGATAACATTTGAAAATGTGTATTCTGGTCATATTACCACATGTGTTGGGAATATGGCTAATACGGATTTCTTTGGTTTGAATAAACACTGACTTTAATAAGAAATACTGTGTTAACAAAAACTTTTCGTAAACACCTCTTTTAAAACTAAAAATATGGTTTGAAAATTATGTTAAAAAAATTTTTTTAAATGAAATAAAAATTAAACTTTATTTTCCCCAACAGTAAAACTCGATCACAATGAGAAAGGAAAATGTTAATTCTCAACAGCAAACTAAAAAAAAAATGAACGCAAAACATATTTTATAATTCTTAGTGTTAATTATTGAAAATTATTGATCTTCATAAACATATAAAAAGTCAAATTTCTGTAAAAAAAAAAAGACGCCATGATTTTTCACATTTCACACGACGGACACAAACAAAAACATCAACAAGTTCAATCCCAAGATATTGTTCATTGTAATATTTGGCACAGCCTTGGCAGAGCCGCACGCCAATCACACGATCTTCAGAACACAGCGTGCAGAACCAGCTTCCACCTGACGTAGTTTCTTCACCGACATTGGAGAGTGGAACTGTCCTATTTGGCGATGCATCTGTTTACTTCGTGACTTGCATGGGACTTTCTTGTTCTTTGCGGTAGGCAAGTTTTCAAAGAGTGCTTTTGTTACCTTCTGCGCCCGAACAATTCAGACTCTTCCTTCTATTATTAACACTAGATGACTTTGCTTCTGGAGTCTTGGAGGAGGCTTGAAAATGAAACATCTCTGACAGTGGTATCGAGAGTATCAACCCCATTAACCCTTTCACTTTCTTTATGACTTATTTCCTAACTTGAAGACAAATCTGGCTGCATGAGAGATGATTCAGGCTGTGCAGTTACAGAACTTTAAGCATTGTCCTCTTCAGGTAAAGGAGAAGGGTTAAACGGGTGGATTTCTGTTGAAGCAAATCCTGATTTAGTGTTTGAAGGTGTCATTGCCTTTTCTCAAACAACAGACAAGATTTTTCCCAAATCGTTGCTTTGATATTGCTCGCTTTTCACAGAATTTAAGGTAGTTTGCTTGCTTCGTTGTTTGAATTTCTTAGAACTTAGGAACTTCTCTGTCCCAGTGTTGTTCAAATGATTTAAAACAAGACTTGTTCATGGGCTGTAGCTCATGAGCAGGAGTAATTCCCAGTTGCTCTGCTGTTTCCAACAATCGAGTATTCAAGGTGAGAAGCAACGCCATCAAAAATTAACAGGTATGGTCCTTGGACATTGTAGGACTTGAAATGATGAAGCCATTTATTGATTGCTTCTGTAGTCATGCTGCTCTTCAATGTAATTTCCACAACATCCCCAGAGGGAAGGTCATCACGCCATTCGTCCTTAATTCGAATGCCTTTGAACAAAGCCATTGGTGGTATCACTTGCACCTATTGCACTTCCAGCAGAGACAACTGTTGACATTTTCTCCGTCTTCGGGAGCAGCAAGGTGAACACGTTTTGCTCTTTCTGTGCTAGCACAGTCGGCTGACCGTGTAAAGTAAGCCTACAAGCCCTTCTCGTCAACATTATAAATACATTCAGGACTATTGATTACTCCGATCTCATTCATTAAATTTTTTAATTTCTCAAAGTAGTCTCCAACCATAAATCTGTTTATTTTCTGTGCCCTAGCTGATTCATCCTCTGTGGTTTTCTGGCAATTACTTCGGGATGACGGCCAAGGAAATGCTCAAGCTAGTAGCGTCGTGCTAACTTCTCACTTGTGGAAAAAATAGTTTTTATTCCATTTGCTCCACAGAATGTGTAGACACAGCGACGGACACATTTCGGTGTTAATGGGTATCCCACTCCAGGTAGGTGCCTTATTCTTATGCTCAGCTCCACTTCTTGTTCTTTCGAGAGAAGTGGTTGTCGCCACAATTTTGATTTGTACCCCCCCCCCCCCCCTTTTTTTAGATATTACCTCAATGTTCTTCTGGGCACCCTGAATTCTATGGAAGCTTTATTCACAGGTAAACCTTCATCAATAGCCTTAATTGCTTCCTGTCGGCTACCTTGACTCCACACTCCTCTCAACCTCCTCTTCTCATATCGTTTAGGCATGATCTGAAGGGAAAAAAAAATCCCAATCGAAAAGTGTGACATCCGAGTATAGAGTCATGGAAAAAGGATAGACAGGTTCGGGGGTCAATAGGGATGGATTAATATTTACTCCAGGAGATAGTAGGCAATGTCAACGATAATATTTTTATCCTGTTAAGCATGGTGGTAGGTAGGTAGGACCATGATGGCACAAATTATTAACTCTCAGTTGAGGGAGAAAGGTACAATATTCGCAATAACCCACCAATAAAACGTGTACTGGAAGTTATTTAGGAAAAGATTGCGATTTTAATTTGTTAACAATAATTGCTATTTAAGGGGGGGATAATTTTGGGGGTGCCTATTGAGCTTTGGGAAAAGGATGGAGATTGTATAAGTGAAATTTAAACTCTCGTAAGAAAGTGCAATATTTCGAATGTATTAAGGAAATAACACAAACAAAAGTCCATTCTTTCGGAACTAGCTCTGGTTAATTGAAATAAGTTTGCTGGGCTTATTTTTTTAAACCAGCCATATTTTTTTTAATGTTTATATTTTAAAAGTTATATTATTTCTTTTTTTTCCTGAAAATCTTTGGGGATGCCAGGTACTCCCATAAATCCACTTATGAATGACACAAATTTTATCACGCAGAGTATATTAATGAAAAAATACATGCGCATAGGCCTATTTTAACTAATTTCTAAGTTTATCATTTGTCACGAGCATTTATTGCAGAATAAACTTTATATTACAATAGAGTTTTAGAGAACAATATTGCGCAGGGTACTATGATAAATATATATATTTTTAGAACTTATAATTTAAAATATAATGGTAATAAAAACTTAAAAGGCAACATGGAATAATACCGTTTGACTAAAGTATATTTTAAGAACTTTTTCTTTTACTCAATAGGGTATTGAAACTTTAAATATTAGAACTAATTTTGCCTGATAAAAAGAAAATAGAAACTCATATTACAGGATTATTCATTTTTGTTTTTATATTAATCTGTCAGGAAAGAGTAGATGATAATAATAATAATAATGGTATTCCAAACGGAATGAATATTTGAACATTTTGTGTGCTCAGCTGAAAATACAAGCTAATAACATAAAAAAAAGAGTTTAAATTAATTTAATTTATTACATAGTAAGCGTATAGCTCTAATGGGTAGTAAGACGAGACGCTAAATTAAAAAAAACTACACATTAGTCGATACCCAGCAATCAAAGAGCTCTAAGGAATAACAAGAAACAAGATCTAATTGGGCACTTAAGAACTTTTTTTATTTACATTAATACACAAGCTAACAGGGCAGGGATGGTGAAGGTTGAATTTTAGAGTAAGTGTATCCTCATTTGCATAGAAATAATGAGAGTGGAAAATTATTCAGAAGACATTTTGGCTATATTTTCAAAGTAGGAAGGAGATAGTAGGCCTATACTTGAGTGGTAAAAGGGGTGGGAAGTTACACTAGCACTATATATATATTTCACAAATAGAAAATTAACACTGCCTTTTATATTTTTACTCTAGATTAAGGCGATTGGCCCTTTTCACTTGGCGTGGAAATGCAGAGCCGTTGGAAAAAACGGTTATCTTCAAGAATTTTTATTGTTTTACAATTTTCTTTTCGGACACGGTTTGTTTAAAAATAGAAGCATGTTGATTAAGTTATACCTTTATATATATATATAATATATATATATATATATATATATATACCTCATCTATAATTTTAACAGTAATCAAATATCGATAAAATCGACATTTTTCAATAGAAAACTGCCGGCTTCATAACAAAAAATAAGAAAAGGTAACAATTAATAAACATCGACACATTATATTAGAAGGGGTGTTGAAAATATTAACATAAAAATTTCACTCGTTCTCGAGAAAACTTACATTTCCAAACGTATGATTTTTTTTCCTGCGAGACCTGTCCGGTAGCTAGCGCCATCTACGGCATCCGTGATCCATCTGTTCTTGTTGGTGCGGAAGAATATTTTGGTCGGTTGTGAATACACGCCACGCCTTTCCCCTCCCGCCCACCATCCCACAAAAATAGTTTTCATAGACTTGCACTCGACAGATCCAAGGGCCTTAAGGTCATTCAACAGTAAACATTTCATCGCAAAATTTTAACAAGTGTAGAATTTTTCAACGCTCTGCATTTCCACGCCAAGTGAAAAGGCCAATCGCCTAATCTAGAGTAAAAATATAAAAGGCAGTGTTATTTTTCTATTTGTAAATATATATATATATAGTTCTAGTGTAATTATAAGCTATAAATAATGATTCAATGAATTACAAATCAATACAGCTCATGACTTATAAAGGATCAAACTTGTTATTTTATGTGTTTTTTTTTGTGTACCATTGTCAAGATAAAGTAATTAAGGGGGAGATAAATAAATCCAATATTACTCAAGTAGAAACATATAGTTTAATTTTCTTCACTTAGTGATATCAACAGTTGTTGAATATCTGTCCAAGGGTGTCCTGGAATTTAATAACAACGTTTTCTCTTCATTTAAAAAGTTTCTCATCTAATGTTGCTATGACCGTTGACAGATATTCAACATTTGTTGATATCACCATGTGAATAGATGTAAACTATTTGTTTATTTGTTTTTATAGCAATATTTGCTATAAAAACTGCAAAAATATTGAAATTTGCTTCTCGTCCCCTTCCGTCCCCCCTGCATGTACGGGGCTGAAATTTAGTATAACGAGACAATCATATAAGGGGTACACAATGAAATATTTACAATACGTTAAAGAAAAATAATTTATAGTGTTTAAGCAGTTTAAAAGTGGTCAAATTACACCATATATAATCATATATAAACATTATTCTTTTTATACCACGATCATTTGATTTAATCTCATTTTTTTAAAGCACAATGTCGTTATTTAGAACTAATTTATTTTTCAACCTAACTCCTTCCTGTTAATTTTATTAATGTGTCCAAAATTGATCATTGAGAATATACAATTGAAATATCTATTTAATGAAATTTCTTGTTTTGACTGTGCCAATTGTAGAGACAACACCAAACTAGCAGAACATAATATGCCAGGCCAAGTCAGAGGGTCTGATAATCTCAACTAGTTACACCCAGGCAAAGCTGACGCCGGCTTTCTTATCACTGGCCGGTGTTGCTGGAATGGTTGAGACATATCTACTTTCAATATTTCCCGAGATAACCCCCTCTACCCCCTGTGCCCCCCACCTATGTTAAATTCCCTGACAAAATGTTATAGACTCTAAAATCCTAGTAGTTCTTACTGTCGAGTGACCTTAACATTTTTTATTTGAACCGTTATGATGTGAGTGTCCAGTGGACGAGGCACAGACTGTACCAGTGAGCTATATCGACGAGGGTGCGGGTAGTCCGGGAGTGTGTTGGGGGTGAGGGGAGGGGTCGTATCGACGTGTTCAAGGGTGGGGTCCGTGTGTCCGCCCACACACAGGGGTTGATGGATGAACTAGAGGGCTAGGGAGTACCGGCGACCAATAGCAGCGCGCATCGATCACATAGGGTTAGCGTGTATCATATCGCTCACCCCCCTTCCCTCTCCCCCCCACCATGGCAAGTCCTTCTATTGATTCTTAGAGGGGCCGTGTTGAGGTGTCCACCCTGGGCGAGAGGGGGGGGGGGGACTGAGGACAGTCAGAGCTAGGAGTGAGTGTACTAAACTGAGGACAGTCAGAGCTAGGAGTGAGTGTACTAAACTGAGGACAGTCACAGCTAGGAGTGAGTGTACTAAACGGAGGACAGTCACAGCTAGGATTGAGTGTACTAAACTGAGGACAATCACAGCTAGGAGTGAGTGTACTAAACTGAGGACAGTCACAGCTAGGAGTGAGTGTACTAAACTGAGGACAGTCAGAGCTAAGAGTGAGTGTACTAAACTGAGGACAGTCACATCTAGGAGTGAGTGTACTAAACTGAGGACAATCACAGCTAGGAGTGAGTGTACTAAACTGAGGACAGTCACAGCTAGGAGTGAGTGTACTAAACTGAGGATAGTCAGAGCTAGAAGTGAGTGTACTAAACTGAGGACAGTCAAGCTAAGAGTGAGTGTACTAAACTGAGGACAGTCAGAGCTAGAAGTGAGTGTACTAAACTGAGGATAGTCAGAGCTAAGAGTGAGTGTACTAAACTGAGGACAGTCAGAGCTAGGAGTGAGTGTACTAAACTGAGGACAATCACAGCTAGGAGTGAGTGTACTAAACTGAGGACAGTCACAGCTAGGAGTGAGTGAACTAAACTGAGGACAGTCAGAGCTAGGAGTGAGTGTACTAAACTGAGGATAGTCAGAGCTAGGAGTGAGTGTACTAAACTGAGGACAGTCAGAGCTAGGAGTGAGTGTACTAAACTGAGGACAGTCAGAGCTAGGAGTGAGTGTACTAAGCTGAGGACAGTCACAGCTAGGAGTGAGTGTACTAAACTGAGGACAGTCAAAGCTAGGAGTGAGTGTACTAAACTGAGGACAGTCAAAGCTAGGAGTGAGTGTACTAAACTGAGGACAGTCAGAGCTAGGAGTGAGTGTACTAAACTGAGGACAGTCAGTTATAGAGAGAGTTCATGCTATTTTAATCGTACCTTATATTATATAGCTTGCACTTTATATGGGAAGAGCTCTATCAAAACATGACTTACAAACCAACTTAAATTAGGACACAGATGAACCAAGTGGATGAAAGGACGAACCTGAAAACCAACACCATTAAATTCCTCCAGGCCCTTACCCAAGTATTCCCCTGAGCCTGTAGTCTCCCTAACCACTCAACCACGAGGACAGGTTATTTAGATCAATACAACTTTACAATACTTGAGCAGCTTGGGGGCAACAAGCAGACAAGTCAATTAAAAACCCTCCATATGCCAATGGTCACGTTGTTTAGGGCGTCACTCTCGCAATAAATAAACATATATTAGTTCATTATGCTATTGTGTGTGTGGTTGTTTAAATGGATTGGTAGGAGGAGATAATGGCTTATGTCGAAGTCACGATCAACTTAACGTTAACTTAAAGTTAACTTAACGTAACTTAACGTAAAGGATCTCCTCGTGTGTTTAAATGGAGGCGATCACGATGCAGTTAACTTAACGTTGACTTGCAGTTAACTTAACGTAAGAGATGTCCTGGAGGTCTTTTACTTTAAGTGAACGTTACTTGAAGGGCATCACGTGATCTAGCCAGCCAATCATTATGCGAGTGACGCCTATTTAGTAATTCATTTGTTGGTTTTATGACCAATGTTTACTCTTTAGCGTAAGTTCTAGTGATCAGACATTGAAATAAAGTAATTAAACTAAAATGGGAAAGCTAAATTTATCAAAAAAGTTTTGTAATATATAATTATTATATCGAGTGAAAACTGTAAACATTCACAGATCATCACTTTACAAATAGTACAAATCACAGATCATACTCGAGAATGAAGATTTTTGGCACGAGTTGTTACGTTAAGTTACGTGAATCGTGATCACACACACGTTAAGTTAACTTTAAGTAAACGTTACGTTAAGTTAACGTTAAGTTGATCGTGATCCCGGCATTATGTATCTAAAGTTTCTAGTTCGATTCATGTCATCACCAAATAATATTTTAATATGAACATCAGCTTATCCGCCGTAGGATGAGAAAATAATGGTCTTGGGTCTGATTGTTGTGTTTGGCCTGGAATTAAATAGCCAGCATAATGGTTTTAAAGCTTAGTAACAAAACAAACAAACAAACAAACATCTAGGCTCGTGTCACAATTACATTTGCTAAAAAGTTAGCTATTTAATCGTGTTAGCACAGCAGAAAAATCGACTAAGTCAATTTTTTTTTACCTGTCCAAGTCATAATGTTTGTAGTACGGCCTTGAAACGTAACTAACTTAAGGTGGGAGTGTAATGGACGCGAGAAAAGTTCAGCGTTTTTGCATTTTTTATAGCAACACTTTTTTTTTGTCGAAATAAATCAAATACTGCTCCAGTAGAAACAAAGAGTTTAATTTTCTTCACACGGTGATATCAACATTTGTTGAATACCTGTCAAGGGTGTCCTGGAATTTAATAACAACTTTTCCTCTTCATTTAAAAGTTTCTCGTCTAATGCCGCTATGCTCATGACAGATATTCAACAACTGTTGATATCAAAAAGTGAAGGAAATTAAATTCTTTGTTTCTATTGATGCACTATTTTTATTTATTTTGTCCAAAAAAAGTTTCGGTATAAAAACTGGAAAAACACTCTCCTTTTATCGCATTCCCAACACACTCGACGGACTGAAGGTTATTCCTTGCAATGAGGTGCAATATAGGGTTTTATATAGAAAGAAATGTATCAGCGTTTCGTCACTGAAAATACGGTCCAGTGTGGCACCAGCCTAACTTTTCCTGAATTTACAGGTCACAGTATTTTGTTGTACTTCACAGGCAATGCTCATGTGTACAACATATATTATGTCCATGATTTTCTGGTTGGTAAAACTTTTTTATAGGCCTTTATTTGGCCATTTTGTATTTTTAGCTAATATTTTCTGGGTTTGCGTAGATTTCTATTTATGATTAGGCATTTTAGAGTCATTATTAGACACTTATGTTAGATAAGTTTTTAAATAATAAATATTTTTATTTAAAACGTGAGCTAGTTATTGTGATTGTTATGATAACGCATTTGTTACTTTTATTTCGATGCGCGCGCACGCTTACTTTGCTGTGATTGGTGGTCCTCAGCGAGTTAAAGTTGAGTTGAGTGATAAGGAGTAAGGAGCTAAGGATAAGGACTGTATATACAGTACAATCTGTTGGTGTGAAGTTGATTTCTTACGTACCTCTCTACGGATACGGACGGAGTCTATAGAAGGGGCTTTAGTCATCAAAGCGCGGGTTCTGTTTATAGCAAACACCCCAAAGACACCACCTGACAACTTACACCCTCCACCCCTCCACCCAATCACCCACCAGTTCCAAAACAAACTAATTCATAAGTAAAGCTCTACTACCTACCTGCCTTAGTGTTGATCTCTGATTGGCTTCCTCCGTGACTTGAACTATTTGTGAGCCCGGGTGGAAGGGTTTAGGGTAAGGTAGGGTAAAGGGAGGGAGGGTAGGGTCTTAGTGTACCTAGCGCAAGCAAACATGAACACAAATTGAATCTCAACGGAAGCTCCTGGGTTCGTGTTCTGCATAGGAAAACACCTTCTCTCTTTGTTAAGTCCACCTCCCCCCCCCCCCCCCCCTTGTGACGAACAAACACGCTGATGATAAACCAGACTTATATGTGTTCTATCAGCTCTTTTAAGACCTCGTCGGAATTTTTTATTTTTTTTATTTTGAGGAAAAACTATTTGAGTTTTTCTTAAGGTGGGATAGAAGGGCGACACGATAAAAGGTCAGTATTTTTGCAGTTTTTATTTAAAAACATTGTTTTGGCCAAAAGAAATAAAATATTGCTCCAGTACAAATAGATAGGGTTTAATTTTCTTCACGTGTTGATATCAACAGTTCCTGAATTTCATCAGCATAGCGGCATTAGATGACAAACTTTTTAAATTAATATAAAAAGTTGTCATTAAATTCCAGTACACCCTTGAAAGATATTCAACAAATGTTGACATCAACAAGTGAAGGAAAATTAAACTCTTATGTTTCTACTGGAGCAATATTTTATTTCATTTTGGCCAAAAAAAGAGTGTTGATATAAAAGCTGCAAAAAAAAAAACATTGACCTTTTCTCGCGTCCCCTACATCCACACTTAAGGCGATTGGCCCTTTTCATTTGGCGTAGGAAGTGCAGAGCCTGGAGAACAAACGGTTATCTTCAATTTTTTTTATTGTTTTGCAATTTTATTTTCAGAAATGGTTTGTTCAAGAATAGAAGCATGTTGATTAAGTTATACTTTTTATATACACCTCCTCTATTATTTTAACAGTGATCAACAAGCGATAAAATTGATATTTTTCAATAGAAAACTTCATAACAAAAAATAAGAAAATGTAACAATTAATAAACATCGATACATTATCTTAGAAGGGGTGTTGAAAATATTAACATAAACATTTCATTCGTTTTCGAGAAAACTTACATTTCCAAACGTATGATCTTTCCGCAAGACCTGTCCGGTAGCTAGCGCCATCTATGGTTTCCGTGGTCAATCTGTTCTTGTTGGCGCGGAAGGATACTTTGGTCAGTTGTGAAGCCACGCCACGCCTTTCACCCTCCCACCACCCATCCCACAAAATAGGTTTTAGACTTGCACTCTACAGGGCCAAGGGCCTTAAATTTAAAGGGAAGAGATATAACACCAAGTTATCTAATATTGAATAAACTTTGAGATGTAATATCACGACGGATGAATCACTACAGAAATAAATGATGCCACTAGGGAGAACCTTACAGTTTTCCTTTTAATTCTGTCTTTTTTTGTTGTTGTTGCTGCCATTTCTTCCGGACGGAAATGAATCTACAAAACCATCAAATTCACCGGAAAATGTCGTTTATTCTTCCTTGTAATAAACAGAATCGAAGTTGATAGTTTAACCCCCCTTCCCCCATTCCTTTACCCCTCTTTCTCATCACTTTTTAACAAGCCTTACTGTATATATTGACTCAAGTCTTGACTCAATCGTGAAAAAAAAAAAAGAAAGGAAAATAAGATTAAAAAAATTCCTTTTTCCTGTTATTTGTCAACTTAACTTGATTGGCAATTAAGTGGCTATAGCCTATTAACGAGTTTTAAAGAGTTGTAAGAGTGTGGGGGGTGGGGGTAGGGATGGGGGGTGAGGGGGTACGTCGCGAGATATTTTCTCACTGGCGAGGAACTAAAAAAGAGGAGTAAAAGGGATGTTGACACGAAACACTGATATTAAAAATTAAAATAGCTTCCTTCGTTCATTACGGCGCACACAGTCATCTATTAGAGGGTGATGCTCTTTAAAAAAAAGTTACGATTTTTTCTACTTTCTCATATAGATAAGGTATTGTAATCGCGAACATATTCTGCCTGTTGGATTAAATAGCTAAGCTATTATATGTTTTAATTGCGGTTGTATCTGCATATAAGCATTATTTTTTTAAATAAAAAAATTACACCTGTATATGGGAATCGAACCCGGGACCTTTGGCTTAGTAACCGGAGTAGGCTTAATTATTTGCGCATTCTTACGGCTGTACACTTCGTCTTGACCTGAAAGTTAGCAGTCTTACTGTGATGCATTAACTATGGCCCTATCTTATATGTTGAATCATAGTGGAACAATGAAAGGTAGTTTACCACTTTAAGTACCCAACGAGTACATAGTTACTCAATCTGGTTATTCAATTCAATATGGCGCACCTCAAAATGTTTTTCTTTCACTAGCTCATCACAAATGATTAGAATTTAAAATTCTAAGCACTCCATCGGTTAGAGGGCGTATTATATTAAACTTTGACGCATATTGCGAGACTGACGTCTTAAACTGCGTGTACCAGAGCTATTATCTACAAATATAATGTACCATTGATATAGTATTTATTTTATTTTCTGTCAAAACTCAATTAGCAAGGAAAATTGTCAACTTCAAAACTAAGGAGAAATTATGGAAAGTTCAAAAAGAGAAATGCTTATGACTGTGTAACGATAATAATAACATGGAGGGAGCGAAGTCTATTGTTCACGGAACTCTTAGTAATACATTATACAGGGTGGGGCTGAAACTATTAGACGATTAATTAACTTGAAAATAAACACTTTAATTGAAAAGTAATATTCACTAGCTAAAAAAATCAAACTACATACTACACTTTCACTTTTTGAAGATAATGTCATTCAGGTGAGCTCTACCGGACGTTAGACAAACCTCAGAACGTTGTCCATCACTTTCCTCAGCATAGATCGTCTAATTGTTTCCGACCCACCCTGTATAGCTATCAATGTTGACCGCAAAACGTTTTTTTTTTTGTAAGTTATCTTACGAGCAGAACCTTATTGTACGTGAGACCAAGGATATTTCTTGTAGATAATATTCTTTCCGATCTCTGGATGAGTCCACTCTACCTTCACTCAGTTCTCGTCTCATCCTATTGTTAGATTAACCCCTATCTAACCCTCTCTAACACCCCTACTATTATATTTAACTTTTAACCCCCATGAACACATTTTTTTATACCACACTTTTTTTTTATCTCTTGTTTTTCTCACGTACGTATAGTACATCTTATATTGTAAAAGCTTGTATTTTTTTTTACACCACCCCCCCCTTGCTAACGTTTACCTGAAGGGGGCGGGGGGGGTCGCTATTGAAAATGACGCCGTGAAAAGCAAAACTCAGATACTCTTCTGTTCATTACATCAGTATTACCACAACAACGCATCAACAAAAACACGGAGAGTGGTTTATTTTTTTTTTTACTGGGTAGATCCTTTCCTATACTGACTTTTTTTCCCTCTCACTTTACCTTTCTTCATTATAGTCAGTTCTCTTGCACCTGATATCAGTTTATTTTATAGTCAGACTTATGATATCCTATGAGGTTTGGTTGGTGATTAGCACGTCTGACTCGGACCTGTAGGTATGGGGTGTATAATCCAATCACGGAGAAATTAAAGCATTTTCCCTTCCCACTCTCCTCCATAGTGTAACGATTATATTTTACACACATCCTTTTGATCGAATAATAGAGATAATCAGATCTAATGTAACATTATACCATTCAAAATTTACCTAATTTTTAAATATATTTCGCAGTAAGGACTCACGCGGTGCAACATCCTTCTGTCTCTATCGGCCACCCAGGTAAAATCTTCTCGAAGTACAAGGTGGTAAGAGCTGAGGGATGATTATATCACGTTACTCGAACGTTCTAGAAGACAAGTCTTAGAAAACAGCCCTGTTAGCAAGCGGAGGTGACGACACTCGCGTGATGGTCGCCGACAGTCAGGACGTCGAAAGAAAACAAATCTTTTTTTATTAATCCTATTTTAATCCTCCCAGTTACCTAGACAAGTGAAATAGAAGAACGTGTGATAATGGATCGTATATTCACCCTGTTCGTTACAGAAATGACGTTGAGTAAATAGTTAATTAAATTTACATAAGTGATTTTAATTATATTATTATTATTATTTAGAGGCTACTACCGTTCGGGTTATACGCCTAAGTACTAATTACCTAATGGATTAGGAATTGGGAAGGTTGAATTTAGAGGAAGTGAACCCGCATTTGCGTGGAGGGAGAGTGGAAAACCATTTAGGAAAAACCACTCCCAGTTCACCCGACCGAAATTCGAACCTCGATCTCCCCGTCCTTGGCAGTCTGGCTCTACACGACTGGCGCGTTAGCCAACTACGCCACCGAGGCGGGTTTTTAATTATAGACTGATAATTAGTCACACCACATTAATCAATATCATTTCAAAAAACATGGAATATGAATCGAGAACCCTAAAATTACAATAGACACAGTATTTTCTTAATTAGTGCGTTATATTTTCAACCGTGGATAACATAGAATAAACATAATCAAAAATAGGGCACATTTGTGAAAAATACACCAACGTTTGTTGGGGAGGTCAGATTTCAAATCCCAGTTGGGTGTAATGAGGATTTTTTTTTTTAGTAAATTGTTTTACACTCTCCCTTCACGCAAATGCGGATCTTATTTCACATTGACCGCACTCCTTCATCACCCATTCATTACTGACTCTGTCCCATACGAGTTTTTCCTCATACGATTTCTTACATATCTCATTCCAATAATAATAAGTATAATATGATACATCATAGTAAGTATTATCAGTGCCTTTCTATAAAACTTCATGGATTTCATACATTGTATGATCTATGAATGTTTTCAAAATATAATTTCTTTATACACAAACAAAGTCTTATTTAGATATGAATACACATTTTTTTTACACTTACAACAGTTAGTAAAATAATTTTTATATATTTGTGTGTCAAATCATATGATCTGAAGATTTAAATCTTACATGTATTATTAATACCGATAAAATAATATTAATAAAAATGTTATTAATCTTTACTGTAGAAAGACCGTAAAAAGTAGTTAAAGTTTCCAAAAGAGTTACGTATAATTAATGAAGTATTTCAAGGTCGTAACTTGTTTCAGTTAATATCAACAGTAAGTTATATAAACCCTTATAGATTAAACTGTATTCAAATATTACTTAAACAAAATAAATGAAATTAAATAATTTTTCCAAATGGCTGACATTTCTTAGTAACGGAATTTTTTCCCTAATCCTAGAAGGTGTTACTACTAAGAGAATTTTACTGTATTTTTATTTTAAAATAATTATTTGTCAATTTTGTTCTACATTATTATAATATGCTCGAATTGTCTCATTATTCCACTACTTTATAAAGTGTACAACAGAAAAAAAAAAACCACATTGTGACAGGTCTGGTTCAAGCTGTATTTTCCTTCCACAGATACAGTCCAGTTTTCATCCTTATCTGACAGCTAGAAAAGTTACTAGATCTACTTTAAAGTATTCATACATCAATTCGTGTGATCGGCATAGGCCACTTATGATACAATATTATCAATAGGGTCTACCTATAAAATAACAATATTAACATAGTAAAACGTTATTAATATTGACCATAAAAAGTGTATATTTTTTTAACTGTATGAAAATTAGACTGTAAGACTGTAGGTTTATTTGTGGGGTGAAACGGGCTCGTAAAAATCTTTATTTGACCCCGGAAGATACATTATAACATTTAACATCCGTGTTCTTATAACCTGAACAATTATTATGACGCGGTGTTAAGAAAAAAAAGCATTTGTGATCTGCGTTTTACAGATTATCAAAATATTTGCATTTCTATTGGCACTACTGTAGGGCTAAAATTGAATCTGATAGATTAAGTTAGTTTGTAAGTATTATTCTGGCTACGCCAAATCACCCAAATACTCACATTTCTAATGGGAAAACTGCTTGGATAGAATTGAGTCTGTAATTTTAGAATAAGCTAGTTTGTAAGTCATATATTGATCCATCTCTGATTTGAGAAAATACGAGTTAAATACCTCCACCTGCAAAACTGAGACATCTCACCATGTTGCAGTTTTCGTAAATACAGGATGTTGGAAACTCATAGCCCAAACTGCACATATACCCTTGTTTGCAACCAAAAGTAATACAAAATCCCTGTACACTTACATCCGGAAAATATCTAATACCATTAAATTGTGTCCAAACGTACACACCGGGATAGCAAAGCTGTTCAACATGCATGCGGCACTGCACCACTCCGACATCTTGGAGCACGGAGTAAGAACACACCACAATTAAAAGTAAACAACACACAGTCCATCTAGAAATTCGAATACGTTCTGAGGGTCATCATTAATGGTCCTTACGTCATAGAAGGTGCTTGCCATTATCAAAGTGCAGTGCCGCGCGCCTGACTCCTATGCAACTTGTTGTACACGCATGCTTTAACAGCTTTGCTATCCCAGTGCTGTACGTTTGGGAACAATTTAATAGTATTAGCATAGCTTTCCGGATGTAAGTGTACAGGGATGTTGTATTACTTTTGATCCAAACAAGCTATACGTGCAGCTTGGGCTATGAGTTTCCGAACATCCTGTAAATTTACCTCCCACACGATGTTCCAGATTCTTGGAGATGAACTTCTCTGTTGACCGGACTGTACCTCCCTCGTCGGAAGGAATTCTCCAGAGAGACAAGGAACATTTGGAGGCACAAGATGGCCTCCTTGCCTTTTACCTCTGTGTCAATGTTTGTGTGTATAAAGCCCTGAGATTACCAAGAGAACACAGCGTTTCAGTAGCTATGGACCGAATTCCTCCTTCCTCGCAGCAATTGACGTCACTCCGTGAAGAAAACGTCTCAAGTCGCAACCTGCACAGAGCCAGATAGGGTAAACGTTATAAGTCAATGGATTCAATTAAGGTGGGACGGTAGTAAATGGGATCTAGGCCTAGTATCAAGGGTGTAGAAAGATATTTTTTTTCTAGGGGGTCCACTAACAAATTCTAGGAACTGCAGGTGATTTTCGGCCACACGAGTTGCTTACCTCTAACGATGCAGTTGAATTGCGGCCCGGGCTGTTGACCTAACCTAACCTAACCTAACCTAACAAACATTCAAATGTTTGTCAAAACTATTGAACGACAAAAACTGAGGTAGTTTGGATATAACGAGGGGTCGATATGAGACGATGATAGTTTCTATCTGCAATTTAATAAAACATGATAGAAAGCACACTGTTAATTAGTGGACGCAAATCATACCTTTCTTTCAAGTGAGTGGGCAGAAATCATCGCGTCTTCAAAAATTTGAGCCGCAGCTCAAACACGATTTCAAGATTAGGCTGCAAATCACCTACATAGATTCTAGGGGGGTCTGGACCCCCCTTCCCAATCCTGCCTTTTATTTCAAACTTTTCATGGTTAGCAAATAATGTTTTGAATAAGTAGGTATGTTGAGATAAGGGTTTGTGAAAGGTAGTAACCTACTTACATAAGCTACAAACTCCACTTCTACTCTTTTATTAGGGTGATTCCTTAAGAAACGGTTTTGTACAAAATATATTGCAACAACCTGCAAAAACCTAGTCCCCTTCCACCTTAAAGGGCGTACAAAACTAGTTATTATAAAGGCAGGCCACTAGAAAGTGGACGTAAATCTTGATATTGATTTTGTATAACAATTGTTTTTATTACCACGTCTTACTAACCGTTCAGGCTTTACATATAAATATAATAAATAATTACTCTAATGGATTAGGGATGAAGAAGGTTTAATTTAGAGTAGTTGTACACGCATTTGCGTAGAGGAAGAGTGAACACCATTTTGAAAAATACACCCGGACAGATTTCAAACCCCTATCTCACCATCATCAACAGTCCCAGTCTGTTAAAAGAGTGATTCCTTAAACCGTGGGGCCACCAAAGTGGGTAATAATAAAATATTGTAATAACCCTGCCTTAGATTGGGATGTTTATTTAAAACTAACATAGCAGTTTTGAAAATTGAAAAATGACACCTGGTCACGGGAATCGAACCTGTGTCCAGGTGCTATTTTTCAATTTTCAGAATATTATATCCAGCTGTAGTAAATCCTCACTAAAACATATAAAATAACTTTAGCTATTTGATTCTTAACATAACAGGGTTGAAACTAAATGAGTGAAAGAACTGGTCTAGCTAACTTGTTGTGATGAGTAGTAAACATTGGGAAAGAGTGCTGACAACTCATAACAACGTGTCCCCGTTGTGCTAGGCAACTGGGCCGAGTTGAACTATAAAGGGTGGTGATTTAGAGCTATCGGGGCTGACAGAATCATATCTACTCAGAGGCGGTCACTCTACCCGTCATTGGATCCACGTGGACTAGAACATCGGGTCATCGGGTACTTGTGCTAGAGGGCAACCGTCGTGCCCAGGGTACCGGGTTTGAGTCTGCTTAGGGGGTCACGAGCGGTGTCAGTCGAGCCAGTCGTTAAGTATTAATCACTAAGCCAGTTCTCTCACGAGTGAATACGTCAAAGTTCTTATATCTTTTTGTAACATCTTTTAACATCACATTTTTGTATTAATTCTTAGTGCTACTAATAAACCCAGAAACAGAGCCATCAGTATAGTTTCGAGCCCAACCATATATTTTGTCACCATTCCTACCATTCCCCGTAAGCTATCATGACAGATTAGATCCAAGGAAAGGCAAGCGACGACAATATATTGTAATTACCGCAAATATAGCTTACCTGCTGAGTATCTAGATTTAAAAAATAGGCCTGTATATATTAAGTTTAGCACCCTGGTTATTAACGGCTTCCATCAAGTGCCGGCACCCCTCTCCCCCAAGTACAGCTATACGAGCTTGGAGCTCTCATTGGTGAGTCTAACGCTTTAGTCAATGTGATCACCGGTGTGGATATATATCCATATATATATATATATATATGATATAAAGACAAACAGTAAGTATTTTCGCTATTTTTGTTTTCACAGATACAATGGTAGCATCAGTGACCCTCCCTCCGGAATGTAATTATTCCCCTAACTTCCCCTCCCTCCCCTCCCAGCCCCCTCGTTAAGACATTTCGAGACTCGAGGCAGTGTGCGTCCCGCCAGAATCACCAGTATGCTTGTTTGCGCCTCAATGAGTGGGTAAGCGCCCCGACGCTAAAAGAGACGCCCGTCGGATCTCGACGCCCAAGCTCCTTCACTTCTTTACATTTTTTTCCCCTCGTCTTTTCCTTCCCTCATTTCTTCTCTCTCTCTTTCTCTCTCATCTATAACATGACAGAACATACTTTTCCAATCGGTGCAAAAACGCTACATGTCATGTCTTTTTTTTTACCTCGTATTACTTTCGATTCTGGTTATAAGCATAAGTTAATAGTTACGTAAATGTGTTAGGGATAAGGAAGGGTGAATTTAGAGGAAGTGTATCTAAATTTACTTGGAGGGAGAGTGGAAAACCATTTATAAAGAACTACCTTCATACACCCTACGGAGATTGAACCCCGATCTCCCCGTCATTGGAAGTCTCAGTTTATTGCGAGGGTGACGCCTTAGACCATGCGTCCAACGAGGTGGGTACGTCTGTTTCGTCCCAGGAGAATGCGAACCATTTCGGGAATATTCCTCTTTGGTGGCTGCGTGGTTTAAGGCGTCACCCACGCAATAGATTGGAGCTGCCGTTGATGGGGAGATCAGGGTTTCGAAATCTGGCCAGGTGTAGTGAGGATGGGTTTAAAAAAAATTGTTTTCACTCTTCTTCCACGCAAATTCGTGTACACCTGCTTTAAATCAAACCTTCATCACTAACTCACTGTCGTAATTTGTATATATGCGTACAACCCAAACGGGCAGTAAGACGTGGTGATTAAAAAAAATAATATTCGGGTAGGGTGGGGAAGAATATCTCTTTGACGAAAATAGAAACCTTTTAGTGTCTCTGCTCTATCTCCAGAGATAACCAGGTTGTATTGAGATAATATTAAGTGATAAGTGTATTATATATTAACCTTGACAGCTCAATTCGTAGAGCAGGGCAGTACTAAAGATGAGGAACAAATTTAAAATCCAAACCACATTTTAAAATATTTTCAATTGATTATATAGTTAACGTGCACTTTCAATGTCAACTGAATATATCAGCACACACGGCTCATTAATATACTTAATACTAGGGCTAAGCAAGCGTCCATCGACCGAAATAAAACGTCGTAAATTTCTGTTTAGTTGGTTTTGAAACATCACATGCAAGTCATCCTCAATTTACAAAACTACAAAAGTTCAAATGAATATAAAAAAAAAAAGTTAAAATGACTGTTTTATCTTTCCTAATACAAAAAAAATTATAGTAATAACATTAATAGTTATGAAAATGTTCTCACCCACTCTGTCCATATTTTATAGCTTATTTAGTCGCGTGTCGTGGAGTGTTGCCAGGGTAAGCAGAACTTGTTACTAATGTAGCTCTCTACCTGTGATATGTTCTCATCAAATCTGTCCCATTTGACCAATGAGTGTTCTACCGAGTGATGAGAACAATTCACAATTTGAACTAACTCTGCTTACACTGGCACCAAGCCACGAAATGACACTGTATATTTTTTATTTAGAGCTAAATCACGTGACACACAGCGGGTAATATATTCTAAGTCCTTAAAGCTCGAGTTACCAACATCCAACCTTAAGAATGTAAATGGCAAGAAACGGTTCTAAGAAATTGAAAAAGAGTGATCGTCGATTGGTTTTACAACGTCCTCAAAGGAAGTCTGTGGAAGTTACGCGATGACACCCTGAGAGATGTCGGGTATGTGAAGCAAGGGGGGGGGAGGAGAGGTTTTAGTGGGGGTACCCTGCCCCCCTCTCTCTTTCTCCACCAGATGCTGGGAACAAAACAGCCCTAATCATCCTGCCACGACACATGAATAACATCGACTCAACTATTGTTACCGCGGAATGATTGAAGTCTTCAGACCCCCTCCCTTACCCCTTCACCCCGCGTCCCACCCGTTTATCATGCAAACACGACACAGAGGAAAGGAAAAAAAAAACTTTGCATACACCAGATATGCGAACAGTAGTTTTTTTATTATTATTATTACTCTCACCCTGAAAGTGAAAAGGTCCATCCCCTAAAATTTTTGCATCTATTCAAATACAGTTTTTTTTTCCTTCCTCCTCATCCATCTAACCCTTTTTTTTTTTCGCAACCTCAGTATTTTTTTTTCTTTTACCCGTATATTATTTCTTTTCACATGTAACACCCCAGGAAACAAACTATATATATTTTTTTCTCTCCACTATCTCTCAAATTTCTAGCCTAACCCTTTCCTCACCCTTTTTTTTTTTCTTACCCTCACGTTCTTTTTTAAAAAATGTGTTGTGTTTTTTTTCCCCTGTGGACGATGAATACAAAAAGTACCTTCTAACCCTTTGAGTCCCACGGGCTACCTCCCTCCCCCTTCCAACATCCCCCCCCCCAAAAAAAACCCCAACACCAACGATGACTTTTTTTTTGTTTAGGTTTTTTTTAAGGAGACAGCAAAAGAGGTAACAAAAAAAAATAGATGAAAGAAAATAAGTAGGAAGCGATTTTATCCCCGCTCTACCCGCGACAAAGATTGAAGGTGCTTTCTTATCCCTCATACATAGAGAAAACAGTAGCCAGAGGCGAACCGGGGCATTGTCATTCTCTATGGCGTAGAAGGGAAGAGAATATATTCCGGACCGTCTAGCTGTTTCCAACACAATGTGTCGAAATAATAAAATATGTACTTCCGGTGGAGGGAAATATAGGATAAACATATGCTGTATAAATATATATTAACTAGTAGTTATGTGAACAGAAGACCTCGCATCAAATTAAGAATTATGTCATGTTCATATCGTTAACAGAGTCTCAAGATTTCTCTTTGGATTTCAAGTTGAAATATCTACATAATTCTTCTTGGATTTCAACTTATAAATATTTCATATAAATTTCTCTTTGATTTCAAATTGAAATATCACCTATAAATTCTCTTTGGATTTCAAGTATAAATAATTCCTATGATTTCTCTTTGGATTTCAATTGAAATATATCCTATAAATTCTCTTTGGATTTCAAGTATAAATATTTCATATAAATTTCTCTTTGGATTTCAAATTGAAATATCTCCTATAAATTCTCTTTGGATTTCAAGTATAAATATTTCCTATGATTTCTCTTTGGACTTCAAGTTGAAATATCTACAATAATCTCTATTATCTCCATGGTTGTTTAATGTTTTCATAGATAAGTGTATGAGGGATTCTTGTGAGGACGCGGTTGATGTACAAATGGGCAATGTGAAGTGAAAGTGCTGTTATATACAGATGATGACGTATTATTGTCTGAGAATGAAAGAGATTTGCAGAATGCATTGGAAACAGGCAGTATGCGTCTTCGCATAAACGTCTCCAAAACCAGGGTGACGTATAGTTTTTTGCTAAGGACGGATGGGTAATAATTGTCAACATAGTATACATGGAAAACTGTTAGAACAAGTGAATGGTTTTGTGTATCTGGGGGCAGAATGCTCTGTAAAAATGGAAGGACAGATGGTGAAAACGACAGACTGGTGGATTTATCTCGCAGAGTAGTTGGATGTATGTGGATTATTGCAAATAATGAAGTAGTATCGAAAGAGACAAAGATCGCAAAGCGTGTGTTTGTCAGGAGAAACACAAGAGTAAGGTGAATGCAGTTGTAATGAGATATCTAAGAAATGTTTGTGTAAAAACTCGTATGGACAGTCGGTAATGAATGAGTGTTGAAGGAGTGTGGTTTGAAAGGGAATACAATAGGACAATGTGAAAGAAGCATCTTATGTTGGTTTGGGAATGTTGATAGGATAAGTGTGGTTCGATGGACGAAGCAAATATATGAAGGTAGAGTGTGTGGATCAAAAGGAAGGGGAAGGCCATGTAAGACGTGACTAAATGTGGTAGACGAATATGTAAAAAAAAGAGAAAACAAGAGTTTTCAGAATAAAAGAGCATGTATGACTCTGTGTATGGATGTTGTTGAAGAGAAGGGAGTATGCAAGGATAGGGAAGTGTGGAGAAAGTTAGTGAGGATGGATTAAGTACGGAGTTTTTCAAAAACTATATGCACAGTTTCTTGCCTGCCCCGCAAGTGAACGGAGTGATTATGTATATATGTATGTATATGTTGTATGTATGTATGTATGATGTATGTATGTATGTATGTATGTATGTATGTATGTATGTATGTATGTATGTATGTATGTATGTATGTATGTATGTATGTATGTATGTATGTATGTATAGTATGTATGTATGTATGTATGTATGTATGTATGTATGTATGTATGTATGTATGTATGTATGTATGTATGTATGTATGTATGTATGTATGTATGTATGTATGTATGTATGTATGTATGTATGTATGTATGTATGTATGTATGTATATTATAAACAACAACATGTTGTCTACAAATTAATATGCTACAAATATACTTTACCCTTTCACTCAAAAACCACTACACCGATTAAGATGAAAATTCGCATGGGCATAATTCAGACTTTCGGTAAGCATACAGACTTAATAAAATTACTCATACCACTTAACCTAAATCACCAAGCCCCTCAGTAAGCCTATGCACCTAAAATGTACTATAAAATATGTCAAAATATGAACAGAAAGTGATTTTTCAAATGTTTGGTCAGTATATATTGCTCCATAAACTTTATTTTACCATTTAATCGATGTTTTCTATAAGGACATTTTTGGGTATTTTTTTAAAATGCAACCACCACGTTATAGGAGAACCTCTTGTATCCTTTATCAAGGATATAATTTCAAGGAAAACAACATTTCCAAGAGGATTCACCCTCTTGATGTTAGAACGTCGACTAGGGCTGACTTAGAGTAGTCCTTTGACCCCCCTCTACCCTTGTTCCCCTCAAGCGTGGTGGTGTATGGGTGGATTGAAGGGGGGTGGGGTGGGGAGTGGGAAGAGATTCTAGACGAGGATCTGACGTCACACAAAGATGGGTTCCTCTTCACCGCAAGCTCGAGCGAGAGTCAAGTTTCCAAAAGGAAGAACTTTGGCCCACCGAAACCTACCTGCGCTTCTAGGCCTAAAGGAATACACCCTCCCTCCCTCCTACCTCGCCGGGTTGAACTTTGAAAGCTCGTAATGAGACTTGATTGGTTGCGGTTCGCTTGCCTTGTAATTAGTGCCCGGGTAGTTAAGTAGCAGCTCGCTAGATGGAACATCAAGTTTTGCGTTGTATGTGTGTGTGTGTGTGTGACGTGACAGCTGTCTCGGGCACACCCGTGCGTAGTCTGACGAGGTAAACTTCTTCTTACCTAACCTTACCTTACCCCCCTTTCCTCCTCGCATGAATACCATTACCGCCGAAACAACTTGTGCGGATTACTTGGGACGCTACCGCCCCGCCGGGCGAGCCCCAAACACGACTCTCCGTCTTGTCCCGAACGCTGTGGCACCCTGTATAGTCGGCCAGGGCAGTGGCGTCGTTGGATTTACGGCCTTTAGGAGGGAGTCTTTCATTAAATACGAGTGGTATAAGGCGTCACACTCGCAATAGACTCGACTGTCAATGACGAGGAGATCGGGGTTCGAATCCAGCTTGGGTTTACTGAGGTTTTATTCCTCTTCCTCCACGTGAATGCGGGCACACTTCCTCTAGATCAAACCTTACTCACCCCGAGTAATTAGAGTAATTAATACATATGCTTATAGCCTAGCAGTTTGATAAGGTTCCTCCTATTAAAATGAGGCTGTGGCGGTAAAACTCTTTGACCCGGGAGTCTGGTTTCCCATAGTCTTCCCACGCGAATGCCAGAGTGACTGGTACCACCGGTGACATCCCACGCTTCACCCGGCTCAAAACCGGCCCCGTGATATAGTGGTAAGTGCACCTGGCTACGAGCTTAGGGGTCCCGAGATCGATTCCCGGCAGGTACCTTGGATAGTTTTTTTATGAAAGGGGAATCACCTTAAACTGTCACCAGAGTTTGGTTGAATAGGCTTAGGTTAAGTTTAGTGTTTCCACGGGTTCTACACCCTCATACTCTCTATCACCCTCATATTATCACCCTCATACTATCACCCTCATACTATCACCCTCATACTATCACCCTCATACTATCACCCTCATACTATCACCCTCATACTATCACCCTCATACTATCACCCTCATACTCACTATCACCCTCATATCATCGAGACACAGAAAGAGCCTCCACGAAAAGGATGTACGATTAGTACATTTGGGCGTCCCCTGGACAACGGTACATTAGTACTGGTTAATATTTGCACTACTGGGCTACGGGTGATGTATCCCAGATGCGTGTGTATATATATATATATATAACATATGCCCGGTTAGAACCAATTTTGGGGACGAGATGTGCTCTTTTGAGTGGACTCACCAGAGCGTGGTTAAGACCTACTCCTGTTTCCTGGAGTCTTTGTCCCTGGGTGTTGAAGAGGTGAATGGTCCTCCTCTGTGATCTTATCAGCGATTACTATCAGGGCCTGCCCCCCTCCCCCACGCTCTGGTGGCCCTGTACAATACCCTAGAGGGGCCCTCACACCCTTCTCTCAACTCTTGACTTGCGGACTGGTCCGACACTTCTAGCTAGGTCGACCGAAACATCTGCCCTTCCCCCTTCTTTTCCACCACCCTCTATTCGGGGTACAGGGCTCGAAACCCGACGAGGAAAACTCACATACCTCTCCCATTCTCGAGACTATGGGACAATTGGACAGAAAGGGATTGGTCTCATCTTGTCTGGTTTTGTCGGGAAAATTTGAAGTAAAAAAATAACAATTTTTACCAACCGAATTAAATGAAATGCATTTTTAGTAAATGAATTTAAAAATTCAAAATAATACTATAAACATAATTATATTTATAAATATTAATAAAGTAAACAAATTAATTCTTAATACATAACTTATAATTTGCTGTAAACTGATTATGTACGTAAATAACATGCAGAGGTACCTGGTGTGAATTGTCGTGGTTACCCTTGTAACGCTTTTATTTGCTTCTACAAAAAAAGAATCTTTATTTTATTTCTTCCAACTCAGATTTTAATAAATTTATAAAAAATCTAATCGAAATTTAAAAATGTCAGCTTTGAAGTGCACATTTTTGTGCACAGGTTCTATTGATTTCTAAAATGGGTAGATATCACGCAATATTCATGACAAGAAAAACCAAATCTTCATTTTATTAATATAGATTTAATAATTTATTATTTATGTACGTACGGTAATCGGTCTACGATGAATATAATTGTACTTATTGGATTGGATCGATAGTATAACACAAGAGGAATAAAATATGAAGATAAATATAAAGAAAGAAGTGATGATGTTTAGTAAACAACCTAGAGACACACATTTTACAATATGTGGAAAACAACGGCAACAAACCAATAGATTTACGTACTTAGGTATTAGAATTACAGAGAATGTAAAGTGTTCGACAGATATTAAAAGTAAGGATGGTCCAAGCAAATGTAGCTTTCAATAAGAAAAGACAACTTCAAACATACAAAAATATTAGTATTAACGTCAGAAAATAAATGGTACGATTCACCGCACAGACTTTCTCCAGCTTTTATCTTAAAATATACATTTAATAAAAACTCGTAAGATTTGTGAAACTAAATAGTAGGTCTATATATTGTTATAGGAACACTACACCAAAGATAATAAATGAAATAATACACACTGTTACTCTATGGCATTAGAACTAGGAACACTGTTACAAAAAAATTGAGAAAAGAGAAACATCTTTGTCTACCAAAGAACATAAGAATAAAATTTACTTTCAAAGACTGAATTAAAAAGTATAGATATATTTGCTTATAGCTCAGAAATTATTGGTTTTATAAAAATATATTTCAAATAAAAGATTATAATCTTTAATAGTACTACAATTTTACAATGATAAGTTATTTCGGATCTCAAAATTTACTGGTAAATTATGAGAATTGTAAAATTGCCTTTATATAAATTAGGTACCCTCAAATTAATTTTCATGAGAAAGTTAGAGAAGCCATCTTGTTTGCATTGATAAAAAGTGTCTTGATATAATATTTAATCAAAATCTTTAAAGCAATTATAATATTACGGCTTCCTATTGGGTATAAGGAGCTGACGTCTCTTGCTTGTTTGGTAAATAGGCCTACTACAGAGTTTAATTTTGAAATAAAAAATAAGTTTTAATAGTGCAATCCTCCTACGTTATTTCTGAAAAATGCGTGATTCTCCATGGATGAAGTCTTAAAAGGATAATTTACATACAATTTATTGAAGAAAAATACCTTCATCCATGACTTTTTAAATATATGAGGGCGGTCCAAATCAGTATCATTACAGAATTTCGAGAAAGTCGTTTTTTTCTCTCTTTGCCCTTCAGTAAAACTTCCTTAATTTAAGATTAACATCTGATTCCAAAAAGTCCTTGGGAGGGACTTTATGAAAACCCCAGATGTCAAGTTAGCCTATAGTCCAATTTGTAAAATAGTTTTGGCTCTAGCCCGAGGTACAGACAGATGGACAGACAACATTGCGAAAACCACCTTTTTGTTCTCAGGGTGTCATGAAACGTCGACTTTTTTTAATCAAAATCTTGGGTTAATTTTTTTTATTATCACAATACTTTCTCTCTGAGGTGTCGAGAGAAAGTAAACATGTATGGATAGTTTTATATGAAGCATTTTATGGGTCATAAACTTGACAATAGGAAAGCGGGAAATGAAAACAATTGAAACAAGAGTAGAAAATATTTCTTGGACAGACAGGGTCACAAATTATGAGGTTTTCAACCGAGTGAAGGAAAAGAGGAAAATATGGAACTTGATTAAAATGAGAAGAGGAACGTGGATTGAGCATATATTTATAAATAATGAGTTTTTGGTCAGAAAATTTATCATTGAGGAGAATGTGGGTTTACCCTTTCACATTGATACATTGATGGCTGGGGACTGGATGTTGTGCCTGTCCTAGTCTTTAGTTAGATTATAGAACATATGAAGCTATTACAGACCTAGCAAGGCGTTAGTGGAAAATATATGGCTGGAATAAAAAACTGACCACAGGCTGGAAACAGTAATGGATATAAAAATAAAAGTCAACATCTTGAGAGGTAAAATGGAAGAAAAGAGGGTGAAATGAACGACCAAAATTACAATAAAACGAAGCAGACTATGACAGATGTTGATGTAAGAAGCTTACAGGAAAATTAAGAGAATGACGGAGTAGAGAAGAATGGAAAAGAATAAGTGAGGTACCAACAAATCGCAAGAATGAAGATATGTAGAAAAATATATTATATAGATTCCTCGTACATCGGTATAAAACTTCAATATTTTTCAAAATCATTGACAAACAGACCTCTATGGAAAATACCTTGAATCTAAAATTTTCATGTTCGAATCCTAACGTGTGTGTTTTAGAGGTTAATTTCTCTAAATGGTTTCCCACTTGCTCTCACTCTTAACCTCTAACCCTAACTTCCTAATCCTTACATCCATTGATGTAAATATATAGCTAGCCCAGACGGGCAGTAAGACATTACTCAATTTGAATCATTAGTGAACTAGAATTGAGTTATAATTACTCAAATGTTTTTTAACCACTGCGGCTTACATATTACCCGTTCGGGTTATACGATTACTAATTATGTTAACTAACCGGTTTCTTTTGGTATAGTAGTCAGTGCACCTGGCTACAAACCTAGAGGTCCTGGGTTCGGTTCCCAATTGGTAACATGGATATTTTTCTCGAAAGGGAACGATCCCAACGGTCACCAGTGTCTGGTTGGTTAGGCTAAGTTAGGTTAATTGTTTCTACTGGTCTCACACCCTCATACTCACTATCACCATCACTTCATCTCATCGGGACATGGAAAGAGCCTCCAATGAAAGGATGTACGATTAGTACATTAGTACATTAGTACCGGCCAATATTTCCACTGCTAAGCTATGAGTAATGTAACCTAGACACACATACATAAATAAGGTGAGTTTGTTAAGGATGAGAAATGTTATTTTAGAAGAAATATTCCCGAATTTGCGTGGAGATAGAGTAAAAAAACAATTTATGAAAAAACACCCTCAATACATTCGACCGGGATTCGATCACCAATATCGTTGTCATCGGTAGTCCATTATACTGTACATTAGGCTACCCTAGTCAAATGGGGACAGAGTGAGGGAGAACATATCACAGGGCCAGTTTTAACAAGCTCTGCTTAATCTGGTCAAATGGGGACAGAGTGGAGGAGAACATATCACAGGTACAGTTGTAACAAGCTCCGCTTACCCTGGTCAAATGGGGACAGAGTGAGGGAGAACATATCACAGGTACAGTTGTAACAAGCTCTGCTTACCCTGGTCGAATGGGGACAAAGTGGGGGAGAATATATCACAGGTACAGTTGTAACAAGCTCCGCTTACCCTGGTCAAATGGGGACAGAGTGGGGGAGAACATATCACAGGTACAGTTGTAACAAGCTCTGCTTACCCTGGTCAAATGGGGACAGAGTAGGATAGAACATATCACAGGGCCAGTTGTAGTAAGCTCTGCTTACCTTGGCAACACTCCACGACACGACACGGAACTGTATGATTGGTCAAATGGGGACAGAGTAGGATAGAACATATCACAGGGCCAGTTATAGCAAGCTCTGCTTACCTTGGAAACACTCCACGACACGACAAGATACGACACAGCTTGCGCGTGTCATATAGACAGAAGTGATAAAGAAAAAGCAATATCATTTCACGAGATTGGAATCCCGTAAAGGTAGCGTGGGGTTTCGCCAGAAGAAATTTCCTTTTCAAGGGTAGTAAAGGAAGGCAAGGGTTGCCCATTCTTTGGGGACACGAAGCGCATTCTATCGATAACTTCCCTCGCGGTATTTCGTATGTTTCGTTAGATTAGTGCGTTTATTACATGGTTAACCCTTGACTTAGTCTAAGTGATTGAGCTGTTAGAAGGCTAATTTTACCCACATTGCTGTGTACTGTAGACAGGAGTAAAATAGCTATAACCACGTGTGGGAAACCCATAGAATCTTAGATTCTTACTCATTCTATGGCATTAGCAGCTTGGAAGTTCATTACCACCCTTACAAAAGTACGTAACATATCCCTATCTTGAGCTAGTTCTATCCAGTCCACCTCATTACACCCTATATCTATCTTGAACTAGTTCTATCAAGTCCACCTCACTACACCCTATCTATATCTTGAGCTAGTTCTATCCAGTCCACCTCATTACACCCTATCCCTATCTTGAACTAGTTCTATCCAGTCCACCTCATTACACTCTATCCCTATCTTGAACTAGTTCTATCAAGTCCACCTCATTACACTCTATCTCTATCTTGAGCTAGTTCTATCCAGTCCACCTCATTACACCCTATCTCTATCTTAAGTTAGTCATATCCAGTCCAACTTATTACACCCTATTCATATCTTGAGCTAGTTCTATCCAGTCCACCTTATTACACTCTATCTCTTTCAGGCCCATTCTAATGTTATCCTCCCATCTGCGTCTAGATCTTCCCATTGGTTTCTTACCATTAGGTTTGCCAGTCAGTACCTTGAACGTGGTTCTAGATTCTCTCATTCACGCCACATGTCCTGCCAACCGTAATCTACGAGACTTGACTATCCTAAAAATATCTGGTGATGAATACAGGGTCTTTAACACATCATTATGTAGCCTCCTCTACTCTTCATTATTCATCCGTTTGAAACCAAATGTATTCCTTGAAAACTTTGTTTTTGATCACTCTAAAATTCTTCTAGTCATATTGTCTCATATAGTCACGACAAGGATGTACAAACTGTGGACATAAGTCCATCTCTAAGATGGAAGGGATGCCTTATTTACCTTCCCAAATTAAACAATCCAACAAGGGGCCAAGAACTGGTTTAATCGTGTCACCCCTGAACACCAGGCGAAGACACAAGATACAATCTACACCTTGTTCCCATCCTAAGGTGAGGGCTTCCTGTATAGGGGTCGAATCTAGAAGCACCCCACATGTACATCCCCTTCCTTCAAACCCACCCCTTTTCACCTATCTTCTCTTTTTTTACGAGAGAACATCGGCGAAGAAGCTATGGGACTGGAACAGGGTGTTGCGACACAGATAAAAACTCGACAAAAGAGCGCTACAATAACGTGTGCGTTGTGTTTGTGTTTGTGTTGACCTACATTCCAGGCTGAACCTCCTCAAAGCTTCCTGCTCGTCTGGGACAAAAGGGAAATTGCCGACTCGCTTAAGACGACGGAAAAGAACGAGTGTCGGGGAATAGGCTTGTGATATTGCTTGCTCCGAGCTTTCATTCGTAGCGGGCTTATCTTTCCTACTCCCGAGCGGGACTTGAGGAATCATCGAGGGGTTGTGGGAAGGGAGGGGGTGTCTTTTGGACTGTTTCAGAGTCACTCGACAATAATAATAATAATATAATAAACAGCCACTTTGGTGGTTTGAAGCGTCACTCTCACAATAACAGGGCTTTGAATCCCAGTCGGGTGTACTGAGATTTTTTTATAAACGGACTTCCATTCTCCCTCCACGCAAATGCGTGTAAATTAAATCATTATTATTATTAACACCACGTCTTACTACCCGTTCGTGTTATACGCACTTACACTAATGTGCAACGGTAGGATGATTGTGAGATGAAATGGAGGTCCTACAGTTTAACGTGGAATCCGAACCACGGTGGAGGCCTGGCATTCGACACATTCACAAGTTGTGATTAATACACGTCTTGTCAGAGGTGAAGGAATGGTTGGCCAAATCTGTGCCGGGACCGAGTATTGAACCCGGACCCCTAGCACAGAAGTCTGACACCTTACCCCTAGACCACCAGGTTAAATTAAATCTTCCTCTTCACTAACACACTAACGTAAATTAGTACATATGCGTAAAACCTGAACAGTTGCTGCTAAAAAGAATTATTACTAAGATTTTTTGAGCTATAACTTCTGGGCAGGGAATTTAACATAAAATATGGAGTAAGGGGGGTAATCTTGGAAAATACAGCACGTAGATATGTCTCAGTTCCTACCAGCAACACCAACCGGATAAGGAAGCCGTAGTCTTATTTACCTGAGTGTGTAATTAGTTGGGATTATCTGAACCTCTGCCTCCGCCTGGCATATTATGTTCTGATAGACGGTGTTGTTTTTACAATCGGTACAGTCAAAACAAGAAATTTCATGAAATATAAATTTCAAATATATATTTTCAATTATAAATTCAAACACATTAAGAAAATTAACGAATGGAGTTAGGTTAAAAATAAATAAATAATTCTATATAACAATATGTTTCTAGAAAATGAGATTAAATCAGTTACAGTTATAAAAAGAACAGTGTTTATTATATATTTTTAAAATGATGTAATTTTACCACTCTTAAATTTCTTAAACCCTACAATTTTTTTTTCTTTAACGTATTATTATAAATATTCATTTGTGAACTATTCATATGAATGTCTCGTGATACTAAATTTAAGCCCCATACATTAACTAGTACGTTCCCATAATGATACATAAAAAACATAAAATAGCAAGTTTGACCCCTTATAGCTCGTGAAACGTAATGATTTGAAATCATTGACACATCATTTATAGCTTATTACACTTTACACTTGTTAAAATTGTGCAGTAACATTTCAACACCCGCTTCGGTGGCCGCGTGGTCTAAGGCGGTACTCTCGCAGAAGAATAGACTGCCGATGGCGGGGAGATCGAAATTTGAGTCCCAGTCGAGTCTAACTGAGGATTATTTCTTTAGATATTTTTTTAAAAATTCCTTCTCCAAACAAATTACGATTTATATTTCTTCTATATATATATAGTCCTTATTCTTACTCCATAAGTGTAAAAAGGGGCCATATCGAATGGGTATTAAGACGCGGAATGAAAATAACAATTAAAAATTATGATTTTCTGATAACTCACCAAATATTGATAATACTTACATAAATACATAATCACGCCGTTCCGTTATGGGGTAGGCAAGAAACTGTGTATATAGCTAAAAAAAACAACTTCATACTTAATCCATCCTCACTAACTTTCTCCACACTTCCTATCCTTACTATCCTTTTTCAACATTCACCTTAATGTTTCGCTCTTTTCACACATTCGTCTACAACATTTAACCACGTCTTACATGCCTACCCTTTCTTTTGATCCACACACTCTACCTTCATATATTTATTTCATCACTCAATCCCACTCCATCCTCTCAACATTCCCAAACCAACCTAAGACGCTTCTTTAACATTGTCTTGTATTCCCTTTCAAACCGCACTCCTTCAACACCCATTCATCAATGACCTGTCCAACTTCACACCCATTCATTACTGACTGTCATCTCACACCCATTATTACTGATGTCCATCTTCAGCCCATTCATTACTGTACTGTCCATATTAGCACCATTCATTACTACTGTCCTATTCAGCACCATTGCTTACTGACTGTCCATTCTTCAACACCTTCATTACTGATGTCCATACTCAGCACCATTCATACTGACTTCCATACAGTTTTCCACATACATATCTAAGATCTCTCATTCAACCGCATTCACCTTGTCTTGTGTTTCTGACAAACCCGAGTTTTGCGATATTGCTCTTTCGATACTACTTCATTATTTCAATAATCCACATACATCCAACTACTTCCAAGTGCATTCACCCGTCTGTAAATATTAATACTTTAGTGTATGAATTTAATAAAAAACTACAATTTTATTTGACGCTTTGAAAAAAATAAATAAATCATAATTTATTTTTTTCAAGACAGAGAGGAAAAGAAAGAATGATAATAAAAAAAAATAGTCCCGCGTATGTCTGGTAATAAAGTGAGATACGCACCCCAATGTCGAGAAAATTCACCCTCTCGCTGCAAACAAGCCAGCAGTGCTCATCGTGACGATAAGGGTGCGGAGGGGGTGATGGGGTGGGCTACTCGCGGTGGGGGTGTGAAGAGGGTTAGGACACAGGGACACCGAGCCGCCATCTTGGATTGGGGGAGAAAAAAACACCCCCAGTCCTTGACATTTTTATACACACATCCCGGAAGATACAGCTGAACGAACGTTTTTATATCCCTTTTTTTTCAACTGAGGTATTTAATTTACATTTTCTAAAGAGACTTATACAACTAACTTACGGGAATTGAAGACGAGACCCTTAATTCCAAGGGAATACACGCTTTTGACTGAGATAAGGTGTCTAACAACGGAAAAATGTTTTATAAGGCATTAGATATTGAGGCACATATAATTATATATAGTCTATTAATATCTGTAGATTAGTATATTAGTGTCGTTGACGTCAGTGATCTGGAGGTAAGGTGCTCGCCTCAGGACCCGATGTTCGTGGGTTCAAACTCAACTGAGGGTTGACAGATATTTCTTGATCGATACAAATCTGTAGCACAACCTCCTTCGGAGGGAAGTAAAGCCGTCCGTCCCATATCGATTGTGGCATGTAAAATAACCCTGGAAGGTTGTGCAAATACCTTTACCGGTAAAATGTGTAGGCTCTTTCGTTCTTGCTCATAGAAATTCCCGTCTACTGATATAATCAGTCTGTTCAGAAAGTGCATATTAAATACTGCAATAAAAAATATATTAGTGTCTTTAAATAATTTATTTATTTATAAAATAGACAATTTTTCTAACAGCGCGTCTAACTTATTCTTTTGGGGTTATACTCTTCTGTTTAATCACGCTAGTGTGTTAGGATTAGGAAGGTTGCATTTAGAGGAAGTGTACTCGAATTTGCGTGGCGATAGAGAAAGAAATAATTGAAAATCATTTTATTAAACAAAATTACCTTACGAACACCCGACCTGGTTTCAAACCCCCTCCCCTGCCATCGACAGTCCAGTATATTGCGATGACACCTAAGACCAGTGATGGGCAAAATCTTCGTGGACTGGGCCAAAAGAAAAAAAAAGTCCGGTGGGCCAACATAGTTTATTAAAAATTTACAATGGTACATTTTACGAAACTATTGTACAATTAAGTGTTTATTAATTACTAAATGTATTTGTATTAAAATAATATGTAATTCTAATGTAATGTGAGTGTTGTCTACATTATTTAACAAATACTTGAATACAACAGATACTTAACACTACTTGAATTACTCTCAACCTAATGTTAACATTCCAATTTCGTGGATGGTTTCGTATTAATTAATCTCTGGACACTGGTCAATAAGCTATAAAATAGAAATAAAAACAAAACGAGTACAAAATTAATTTTTCTCTTGTTTATCCTCGTTTTTTAACACTTTTTTTTAGTTGGAATTTGGAATTTATCTCGTGGGCCGCATTGAACCTGTCTGTGGGCCGCATCTGGCCCACGGGCCGTACTTTGCGCATCACTGCACTAGACTATTCTACCACCGAAGTGGGGTAAGACATCATTAAATATACAAATTATATCTATTATGTATTTGAAAAATAAAGTGCGTATACGTTGGAGTAGTTGTTTATTTTTCATAAGAGAAAGTATTATTATTACACCATGTCTTACTACCTGTTCGGGCTATACGCATAGAGAAAGTCGTTAACATTTTTTACCTCGTAGATTAGTGTTGGACGTTTTGTGCCCTAGATCTAAAAAGATTGGGTTTTTTACATTTCTATGTTTTTATATCTGTCTGTACCTGGGATCACAGCCATAACTTTTTTTTTATTGAAGTCATAAAATGTGTTATTTAGAGGTTATATATCATAACTTCAGGTCAAAGTGGTGGATTTAAATTAAATTAAATTTTTTTCAGAAATGATTCTAACGATTTTGTTCAAAATGGTTATCTGATAAATACCACTATTTACTTGATCTTTGGAGAAAAATCACATCTACAAGTAGTTTAATGATAACAACTGATTTTTGAAAAATTCGTTTTTTTTCTCCAAACAATCAGAATTTGCCTGAAGGGAAAGTGGAAAACTATATAGGAAAAAACTAACCCTTAGTACACCCAACCGGGATCAAACCCCATCTCCCTCTTTGACATTCTAGTATATCGCGAGAGTAGCGCCTTAGACCATGTGCTCGCCGAAGTGGGTTCTATTTTTATTAAATGTTATAAAAGTTATAAGACGTTCGATGGGTCATGGCTGAAAACGGTTTGGGCAGATGGCTATCAACCATTTCCCATGTTTGACCTTGGAATTAATTAAATGAGCAGTTTGACTGGGAACTAAATACTTCCGTCTCAAAATAAGGGAGATGCAATGGTCTACAGGTGTCAAATAATTGTCGGTAAGAAACATGTATTCCCTTTGAGATAAATCTGTTAAAATTGTTGCAGGGCTTATATCTTTTTATTACATTCTCTCACTGATAGGCAGTTCCATTAAATAGGCCCTGCGTGTACTACGTTTTAAAACTGCTTTAGGATTGGGTCGCGCAGCGGGTGAGGAGTGGAGGCTCGCCACATGCTCGACCAATCGTGAAAAGTAGTTGTCATAGCAACCGATCCACGTTGCCAGATTTCTTGACAATCACTGAGTATGCTTGCATAGTAGAAAAGCGCAAACTCCCGCAATGTGGCAACCATGCTCCCTAGTCTACCCACCACGCAAACTCCAGCCATGTAACAACTATGCTCCCCAGCCTATCCACCACGCAAACGCCCGCTATGTGGCAACCATGCTCCCCAGCCTACCCACCACGCAAACTCCCGCCATGTTGCAACTATGCTCCCCAGCCTACCCACCACGCAAACTCCCGCCATGTAACACTATGCTCCCAGCCTATCCACCACGCAAACCCCGCTATGTGGCAACCATGTTCCCCAGCCTACCCACCACGCAAACTCCGCATGTTGCAACTATCTCCCGCCTACCACCACGCACTCGCATGTTGCAACCATGCTCCTCACCTACCCACCACGCCGATCCTAAAGCAGTTTAAATAGCATTCCAAGCATCCAAGGTGCATTTTTATACTGCTTATTATTTAGATTAACTTGTGTAGTTGGTATTCCTGATGACGTTAAACTGTTTAAAACTTATGGATATATGCCTTTTCCCTTATCCTTAGGCTGATTTGACTGAGTCCACACTAATGCAAAGTGGATGTCTCTTTGAAATACTATACCTATTCATTTATTGTACAACTTCATCATCGTAGAACATAATGGCCTTCAATATAAATGGTCTCGGGCTTTCCAAATGTTTCGTGAACTGCCTAACCATGTGTTTATATTTTCCCCGGCCCTTTTATGATATTTTCTTTCAAGCTGTATTTTTTCGGCTTTTACTTATTTCACTGCACTAGCCAATAACGGAAGTTAATATAATTTCCCCATATGTTATTGTTTATCTTGATAATTTTAAATTCCTTCCACAAATGAGAGTATTTAATACTTGTCTGAATGATTGCCGTCCTATGAATATGTGGAATAATTGATAAACGATACCAGAAGTCATCCCTAAACAGTAAGACTTTTCTCCCAAATGGGAAATGATTATTCGTCATAGCCTATTCTGCAACAAATGACTAGTTGAATGGCTTGAATCCATGTTTTACTCATTCCATACTAGCAGTTTGGCCTCTGATGACGTTTGCATCATTCAATGTCATCCTCAATCAAGAATTTGTCCTGCGTTCAACATCAAATACATGCTGCTGCAAAATTGTTCTTCCTTGTTCATGTCAGAAATATCTTGGATGATTTCCAGAATGCAATCATGGAGGCTTCTTCTATTTAAAATCTTCACATTTTCTGCCATGAAGCATCAGTATGCTTTTTACATCTCGGAGAGCCTAATTTTCACAATCAAAACATCAGGGAGTATTATAATCGCGTTTCCTGGCAGAGTCCTCTGTGAAAATTTCAAAGAAAGTTTCTCAAAACTTCTTAGGCTCGGCCGATGAACCAAATACACAAATGAAGGCCAAGGTCTGCCTGAGTAAACATGGAATTTTCATTATTTTTGCCAGTGTAGGTCTATCCTGCCACATTATTCCATTTTTAAGAGGCCTTTTAAAAAGTAATCATTGATTTGCCTGAGTACATGTGCATGTAAATGTAGGCTTAAATTAAATTAAACATGTCGTAACGTTACCTGTGCAGTTTTTATTGGTCAAATAAACTCCTTTTGAATGGTTCCTCTACGATTTCAGAAATGTTCAGCATTATATCTCATTTTGAAGTAAGAAGTTCTCTGAACATATAATATATATTATATATAATCCATCATTAGAATTTATTAATAGGGTCTATAGATAGTTTAAGAAATTAATTCAAACGTTCATAAAACATGCTTCCATTTAAAATTAAATAAGCCCAAACATGTTCCATGATTTTAAAAATTATCCTTTGCCACCCTATCCCCCCCACAACACCCCTCCTTTCCGTGGCTTTTCTACTCATATATTTTAAATACTTCAAGATACTTAACACAAACACCCTAATATAAATTAATAATTTAAGTCCCCCCCCCCCCTTACCATCAGTGACTCGATTTAAGTTGTTTGCAGCCTTTTCTTAAATGAAAATGCCTACACAAATGGGGGGTTTTTAAAGAAGAAGTCCGTGAAAGCAAGACCTCCAAGGCATATTAATATAACAAGGAAGGCAAGTTTCTACCCCCCCTCCACCTCCGCTGCGTTAGGTTTCCAACACGTGCACAGACGGGGGGAGGTGCGAGGGTTCGTTGTGATTCCACCCTAGGAAACATTTGAAGGCGAGCAAGACGCTGGATGGCTGGACCCTTCAACTCACTTCCTACCCACCCCCTCCTCACCCATCCCACCCTAGTAGATTTATTGACAATGTAGACCCTAGCTTGGGGAGACAACCGCGTAACTCTCGCAAACCGTAGCCTGACTCTGCAGACCAGGGTGTAGGCTCATATTTATAGTCTAGTCTAGGGAGTCAACCAATCTTCCGGTACAAGAATAACAAGCAGTTCGGGTCAAATGGAGGATTAACCGACCTCATTATATCTTAGGGCCGTATTTATAGTCTTGTCTAGGGAGTCAACCAATCTTCCGGTACAAGAATAACAAGCAGTTCAGGTCAAATGGGGGATTAACTGAACTCTGTATATCTTAGGGCCGTATTTATAGTCATCTCGGGAGTCAACCAATCAATTTCAGGTCGAATGGGGTACTGGTCGACCTCCGAATATGCCGTTGGTTTTTACCCCAAATGAAGTGATCAGTTCTTGAGCTCCTTCAAGGTCATTACAGGTGCAGTTCCTCTGCTCATTTCCGTTTAACCATCATTTAGACCAGACTTTCCTAGCCACGAGGCTAACTTTCGAAATTATTAACATAACATCAGCACCAGTGGACACGCGGTCTAGAGTATCAGGCTCACATTATACTGGTTTGAGAGTCGAGGGGATATCGAACGTTCAATTCTATTGGGTGGTGGTTTTCACATCCTCTTTCCACACTAATAGACCTAAAATCACCCAACACTTGAATTAAGTCATTAATTACCCTTGTACCTGCATCGATGGACCGTCACCGCGAAACCAAACTATATCAATCTTGACGACTTATCTGCGTGTCCACCGATGCAGGTACAAGGGTAATTAATGACTTAATTTAAGTGTTGGGTGTTTTTGATTAAAAGTTCCTCCATTAGGTCTATTAGCGTAGAAAGAGGATGTGAAAACCACCACCCAATAGAATTGAACGTTCGATATCCCCTCGACTCTCAAACCAGTATAATGTGAGCCTGATACTCTAGACCGCGTGTCCACTGGTGCTGATGTTATGTTAATAATTTCGAATGTTAGCCTCGTGGCTAGGAAAGTCTGGTTTAAATGATGGTTAAACGGAAATGAGCAGAGGAACTGCACCTGTAATGACCTTGAAGGGGCTAAAGAACTGATCACTTCATTTGGGGTGAAAACCAAGGGCATATTCGGAGGTCGACCAATCCCCCCAAATCCCCCGAATTCTTGAGGATATTCGAATAAATGGATTCGAGAAAATACAGCCTATTCAAGAATTTAAAATAATATTGTTTTTCAGATTTTTTTTCTTCACACCTCGTTTTACAACCCGTTCGAGCTATATTCTTACGTACTAATTTCGCTAATGGTTTTAGATATTAGGAAGGTTATATTTATAGGAAGTGTACCCCCATTTGCGTGGAGGGGGAGTGGAAAACCATTATGAAAAAACCCACCCTCAGTTCATTCGACCGAGATTCGAACCTCGATCGTCACGTCATCGGCAGTCTAGTCTACTGTGAGAGTAGCGCGTTAGACCGTGCGGCCACCGAAGCGGGTATTTAGAAACTTAGAATTAGAATTGGTTTTAGAGCTTTAACACTGGCTATTGCTGGTTCAGCTCCAACATAATTATAGTGCAAAAACTTAAAAACCAGACCCCAGACCATTAAATTAACACTTACATGAAAGTGTGAATGTTCTAATTAATAGATTATATAGCAAGAAATGTTATGTATTCAATTTCTACTTTCTATTATTCGATTATATTTAAAGTTCACCCATACCCACTTCGGTGGCCGCGTGGTCTAACGCGCTACTCTCGTGTTAGACTAGACTGTCGAATGCGTATAACCCGAATGGTTAGTAAGGGATCGGCCAGACTGACAAGCGAGCGAGCGCGTGATTAGCAGACAGCTCTCGATAGTTGTTGACGAGAAGGCAAAGGTTCGAATCTTGGCTCAGTAAACTGAGGGTGGTTTTTGACAAGTGATTTATTGTTGTGGTTTTCTCATCCTCTCTCCACGCTAATGGTAATTCTTATCTGTAAAGGCCTACTTTGATATAATTGAAGTATTTTAACATATCAGTTATATATATAAATATATATAGGTATGGTTTATGATCTTACCAATTAAATTAGGCCGTTAGTAGCAAGTGTGCTAAACCTATCGATATTAATAAAAATGTCAAAATGAGAAGTTTTCCTAGCACTCAATGAACCAACATACAATAATATTGCCTAGCGCCTGTAAACTAGACTGTACCGGCTCGAGCGCTCGCTCCAGTCTGGCCACCTCTCATTACAACCAATGTGTTCTGTTTTATATTTTAGTCGCTCGCTCCAGTCTGGCCACCTCTCATTACAACCAATGTGTTCTATTTTATATTTTAGTCGCTCGCTCCAGTCTGGCCACCTCTCATTGCAACCAATGTGTTCTAGTTTATATTTTAGTCGCTCGCTCGCTCCAGTCTGGCCACCTCTCATTACAACCAATGTGTTCTATTTTATATTTTAGTCGCTCGCTCCAGTCTGGCCACCTCTCATTACAACCAATGTGTTCTAGTTTATATTTTAGTCGCTCGCTCGCTCCAGTCTGGCCACCTCTCATTACAACCAATGTGTTCTGTTTTATATTTTAGTCGCTCGCTCGCCCAGTCTGGCCGCCCCCTAAGACGCGGTGCTATACTAAAGGTTGTTTTTTTTCTTTCAAGATTCGAATTTGAATTCAATATTCGTAATTCTTAGATAAAATGAAGATTTGATTTGGTAAAATGTCGATTTTGACCGCTCACTAACTATAGTAATTAATCTCAATGATCTTAATTAAAAGATATTCCTCCCTCCAGTGTTACATTGAGCTGAGGAACCACGTCGTGCGTTTAGTTGCGAGTTGGACGGTTTCTAACCGGAGCTGTCCCCATCTCCTGTGTGTCTCCAGTCTCCCTACGGACCCGGCGGGCGCTAATCTTATCTGTGCACTGAAGAAAGAGAGAGAAAGAGAGGGAAAGACACTCACCTTCCACGTCCTGTCTCTCACACCATCACTACCTCCATGCCTCGTCATACGGAGAAAACCTCTTTGGGGACAAGGGATTTGGTAGAACAGGTCATGTCGTGCTGCCTATGTTAAGGCTACTTAAAACTATGTGAATGTTAGGTTTTAGTAGAAGAGGTCATGTCGTGCTGCTTATATTAAGGCTACTTAAAACACATTGAATGTTAGGTATTTAATAGAACAGGTCATGTCGTGCTGCCTATATTAAGTCTACTTAAAACACAGTGAATGTTAGGTATTTAATAGAACAGGTCATGTCGTGCTGCCTATATTAAGGCTATTTAAAACTATGTGAATGTTAGGTATTTAGTAGAAGAGGTCATGTCGTGCTGCTTATATTAAGTCTACTTAAAACACAGTGAATGTTAGGTATTTAATAGAACAGGTCATGTCGTGCTGCCTATATTAAGTCTACTTAAAACACAGTGAATGTTAGGTATTTAATAGAACAGGTCATGTCGTGCTGCCTATATTAAGGCTATTTAAAACTATGTGAATGTTAGGTATTTAGTAGAAGAGGTCATGTCGTGCTGCTTATATTAAGTCTACTTAAAACACAGTGAATGTTAGGTATTTAATAGAACAGGTCATGTCGTGCTGCCTATATTAAGTCTACTTAAAACACAGTGAATGTTAGGTATTTAATAGAACAGGTCATGTCGTGCTGCCTATATTAAGGCTATTTGAAACGTGGTGACTGTAAGGTATTTAATAAAAGAGGTCATGTCGCGCTGTCTATATTAAGGCTATTTGAAACTATGTGAATGTAAGGTATTTAATAGAAGAGGTCATGTTGCGCTGTCTATATTAAGGCTATTTGAAACTATGTGAATGTAAGGTATTTAATAGAAGAGGTCATGTCGCGCTGTCTATATTAAGGCTATTTGAAACTATGTGAATGTAAGGTATTTAATAGAAGAGGTCATGTCGTGCTGCTTATATTAAGTCTACTTAAAACACAGAGAATGTTAGGTATTTAATAGAACAGGTCATGTCGTGCTGCCTATATTAAGTCTACTTAAAACACAGTGAATGTTAGGTATTTAATAGAACAGGTCATGTCGTGCTGCCTATATTAAGTCTACTTAAAACACAGTGAATGTTAGGTATTTAATAGAACAGGTCATGTCGTGCTGCCTATATTAAGGCTATTTAAAACTATGTGAATGTTAGGTATTTAGTAGAAGAGGTCATGTCGTGCTGCTTATATTAATTCTACTTAAAACACAGTGAATGTTAGGTATTTAATAGAACAGGTCATGTCGTGCTGCCTATATTAAGGCTATTTGAAACGTGGTGACTGTAAGGTATTTAATAGAAGAGGTCATGTCGCGCTGTCTATATTAAGGCTATTTGAAACTATGTGAATGTAAGGTATTTAATAGAAGAGGTCATGTTGCGCTGTCTATATTAAGGCTATTTGAAACTATGTGAATGTAAGGTATTTAATAGAAGAGGTCATGTCGCGCTGTCTATATTAAGGCTATTTGAAACTATGTGAATGTAAGGTATTTAATAGAAGAGGTCATGTCGCGCTGTCTATATTAAGGCTATTTAAAACGTGGTGACTGTAAGATATTTATTAGAAGAGATTATGTCGTGCTGGACATATTAAGGATATTTGAAACGGGGTGAATGTAAGGTATTTAATAAAAGAGGTCATGTCGCGCTACCTATATTAAGGCTATTTGAAACGTGGTGACTGTAAGGTATTTAATAAAAGAGGTCATGTCGCGCTACCTATATTAAGGCTATTTGAAACGTGGTGACTGTAAGGTATTTAATAAAAGAGGTCATGTCGCGCTGTCTATATTAAGGCTATTTGAAACTATGTGAATGTAAGGTATTTAATAAAAGAGGTCATGTCGCGCTGCCTATATTAAGGCTATTTAAAACGTGGTGACTGTAAGGTATTTATTAGAAGAGGTCATGTCGTGCTGGACATATTAAGGATATTTGAAACGGGGTGAATGTGATAAGTTAAGATTCACCTCCACAGATCAAAATGGCCGACGTGACTTGACCTTAAAATATACAAACCTTGTTTCGGGAATGATTAATAAAAAGCTATGTAATTTTAAATATTTCTAATAGACTTCTAATAAAAATCTTTAAATAATAAATAACTAAACATTATCAAATATAAACTTTCAATTAATAATGATTAAACCCTCCTCGGTGGCGTAGTTGGCTAACGCGCCAGTCGTGTTGAGTCAGACCACCAAGGACGGGGAGATCAAGGTTCGAATCTCGGTCGGGTGAACTGGGGGGGTTCCTAAATGGTTTTCCACTCTCCCTCCACGCAAATGCGGGTTCACTTCCTCTAAATTCAACCTTCCCATTTCCTAATCCATTAGTGTAATTAGTACTTAAGCGTATAACCCGAACGGGTAGTAAGACGCGGTGCTAAAATTAAAAATTAAATAATGATTAATATCGTGGTTCAGTTGTTTCTAGGTTGATCCTCACGTTATCTGAGTTGGGAAAAACACTCGCCTTTTCATTGGATGATCTCGTTTCAAATTCTAGTGTTCGAATTGTGTTTGCTTCCTCTTGAATGAACACAAAACACAAAACACAAACTTCTCTTCATGAGCCGGTCAAATCTGTGGCTGACCTGTAACAAGATACACATTAGAGTTTATTTTAGAAGAATGCACGTGTGGAATAATTTATGTTTAAAATTTAGCCTACATAATATATATATATATATATATATATATATATATATAAACCAAATTAACTTACTATAAATTAATTTGTATATATTGCCCACTCCGGTGGATGCACGGTCTAAGGCTCCACTCTCGAATTAGACTAGACTCCCGATGACGAGGAGATCGAGGTTCGAATCTCATTCGGGTGTATTGAGGGAGTTTTTTTCCCTAAACAGTTTCCCATTGTCTCTCCTCGCAAATGCGGGCGCACCTCCTCAAAATTCAACCGTCCTCATTCCTAGCCCATTTGTGTAATTAGTATATAGTACAACCCGAACGGGTAGTAAGACACGGTGCTAAAAAAAATCAACAGAAGATTCAAACATGGTTAAAGTAGGCCTAACACATTAATTTAATTAATTAAAAACAAATTGTTGGTTGTGAAAGTTTTGACCCCCAAAAAATGGTTTGGAAAATGGATATATGAGAATATATCTGTTAGATTTTACTAGCTGTCACTAACCTACCCTCCTACCGTAGATGGGGTGTGTATAGTGGTAGTACAAGCGTCTCTGTTTCGATTCCAGGTGGTGGTAATGAAGAGATTTATATTTATATGTGTGTTCATTCTGCCATTCAAAGAGGTCAACGTCTATGTGCTATGAATACGTTTGTACTGTAGGATATATATAATTACAAAAAACCTCTGAGGGACCTTATGAAATCTCAGACACCAAGTTTTAGAGCAATCGGTAGAATAATTTTGCCTCTAGTCCGAAGCACAGACAGACAGACAGACAGACAGACAGATTGCATTGCGAAAGTAACTTCTTTTTTTTTGTTTCATGAGGTGAAACGTTGACATTTATCATAATACTTTCTCTCTCCGAGGTGTTGAGAGAATGTAAAATAGGGAATAAAACGATCTTACTTCAAGTGACTTCACCTTGTTTTAAAAAGAACGTTTGGACTTGAATTTTTCATCATACATACCATTTAAGTACATGACTTACAAACTCACTTGAATAAATTTAACCTTAAATTTAAGGGTGTTTTATTGAGGAGAAAAAAAGAGGAAAATCGATTATCTCATAATTAGCTCTAACGATTTTGATTAAATTCTTTATTTAGACACTTTTTATCATTATAAACAAGATGGCAATTATCATTTTCTCGTGAAAATAATTTTGAGGGTAATTTACATCAACAAATATTTCATATTTTCATAATATCTCCGCAAATATTTGAGATATGAAATAACTTATCATTGTAAAGTTGTAGCAATATTAAAAGTACAAATCTTTTATTTAAAATAGGTTTTTATAAAACCAATAGTTTCTGAGCTATAAGAAAATATCTATCATTTTTAATTCAAGTCTTTGAAAATGAATTTGATTCTTATGTTCTTTGGTGGACAAAGATGTTTCTCTTTTCTCAATTTTCCTGTAACAGTGCTCCTAGTTCCTAGTGCCATAGAGTAAGTAACAGTGTATATTATTTCATTTATTATCTTTGTTGTAGTGTTCCTACAACAATGTACAGACCTATTATTTAGTTTCACAAATATTACGAGTTTTTAGTAAATGTCTATTTTAAGATAAAAGCTGGAGAAAGTCTGTGCGGTGAATCGTATCATTTATTTTCTCGGTAACAAAATTGCAATGTTATGGTTTATTTTGCATTTAGCTAGTTCCTTTATTTGTGTAGGCCTGTATGTTATCATATAAATATACTATAATTATAGCATAAATTATCAAATATACTACACCTACATGATTAGAAGGCTTTAATTACCTTCTTATGTTTGGATTTGTTTAACATTTTAATTGAAACAAATTGTCTAAAATTATGAAACTGAATTAAATCCAGCCCTTAAAATGAAGACTGATATTGGTGCCTAAATATGTTTCAATTATAATTGAGTTTTTAAATATATAAAAACTGATAAGAGACTGCGTTAATTGAGGATTGAAAAACTAATTTTTTTTAAAAGAAAGTTTATGGATGATTTAATCTTGTAATTAAAGAGTTTAGGTCGGGTACCTTATCTCATTCGGTAGCGTGACTATCGCTTGAGTCCAGGGTCCAGATTTTGATTCATGGCGTGGACAAAAATATATTATTGATTAAATGTGGGTTTCCCCCTTTTCAGTGACGAATTAACGTCCAGGGGGCTGGTTGTTGTGTCTGTTCTATATTTAAGTTAATTTATAAGTCGTGTGTTGATATAATCAGTCGATTCAGAAAATGCACGTTAAATATCTAAATATATACCATATATTATAATTAATATGAATATAAAGTTTAAATTTAACTAATTAATAAAAATCATTGGTCGTATGGTCTAAGGCATCATTCTCGCAATAGATTGGACTGCCGATGACGGGGAGATTGGAGTTCGAATCCCGGTCGGGTGAAATGAGAGCATTTTTCCTTAAATAGTTTTCCACGTTCCTACCATGTAAATGCGGGTACACCTCCTGTAAATTCAACCTTCCACCATCTCTAACAGATTAGCGTAGCTAATACATGTGTATATATAACACGAACGGGAATTAAGACACGGCGATAAAATAAAATAATAATCAATATTATTAATTAAACTGGTTTTGGTACCTTATCGGACTCGCCGCCAAACATTCCAGGGGTGTCTGTTTAGGTTGGGCGAGAAAATGTCAGTGTTTTTACAGTTTTTATAACATAACTTTTTTTTTTATAAAATAAATAACATATTGCTCCGGTAGCAACGTTTAGTTAATTTTTCTTCACATGATGATATCAACAGTTGTTGAATATCTGTCATGATCATAGCGGCGTTAGATCAGGAACTTTTAAATGAAGAGAAAAAGTTGTCATTTCATTCCAGGACACCCTTTGACAGATATTCAACAACTGTTGATATCATCATGTGTAGAAAATTAAACTCTAGATTTTTAATGGAGAAACAATTGATTTATTTTGGACAAAGAAAATGTTTTGCTATAAAAACTTCAAAAATCACTGTCCTTTTCTCGCGCCCCCTTCCACCCTTAGACCTTTGACTTTATCCCGTACACCAAAGGGATGGAACATATATTAAGAGGCAGCATCAGGATTGCAACATACCGACCCCTTAAAGAAGTCCTCGTCGCAAAGCTTGTCGTGAGGGGTTCGTCGGGCGGGCATTCAGCCATCCAAGCCCATTTCTTGCGCGCAAACCAACTCGAGATTGTAATGAAGCAAAGGGGTGTGGGGGGTGGATGGTTTTGCAGACATCAGCCAGGGGTTTTCTGGATGTGCCATGTATCCTGTGGGACTACTGCTGGAGAGAAAAGAGGGGGGAGGGGATAAAGTTTAATGGTGAGGGTCGGGGAGGAGAGGGGGGAGTAAGATGGATGATATCGCAGCCCAGGGGGTTGGACAGGGAGGACTTAACAGAGAGAGAGAGAGACAAGCCGAATAAGGAAACCAGATAGAGAGAAGAGGTATTTGGACCGCAACGCTATTTCAGGAACCTCTTCCGAAACCCCCATTGACATTTTACAGTGAAGTGCTGGCTTGATGTGAGAGGGGGGAGGGGGTGTAGTTGGGAATAGAAAGGGGTGGGTGGGGAGAGGGGTCGTAAAGTAGGACCCCCCCTCCCCCATCCTCCCTTGATATAGTCGACTCGGCGGCCATTTTCGACGTCGAGATGTAGAAAGAGAAGGAAGGCGATATATGAGGTGACCTCTATCTCCAGACTATGCAAATACCAGGCAAAAAAAGGGAGGAGGGAATATCTATCTACCCTTACACAGCAGGGGACGGTAATAAGATCGATTCCAATAAACAAGAAAGAAATGGACGACCTCCCTTTTTTTTTGTGCGATCAGTCCATTACCAATAAAAAGAATTGACTTCCTTTATTGATGGAGGAAAAAAAAAGATGCTCTTGAGATCTTTCAAATAAAGGTTGGATGAGCTGTAGTTTTTATGTGTTTCTTTTATTGTGGGCCATCGTTGTCGTGGAAAATGTATATAAGATATTGCTAGTAGGCCCGTATACCAATAAAAATATATATTAGAGTTGAGTTGGCCTATATGGAAATGGCTGGCTCCTAAATTCGTTCTTAGTTTAGTGGAAGGTAAATAAAAAAAAGTAAACTGGAAGAACTGTAAAGGACTATTTGTGAGTAAAAGTACATACAAGGACACGCAAAAATGAGAGATAAAAATGTATTCATACAGATTCACTTAATGAGTGTAACACCATTAAAACAAACTCAATTATCCGGGTTACTGGTACAGAAGAATGCACGGATGGTTAAAAAAAACACGGTTAATAAAATATATCATCTTTTTCTTAAATGTTGACATATTAGCCCTATTTATAACACGGATATTCGTTTATATAAAACAGTTTTACATAAGTGTGCATACAAAATACAAAATAGCTTGTTATTATTACTAGGCTTAAGTGTTATGTCTTAAAACAGGTCCATTCCTTTTTTCAGTGAACTTAGACCGCCAATACTCCCTGTCCTCTGCCTCCTCCTTCAGCTCCCAGAACTTTCTTCTTTCTTTCAAGTCCTCTAGTATTTGAATCCACCTTCATCCTAAGTTCCTCTTTCCTTCAACATTTCCATCTATGAAGTCCTACAGAAGACAGTTACTCCTAAGGATGTGTTCGATCCAGTTTGCTTTGCCCCGAAGAATAACATCCAAAATTGTTCTCTTCTTTGGACTTGTTAAATTGTCACCCTGTCTGTCCATCTGATCTTCTCAAGTCTTCTCCAGCACCACATTTCAAAGCTCTCCAAGTATTTCTTTTCCATCTTCCTAAGAGTCCAAGTTTCTGCTCCATACAACAGGGCACCTTGTATGGTATTATTACCTCCTGCATCTGTTTTGTGAAATAGTCGAGTATTATTTTCTGCTTTAACATATTTTTAACATTTTTTTCTTGAAGAACTGTATACGGATAATCCACAAAATGGTTAGCCCGAATACGTATTGTGGGAATTTACTTATGCTTTTGAACGTCACAATTTTTTGTTTATAAAAGTACAACATTTTTTGGTGGAACGGAAGAGTAGCTAATGTCATTATTTATTTAGGTTTTGTATCAAAACATTTTTTTACGTTAAAACAAATAAATCAATTCTTCAGTAGAAACACAGAGTTTAGTTTTCTTCACATTGTGACTTCAACGGTTGTTGAATATCCGTCGAGGTTCTGGAATTTAATGAAAATTTTTTCTCCTAATTAAAAAAGTTATTATCTAATACCGCTGTGATCATGACAGATATCACGTGAATGAAATCAAACTATTTGTCACTACTGGAGAAATATTTTATTTATTTTGGCAAAAACTGCAAACTTACTGGTCTTAACTTGTGTACCCATATCCCCACCTTTCGACGTAATTTTATAACTTAAATTAGTAAATAGAAACACTTGGTTATTTTGAAAAATAAAAGAAGGATTAAATACTTATTTCATTTATCAAATTAAAATGAATAACTAAAAACGGTGTAGCAGTAACAGATATTTCTATCCCTTATTTAAAATTATTTTCAATGGAGGGCAGGAATATCGGCAGTTTGGTGAGCGTTGCCAATGCCAGAACTATTTTACTAGTAGTTCAACACCTTGGCTATTAAAGACTTGTTCTACGGAGTACAGGTTAAGAGGGTAACTTACCTTCTTCATTGGTCAAATGGTTTAAGGTAATCGAAACTGACTGGACAACCAATGATGAGGATATCGAGTTTCGATTCCCAGTCGATATATTTACACTAATGTATACCTCCACTCAAATGCGCGTGTAATTCTTCTACATTCAACCTTCTTCACATTAACATAATTAAAACGCGTTTAACCGGGACGAGTATTAAGGCAAAGAGAACCCCCACCCCAATCTACATGAACTTCTCTGAACGATTTGTTCAAAATTCTGGTCTTGTAAAGAATAATTTAGCTACGACGAAACTTTTTTTTTTACTGTTGTAGTGATTATATTTTACAAACAACTTTTGATCAATTAATAGATATATTAAGATCTAGTCCAACATAATAATATTCAAAATGTATTTAATTAACACTATATCTCGCGGTAAATACCCACGTGGTGCAGCATCCTTATGTCTCTCTCTCTCTCTATTGGCTACCCAGGCAAAATCTTCTCTAAGGACAAGGGGGAAGATATGAGGGATGAATGCATCACGTGACTCGAACATTCTGAAAGCCAAGTCCTAGAAAACAACCCTGTTAGCAAGAGGAGGTGAAGACACTCACGTGATGGCCGCCGAACAGTCAAGACGTGCGTTCGTCGAGAGAAAACATAATTTTTATTCATCACTAAATCTGAAACAGGATAGTAATTACTCCGCGCTGGTCACTAGATTGGATCAATCTTGACCAAATCCCATTTTAATCCTTCCAGTTCCCTAGTAGGTGAAATAGCAGCATGTGTGATATAGGATCGCGTATTCACCCTGTTCAATACAGCAATGACGCTAAATTATTAACTAATCAAATTTATCCAAGCTATTTCAATAATAATCTGATAATAAGTCACACCAACTTAATCAGTATAATATCAACATGCAAGAGTTGTAACCAAATTTCCATAATGGACTATCCCCACGTTGGGCTGGAATCAAGACTTCAGATACTTATTTAAATAGTAATATTTTTTTCATTATTCTTCTTTTCGCGCCACGATCTTACATCTGTTGAGCACCGTGCTAGGTAGACTGACCGCCATGATACTTAGCTCGGCGGGTTTGACTATAGATCAGGCGACCTAGATCAGGTTGATTTGGAAAAATTTGATTCGCCGCTTGGCTTATAAAGTCGGTATCATAATAATATTGATTATTTTCATATTATGAATACTTGCACTATACTATCTAATGGAGGCATCAACGATTTAACAAAATAAGAATAGAGTGAGTGTCGATAAGCTTAGATAAGGACTTGCCTACCTATGACGTCACAATAAGTAAAGATAGGATTTCTCATTTACGTTTTATTCGGCGGGTTTTAAAGATATAACGTTGAAATAAAAACCATAAATTCTTAAATTATTCAAGAGGTAGTCTTGCCATGTCACAAAGTTATTTTTTGTTCTTAAAGTAGGTTTTTTGTAAAGGCATTTTTTTTAGATCGTCTCAAGTTATTTGGTTTATTCACAAAAATGTCCTGCGGAAATCTTAGTTTTGACATGATAGTCAATGTTGTCCTTGTGTAAATAGTAGAATGGGTGTTTATACTTGTCAGAGGAAGAGGGTAAGTGTTATCAGCCGGTAAACAAGAAGTTTCTCAAGATGAACTTCTAGTTTCCCCCTTCCCCTCTATTTATGTTTCGTTCATTGGCATCTAAGTGTGAAGGTGCTCAGGTGTGTCATTTCAACCAGCTTTTCTAAATACCTTAGAAATCCCCAAGTAGGCAACATAACTAAGATTCGAACCCAGATAACAGCTGAAAAAAATCCTCAGGTACACTGGGGAGTAAGTAGATAAAAAAACATACGTCACTAATACATCATTATTGTTTCACAGTGGGTCATTAGCGCCTGAGGACTTCCTTAATTTAACTAGGAACTATAGCTACCTGGCCTGGCTCCTTCCACCACGTCAAAACATACATTTAAACCATGTTCGGGACTCGAACCCAACCAATCTTATCTCTGAAGAGTTTATATAAGTTCCGTTCCGGGTGGTTGAATAGTCCAAGTCAGGGTTTACAACTGGTGGGCCCCGATTCCTTTCTTTATTTGCGGCCCACCAAGTTAATAATTAATAATTTAGCACCACGTCTTACTAACCGTTCGGGTTATACACTTAAGTACTAGTTACGCTAATGGATTATGAATTGAGGAGTTGAATTTAGAGGAAGTGAACCTGCATTTGCGTGGAAGGAGAGTGGAAAAACATTTAGAAAAACAGTTCACCCGACCGAGATTCGAGCCTCGATCTCCCCGTCCTCGGCAGTCTAGCTCAACACGACTAGCGCGTTAGCCAACCACGCCACCGAGATGGGTCCCCCCAATTTCTTAGAAAAATAATTTAATGTATTAAAACGTATGTTTTCAGGCGAGAGTTTTAACCCTTGCGACCCGCCTCGGTGGCGTAGTTGGCTAACGCGCTAGTCGTGTTGAGCTCGACCGCTGAGGACGGGAAGATCGAGGTTCGAATCTCAGTCGGGTGAACTGGGGGTGGTTTTTCCTAAATGGTTTTCCACTCTTCCTCCACGCAAATGCGGGTTCACTTCCTCTAAATGTAACCCTCCCAATTCCTAATCCATTAGCGTAATTAGTACTTAAGCGTATAACCCGAACGGGTAGTAAGACGCGGTGCTAAATATTATATTATTATTTAACCCTTGCGGTTAAAATCCATGAAAGCTCCAACTGATATTTATTATTAATAAACTTAATTGTGCTCTATTTTTATAATAAGATGTTTATCCGCGTGAATCCTATTTCCTTCCGCCCACTAGCAGATTATGATGCGGTCAATAGACTCGTGGATTAAATTGTGGCTATAGACACTTTTAAGTTGTTAGCCCCTGGTTTAAGGCGTCATTGCAATGGATTGGACTGAAGATGACAAGGAGATCGGGGGGTTTGAATCCCGGTCAGGTGTACTGAGGGTGGATTTTTTTAAATAAATAATTTTCCCACTCTTTCTATCTCCACGCAAATGCGGATACACTTCCTTTAAATTCAATCCAAACGGGTAGTAAGACACAGCACTAAAAACATTTCTTGAATATTACCCAAAAAAAAGTTAAGATCAAAACGTTTCTCCCGCCCTCCAATTTCTTGATGACGTGCCCATAGTGGTAGTCGGCCCCCGAGTTGATAAAAACACTCCTGTGTTGTCCCGTGGGTCTGTGTTGCTCTCCGACTCCCCGTGCTAGTCTCCCCCCCCCCAAACATCCGGGCTGTGCTCCCTCACCCTGGCCCCCCCCAACACGCTTAACTCACCCCTCAAGTACAAACCGATCGAACTTCTGCGTTGGGGCGTGGCCACTTCTCTTCATGTCAAGACACCCGCCCTGGCTCACCAGTTCTGTGAGGGTGCTTCACGCGCACTTTCTAGACGCGAGGCACGACTTACAAGCCGACTAGAACCGTCATCTAGGGCTAGAGCCATAGCTGGATAAACCAAGACACCCATCTTTCCACATTGGATATTGTCAGCTTCTGGTAATATGAGGCGTTGAAAAAAGTTTATATCATCAACTGGATTTAAACTCTGATCCTTGTGGATTATTGTGACACTCCTATATCAGTTGCGATACCCAGGTTTATAAATAAAGCACGTTTTGGTATTTTTTAACAGTAGCTTATTTATTTTAAACTTTAAATAAAATCATAAATTATTGCGAATAATACTTATTTGCCAATATTATATGAACATGATTTTTTAATGTTAAATATTTTTAAGTACCTAATAAAAAATAATGCTATTATTAAGGTAATAAAAATTATTTTATTTATAAATTAATTCATCCAAATATTTTAATAAACAATATGTAACATGAAATAGTCGATAGGAAAGCATTGCCTATGACAATTTAAAAAAAACCAATGGTTCATTTAGGGTTTTTTAGAGCTAAAAGTCAACTAAATATCTAGTTTTTCAAAATAACAAAAACTTAATTTACATCCCGCACGTGTGGGCACATGGACAAAGGTGTCAGTAACGTAATGTCCAGTTTATAAACAGTGACGGAGAAAAAGGAGGATCGAATCCCGGTGGGGTGGGATGAGATTTTTTTTCCCCTTAATTATTTCCCACTCTACCTCCACGTAAATTAGGATACATTTCCCGATAATTCTACCTTCACTATTCTTATCCCATGAGTGTGCGGCCAGGACGAATAGTAAGACATGGGGACAAAATAATCAAATTAAAAAAAAAAACTAAAGTTGTCTCGTTTCTATAAACAAGCTTTCTCGTTCATAACTTTTTTACTTCCCCATACAAAGAGAAATTATTGTAATCGTGAAGATTTTAGACCTTAAAATTATAATGAATAGTTACGTTTTATATTACCTCAAAACCAAATAAATGGTACGGTCCACTTGTACTCGTAAGATTTGTGAACCGAAATAATAGGTCTATACAATGTTGTAGAAACAGAACACCAAAGATCATAAATGAAATAATACACACTGTTACTTTATGGCATTAGGAACTAGGAACACTGTTACAGAAAAATTGAGAAAAGAGAAATATCTTTGTCCACCAAAGAACATAAGAATCAAATTCATTTTCAAAGACTTGAATTAAAAAGTATAGATATAAGCTTATAGCTCAGAAATTATTGATTTTATAAAAATACTAGTGGACCCGACAAACGTTGTCCTGCCCGGACCTTGGCTTTTCGTTTGGGTGGCATAATTAATTTCGATAATTAAACAAATACTATGTGATCATCACAATTACAAATTCACAATGAACTCCAATTAGTGAGTAACACAAATATTACAAATTCAGTGTTTGTCAAGACAACATACAAAATAAAACATCTTTTCATTTTTGGCATTTCGCCCACAACTCCACAAATATCAGCTGTATCGAAAAACAAACATAACCATGAATTATTCTCAGAAGTTCAATTATTCATGAACTGTTCAGAAGGTTTTAACGGTCAATTATTGATGAACTTATGATTTTTTTAACGGTCAATTATTAATATTATATTCATTACTATACATATTGGGGCGGGGGTGGTTGGGGGGTGAAATTTTGAGGTTACATGTTCTGATATGAAAAAAATCTAAAATATAAATTTAAAAAATCCCCCAAAAAATCCTTAAAAAATAAAAAAAAATCCTAGAACTCGATTGCAGCGCCACCTACCGGGTCCAATTGTGAATCTAAACCATCCATGGACCCACTCAAACACACACAAAAAATTTCATCAAAATCGGTCCATCCGTTTAGGAGGAGTTCAGTAATATACACACGTACAGAAGAATTGTATATATTAAGATATTTCAAATAAAAAATGCTATCATTAATAGTGGTATAACGTTTACGCGATGAGTTATTTCGTGTCTCAAGTATTTTTATGAAGATTGTTTACTTTTACTAACGAGATGAAACGTTTGGGTGTTTTTGAGTAAAACCTACTTGAGGATAGGATCACCTTGGCCAAGGAAGCTTTCAACAAGAAGAGGTTACTGCTGACCGGCAAGTTGAGTTGGAACTGAGAAAGAAACTGATGAAAACTAAAATATGAGTATCGTGCTGTATGGAGCAAAACTCAGACTCTTAGGAAGATGGAAAATAAATACTTGGAGATCTTTGAAATGTGGTTCTGAAGAATACTTGAGAAGATCGGGTGGATAGACAGGGGGACAAATGAACAGGTCCTAAGAAGAGTGGGTGAGAAGAAGGACCAGACAATAACATTAGAGATGGGTGAGATGGGTTACAATACGGTAAACATTATGTATCGATAAAAGCAAACTGGATCGGACACATCCTTAGGAGGAACTGTCTTCTGTAGACGTCATAGAAGGAAAGGTTGAGGGAAAGAGGAGCTTAGGAAGAAGGAGACTTGAAGGAAAGAATAACATTTGGAAGCTGAAGGAGAAGATAGAGGCTATGGCACATTGGCAGTCTAAGTTCACTAACAAAAAGGAATGGACTTATCTTAAGACTGAATACCTAATAGTAATAATACGGGTGATTTACTGAAAACATATTTTTGAAAATTGGGTTTCAAGCTATAACAGATAATATGAGAAAGTTTGTGCAATTGTGTCGTTCCATTTATTATACTACTATAAAGCCACATGACTCACTCACTGACATTAATGTTTACCCACTTTCCAGATGAGCTAGAAACTTGAAATTTGGCAAACTTATAGCTTCTAGCCTGTAACCAATGGGAAAATTCCAAAAAGTTAAAAAATTAATTTTCAACACCCGAAAAAATGCAAATGGCGGAGCAACTTTAAAGTCTGTGGGATATTTCATTTGAAGGTTTCTTGTGACTAAAGTAAGACAAGACGCTCTGGAATTACATTAGTTTATATCCACTTGCAAAGAAAACCCACTGGGGTTTTATGGGTGGAGCCCCCAACGAGAAAGCGAGTATATTTCATAAAGCCAATAGATGCACACTCTAAATACAAGATAATTGTTTCATACTCGTTATTGGTAACCTATTTAAGATAGATCTTCATATTACCGCGATTAAACTCTGGAACATGTTACATCACAGGCAACTTTAAAATGAATAAAAATACCCACGAGCTAGGTACCTATACGTGGTCCGAATATAATACTAAAAGTGTTCTTCAGACGGTAACTTGTCTTCCTACTGGTCCCGAGTTCGATTCCTGGCATGGCCTAAAAATGTATCATTGGTGAAATGTGGTTTACCCTTTCATAGTGATGAATTAACCTTGGGGGGGGGGGGGGCTGAGTGTTTAGGGTATATTCTAAGATTTAAGTAATCTTATAATCCCGTGATATTATTATCAACCGGCTAGAAATAGTTGCACGTTAAATACCTCAAATAAATATAGAGAAGTGTTAAAGAATACAAACAGTTTATTAAAATGACTACATTCGGCTCGTTGGTATAGTGGCCAGTGCACCTGTTTACGAACCTAGGGGTCCTGGTTTCGATTATCGGCTAGTATAGGGGGTATTTTTTTTTGTATCTTAAGAGGAATTATTCCAACGGTCACCAGGGTTTGATTAATTAGAATTAAGTTATGTTCAAGTCTCCCACAGGTTCACACCTCCACATTCACTATCATCACATCACGTGGGTACCACGTGTAGACACCCCCTGTGGTATACCCTGGGCCACGCTTTGTGACACCGCAGTGGCAAATAGTCCACATAACCCGCTTCGGTAGCCACTTGATCTAGCACGTTAATCTCGTGTTGGACTAGATTGCTAAAGACGGGGAGATTGGGGTTCGATCCCAGTCGGATGCACTAAGGGTTTTTACGAAATGTTTTTTTCATCCCCCCTCCACGAAAATGTGGGTTACATTTCCTCTAAATTAAGCCTCCCTAACCCATTAGTGTAATTAGTACTCAGGCGATAGCCTAAAAGGATAGTAATACGCGGTGCTAGAAAAACCCAACTAAATATACCTAGTGTCCAATTCGCCATAGGAGTGGTGGAAACTGACAACATCAGAAGATATAAAAACAATTAAAAGAAAAACAAATTGTTTGTTGTAAACGTTTTAGCTACCACAAATGACAACAAATCAACTAAGAATCTGGCAGATCAAATGGCTTGGCGAATGAATACATGAGAGAGGCCCTACATAGATCTCGTAACTTTTACTGGCCGTCACCACCCCCCCTACCGCAGATGAGGTATACTTCCTCTCGTATATATTTATTTCCGGATAAGACCTAACCTTATGACGCACCCTCTTCCCCGTGACCACATCCTGATAGACTAATCCGTGAATAAGAACCCTAACCACACTGTTCACGTGACGTTCCCGGACTATCCTGATTCCGAATCGTGATAAGACCTAGCCCTCTCCACGTGACTCTCGACTATCTGATAAGCTACCCCTCCATGATTCTCGCACGAAGACTAATCCGTGATTAACGTCACCCTTCCACTACATCTGCATCGGTAAGCACTTGACTTCGATCCTATAATTTTAAGATTTTTTTTTTTTAAAAATGACGGTTTTAGTCCCTTCTTGCTCCCAAGGCAGCGTCCTCTTCTCTTCACTTTACTTGCCTGGAATCCCCTTGGCCCCTCTTTTTCTCGTCCGTTTGAGAGAAAACAGTTTGCAAATAATTTCACTTCACTCTCACACACACACACTCACACACACTCACACATGCTAGCGGGGTCTTTGTTGCCGCTCCTGTGTAGGAGTGAAATAGAGGGGGGATAAGGGGAAGGAATAAACCCCCCCAAACACTCCCCCCCATTTTTTTTTGTATCCCACTACGTTTTTTTCTCACTTTTTTTTTAAACTTCTCTCTTATTTTTTATATACTATTTTTTTTATGTCGTACGCCTGGAAGAAGATTCTTTGCTTTTGATTTCTGACAAGGGTGACAACATAACGCCCTTTCCTACCCCCCTTTTTTTTAACACCCCCCTCCCTCTCCACCCACCCGTGGCACACAACAACAACGAAACAACACAACTCAACGAAACTCACTACGTCATAGAGAGTCACGCAACTACAACTCAAATAATATCGCTAGTGAATTCTTGAAACCCTCCTCCCTCCCCAGCCCTCGTTTCCGAGGGAGCCGGGGTTAAAAATTTTGATCCTGATTTCTAGACTAAATAAAAACCAACGAGATTTGGTTGACCTCGAGTGGACTTGTGTCGTATAATTGAACCAATTAGATGGTCATCATAAACCACTAACCATTAATAACAATCACATGTGAAAAAAAAAATATATCACAAGATCCAAACCTTAACCTCACTCATCACTCTCGATCCAGTCCGCTGCGAGCCTTACATCTTGAACCATGTGACCATCGGTGGCCCCGTGGTCTAACGCAAATAAGACTTTTTAATTTGTGTTTAAAAAAAAAAGAAGGTTTTCTCATCAAACGTCACCATATCCATGACGAATATTCAAGAACTGTTGATGTTGCCATTCGTAGAAGACTAAACTTTACGTATCTACGTGAGCCAATAGTTTATTTATTTTGGCCAAATTGTTTTTTGCCATAAAAAACTAGAAATATAGAGCTTTATTAGCGTTCCCATTCACCTACCTTAAGCCAGGAATATATATATATATATATAGCCAAATACAGGTGTATATATGTCCTCTCTCTCTCTCTCTCTCTCTCTCTCTATAAATATATATATATATATATATATATGGGGGGAAATATATATGGCTAAATACAGGTCTATAGGCCTATATGGCACTATCTATATATATACATGTAGGAGAAAAAATATATATGGCTAAATACAGGTCTATATATGGCTCTATATATATACATACATACATGTGGGGGAAAAAAATAATATATATATGGCTAAATGATTACATGGCTAAATATACATATGTAGCTAAATATATTTATGATTATATATATAGCTAAATATATAGTTAAATAGATGACTAAATATGTATATATCCTCTACATATATGGGATATATATGGCTAAATATATAGGTGGCTAGATATTTATAAAGCAAAATACATGCATGCCAATATATATGGCTATATATATATATATATATATATAATCTACCACTATAAGCGAGTTTTAGTTAGTTATTTCAATCTCCAACACGCCCAATATAGAAAGTACCGTCTAAGTATTATCCCCGTATAGGAGCGCTAGTGTAATTTCAACAGAAGAACACCGCAGGCTATAGCCACGAGGCAAGTTGGAAATGTTCTTCTACAAACTACGGTACGAGAGGGAGGTGTGTGGGGGGTGTGGGGGAACAAAGTTCTCGTTAGAAGGAAGTTTTTACTAGCGCTAGTGTTCTATTTGACAAGCTCGACATCTTCCAAGCATTTCTCACGTCTACAGAACTGAACTGGGCTGCTACCACCCTCCACCACCTCCTGGTACAACATTCACATATCCACCACTTAGAACGAGAGGGATGTCTGTTCATCCATCGCAGCCGTGTCAAACTCGTTTATATTAAGGTGGTACGAAACGGGACGCGAGAAAAGACCACTGTTTTTTTGTTTTTTTTTGCAGTTTTTATGGCAAAGCATTTTTTTTGGTCTGAAATAAATCCAAATATTGCTCCAGTAGAAACATAAGAGTTTAATTATCTTCAACATGGTGATATCAACAACTCCTGAATATCCATCATGAGCATAGTGGTATTAGATGAGAAACTTTTTAAATGAAGAGAAAAAGTTGTCATTAAATTCTAGGACATCCTTGACAAGAAATGTTAATGTAATGATTAAATTCTATATTTGTGCTGGAGCAATATTTTGGCTAAAAATTTGTATTTCCATAAATACTACAAAAGCACTGGTTTTTTCTTACTTCCCTTTACATTCCACCTTAAGGGTGTAACTTTGGAGAGTATTAAGCAACATTTCAAACATTTAGAAATACAGGGTTATTTATCAAATGCTTTGATATTTTGTTTAGATTGTTTTCAAAATTATTTTTTTCTTTATTTTTATTCCCATTCTCCCTATTTGATAATAAGTTTAGTCTTTTATGACAAGTTTTTGTGTTATTAGTGATGTCATATCACCCTCAGACCTGATGATGGTGTGACAACATGTTTTAATGTTATTAGTGATGCCACATCACCCTCAGACCTGTAGATAGTGTGACGACATGTTTTTGTGTTATTAGTGATATCACATCACCCTCAGACCTGATGATGGTGTGACGACATGTTTCAGTGTTATTAGTGATGCCACATCACCCTCAGACCTGTAGATAGTGTGACGACATGTTTTTGTGTTATTAGTGATATCACATCACCCTCAGACCTGATGATGGTGTGACGACATGTTTCAGTGTTATTAGTGATATCACATCACCCTCAGACCTGATGATGGTGTGACGACATGTTTCAGTGTTATTAGTGATGTCACATCATCCTCAGACCTGATGATGGTGTGACGACATGTTTCAGTGTTATTAGTGATGTCACATCACCCTCAGACCTATGATGGTATGACGACATGTTTCAATGTTATTAGTGATGTCATATCACCCTCAGACCTGATGATGGTGTGACGACATGTTTTGGTGGACGCACGGTTTAAGGGTCTATTGGGAGAGTGATGCCGAACTAATTGGGACCGAAGCTTGTTCGGATTAACCGGGAGAATATAAATGTGTCTACTGCAAGTCAATAGAAGAGATGCGGGTATTATGGAATAGTCGAGCAATACGGAATACCATTGTTTCTCATATGTTAAGTGTCGCAATCTATTGTTAACTAATTCAACTATTACAGAAAACAATTTCGAACAGATAGTGACGCCCTCACTTCGACAGATCAACTGATTGTTTTGTGAGAGACGATTGTTTGTTTTGGCTGTCACAAAAACTTTTGCAGGCTAGTGTTTATCAGGTTATATTTCTTTACTCTACTGTTCTTATTAATTCTAATCAAATTATTAGGTAAAGGCTCACTCATGCTTATCTTTGAATTATTATTTTATTTTTTATTTATTATTTGGCACCGCGTCTAACTACCCATTCGGGTTATACGCACTTACATTAATGTTTTAATGGAAGGGTGATTGTTGAGATGAAATGGAGGACCTACAGTTTAACGTGGGATCCGAACCACGGTGGAGGCCTGGCGTTCCACACATTCACAAGTTGTGATTCATACACGTCTTGTCAGATGTGAAGGAAGGGTTTGGCAATCAGATAAATCTGTGCCGGGACCGAGGATTGAACCCCGGACCCTCAACACAGAAGTCTGACACCTTACCCCTAGACCACCAGGTCACCTAAAGAGTTTTATAAAACCGCGATGTAGATAAAGGAGGTGATTGTGTAATATATGCATATGCTACATCCCATTAGTGGAACTACCCATTTCACCAATTGGCCAAATGTATGTCCATTTCGTGAACTAGCCTCTTCTATTGACCAATTCACGAACTAGGAAAAAATTGCATGCACTCTTGCGCATTTCCTGAACAGTAAATTATGCTCAAATCTAGTCCAAGCTAATTATAATAATTCATTTCTCAGATAGTATATGCTAAGTATACAATAAACTATCTCAACCTTGCTAGACCCAACCTTCCATTATAAAGCGAGTGTAGGCTTGGACCAATGAACTAGTCAGCAGTTCATGAATCGGTCAGCTCCAAGCGCTACTCAATTAATGAACTGAAAGAGTTTCCGCCCGGTCCGTCAAATGGATAAGTGAACAAGTCAGTTCACGGCATGGACATAAATTTACCCGATTCATGAAGTGGCCAATTTAAATTTTAGGGGTATAACATAAACATATGGTTTGCTTATCAGCGACATAAGGTGGAGTGTTACCAGGGTAAGCTCAGTCAGTTGAAACTGTACTTGTGAATTGTTCTCGACATTCAGTAGAACACTCATTGAACAGGTATCAACGGTAATACATTCCCATGGAGGTATGTAGAGCAGAGTCTATGTATGATTGGTCAAATGGGGACAGGTACAGTTTTAAAAGTCTCTGCTTACATTGGCAACACTCCACGACACGACGACGCAAATTAGTCAGGCTGTAAGAAAATTAAATTTCACGGTAACACTTTTTCTAAGCTCTTTTATTATAAAATAAGTTTTATAAAAGGAACTAAAGGAAAATGCACCTAGTGGCTTGTTTTGAACATGTAATAATAGTTTTATAAAAGGAACTAAAGGAAAATGCACCTAGTGGCTTGTTTTGAACATGTAATAGTTTTATAAAAGGAACTAAAGGAAAATGCACCTAGTGGCTTGTTTTGGACATGTAATAATAGTGTTATAAAAGGAACTAAAGGAAAATGCACCTAGTGGCTTGTTTTGAACATGTAATAGTTTTATAAAAGGAACTAAAGGAAAATGCACCTAGTGGCTTGTTTTGGACATGTAATAATAGTTTTATAAAAGGAACTAAAGGAAAATGCACCTAGTGGCTTGTTTTGGACATGTAATAATAGTGTTATAAAAGGAACTAAAGGAAAATGCACCTAGTGGCTTGTTTTGGACATGTAATAGTTTTATAAAAGGAACTAAAGGAAAATGCACCTAGTGGCTTGTTTTGGACATGTAATAATAGTTTTATAAAAGGAACTAAAGGAAAATGCACCTAGTGGCTTGTTTTGAACATGTAATAGTTTTATAAAAGGAACTAAAGGAAAATGCACCTAGTGGCTTGTTTTGGACATGTAATAATAGTGTTATAAAAGGAACTAAAGGAAAATGCACCTAGTGGCTTGTTTTGGACATGTAATAGTTTTATAAAAGGAACTAAAGGAAAATGCACCTAGTGGCTTGTTTTGGACATGTAATAATAGTTTTATAAAAGGAACTAAAGTAAAATGCACCGAGTGGCTTGTTTTGAACATGTAATAATAGTTTTTTTGACACGTAAACGAGCGCACAGCCCAAGAGGACCAAGTTTTATATTTGAAAATTATACGGGCGGGTCCTGTTATCAATTTAACACCTGCTTACGGTTTTAACCGTTTTATGGGCAAAGTTGAAGAGGTCGCGCATGGAGAGTTAAGAGGAGTATTAGTTGTGGCACGTAGAACACGATAAGAAGTAATAATATGGAGAACAGGTTCTTGGAGGTGAAGAAAGCAGGAACATAGTGCTACAGAGGATATTTGTCTTGGAGGTGATGGGAACAGGAACATATTGCTACAGAGGATATTTGTCTTTGAGGTGATGGGAACAGGAACATAGTACTACAGAGGATATTTGTCTTGGAGGTGATGGGAACAGGAACATAGTACTACAGAGTATACTTGTCTTGGAGGTGATGGGAACAGGAACATAATACCACAGAGGATATTTGTCTTGGAGGTGATGGGAACAGGAACATAGTGCTACGGAGGATAATTGTCTTGGAGGTGATGGGAACAAGAACATATTGCTACAGAGGATATTTGTCTTGGAGGTGATGGGAACAAGAACATAGTACTACAGAGGATATTTGTCTTGGAGGTGATGGGAACAGGAACATAGTACTACAGAGGATATTTGTCTTGGAGGTGATGGGAACAGGAACATAGTACTACAGAGGATATTTGTCTTGGAGGTGATGGGAACAGGAACATAGTGCTACGGAGGATAATTGTCTTGGAGGTGATGGGAACAGGAACATATTGCTACAGAGGATATTTGTCTTTGAGGTGATGGGAACAGGAACATAGTACTACAGAGGATATTTGTCTTGGAGGTGATGGGAACAGGAACATAGTGCTACGGAGGATAATTGTCTTGGAGGTGATGGGAACAGGAACATAGTGCTAAGAGGATATTTGTCTTGGAGGTGATAGAAACAAGAATATAGTACTACAGAGGATATTTGTCTTGGAGGTGACACACATACACATACACATACACATACACATAATCATATTTGTAATTTGATCAGAATTGTTAGAATTGATTTTGAGAAAAAACCTTTTTTCTCTTTTTGCCCTTCAGTAAATTACCCTTAATTTATGGGTTGGGTAACTAATTCCAAAAATACCTAGAGGGACCTTATTAAAACGCTAAATACTAATTCATTCCGATCAGGAAGTGGTTTCGGCTCTAGGCCGAGATATAGATAGACAGACAGACCACATCACGAAATCTAATATTTCGGTTTCAAGGGGTTCATGAAACATCGACATTTATCAAATTCTTGAGTTAGATTTTTTGACAATCACAATACATCTCTCTCCGAAGGATTGATAGAAAGTATCAGCAGTTGCTTTTAGTTTAATTTTCTACAAATAGTAATCTAAACAGTTCTTGAATATCTGTCTTGAATTTAGTGGTTTTTGAACAGAAAGGATTTTTTAGATTTAAATGAAACGTTCCTGTTTAAATTAGTTAAGTTAGTTTTAAAATGTAAATAGATTAGACATCATTCCTAAACTTAATTCAGTACTTCTAGATACGACAGATATTCAAGAACTGATGAGATTACTTAGTGTTGATAGGGTCACGTGGCTTGTTGCCAGGCTAAGCAGAGTTAGTTTAAACTGTGCTTGTGAATTGTTCTCGTCACTCAGTAGAACACTAATTGGTCAAATGGGGACTTATAACATATCACAGGTACAGTTGTAACAAGCTCTGCCAACCCTGGTCAAATGGGGACAGAGTGGGGGAGAACATATCACATGTACAGTTGTAACAAGCTCTGCTTACCCTGGTCAAATGGGGACAGAGTGGGGGAGAACATATCACATGTACAGTTGTAACAAGCTCTGCTTACCCCGGTCAAATGGGGACAGAGTGGGGGAGAACATATCACAGGTACAGTTGTAACAAGCTCTGCCAACCCTGGTCAAATGGGGACAGAGTGGGGGAGAACATATCACATGTACAGTTGTAACTAGCTCTGCTTACCCTGGTCAAATGGGGACAGAGTGGGAGAGAACATATCACAGGTATAGTTGTAACAAGATCTGCTTACCCTGGTCAAATGGGGACAGAGTGGGGGAAAACATATCACAGGTACAGTTGTAACAAGCTCTGCTTACCCTGGTCAAATGGGGACAGAGTGGGGAAGAACATATCACAGGTACAGTTGTAACAAGGTCTGTTTACCTTGGTCAAATGGGGACAGAGTGGGAGAGAACATATCACAGGTACAGTTGTAACAAGCTCTGTTTACCATGGTCAAATGGGGACAGAGTGGGAGAGAACATATCACAGGTATAGTTGTAACAAGCTCTGCTTACCCTGGTCAAATGGGGACAGAGTGGGGGAAAACATATCACAGGTACAGTTGTAACAAGCTCTGCTTACCCTGGTCAAATGGGGACAATATGGGTTAGAGCACGACATTCCATCGCTATATGTAGAAAATTAAACTAAACTTAAGCGATATTTGATTTATTTTGGCCAAAAAGCTTTTTAGTAAAAAATGAATCGCTCGAATCCTAAATACCACTTGAATAATAATATAGTTGTTTTAAACTAAAGAAGAATATTTTATTTACCGATAAACAATCATAAACAAATCATGGTTTCCATGGAGATGTAAACAAACAATGATTGTACAGACAAGCCACTGTCCACACAGAAGGAAAATATAGAAAATTGGTTTGAAAAATTGAGTCTTAGTTTTAGGTTACTATTTTTCCCAACATCCTGGACCCCTAAACTTTAAGATAAAAGGTCATTTGTGATAATCGGCTTTGCAATTTCCTTGTAATTTCTATTATCACAAACGGGTATATCAAATTATATAAATATGAATAATATAAGAAATATTTGTTGTATATGACGTAATAGAAATGAGTCATGACAAACAAAATATAATTTGTCATTGACACACAGTTTTAAACCATTTTTCTTAAACCCCGCTTCGATGGTCACATGGTCTAACGCGCCACTCTCACAGTAGACTAGACTGCCTTTGACGAGGAGTTCAAGGTTCGAATCTCCGTCGGGTGTAATTACGTTGTTTTTTCCAAAATGTTTTCCCAATCTTCCTACACGCAAATGTGGGCACACTTCCTCTATAACCCTCTTAATCCCTCAAACCATCAGCGTAATTAGTATCTAAGCCTATAAGCCGAACGGGTAGTAAGACGTGGTGCTGAAAAATAAATAAATTTGAAACACTTTGACTTAAATTGTACATTTTAAATATTTGAGATTTTAATGAATAGTTAAGATTCGGATTCAAGAAATATAGGATTAAGCCCATTTCTAATTTGTTATCATAAAAAATGCTTTAAAAATGACCTTAACTTGAGATTTACTACATCGCACATTAATAAAACTCTTGAAGACTACATAATATCTCCAAGTGCCGACTTCCTGCTGGGCGAGACTTAACCGGTTCTTACACCGTCAGGTGGAGCCTGTCTTTGTGTGTCTTGTTAGGTTGGTACCCCCGAGTCGTAGTGACGTATGCAAACTGTCACAGCCAAACGTGCTTTTACATCGCGGTGGCTGCTGGGGTAGGAGTACCCTACCCCCCTTGGACCCCCCTCTCCAACCATCCTTCGGTCCTGGAACAGTTCCTTCTCGAACACAAGTCACTACGACCTGAAGCCAGAGATCGTCTCAATAGCATCGTCTGGATGATAGGTGGGAGCACAAATAGCAGTACCCGTACCCGTACCCGAATGTACCCACACACTCTGCTTCTTAACAAGACACCCCCTCTGTTCCCTTCTATGTTCCCACACCTTGGCCCACACAGTCTTAGGAATCAGATTCGCAATACATTGGCTTGCCGGTGACATGGAGATTGAGGTTCGAGCCTCGTCCAACCGCAGCTGGTGTTGTTTTCCCACACTCTCTGGACTCTAACGCGTGTGCCCTTCCTCTAAATAGAGCCCTCCTCGTCGCTATCCTTTTAGATAAAAGCCTCTAATAGCCTCTTGTGTTAACGCAATAACAAAACTACTCACTAACACAAAAATATGAACTCTTTAAGTTTGAAAAATGTAAGCACCAATTACCAGAACTAGCTAAACATACACTCGTTTCGGTGGTCGCATGGTCTAAGACGTCATTCTCGTGTTAGACTGGGCTACCAGTGACGGGGAAATCTGGGTTAGAGGCCCGGTTGGGTTTACTAAGGGTGGTTTTCCCCTAAATAGTTTTACTCTCTCTCTTCCGCGCAAATGTGGGTACACTTCCTCATCCCTAACACACTATCATAACTAGTATATATGATATGTAATTATAGCCCGAACGGGTAGTAAGACGTGGTGATAAAAAAATTAACCATAGCAATCTTAATGTAATTTAGTAATTAGTTCATTTTAGTGTAGTAATTTCAACCCCCTCCCCTCCAAACACTTCAAATAATTTGTTGTTTGTTTAAACGAGAGGAAGTGGGTACTGGAGGGTGTCTAGCAATGTTTAAATGAGAGGAAGTGGGTACTGGAGGGTGTCTAGCAATGTTTAAATGAGAGGAAGTGGGTACTGGAGGGTGTCTAGCAATGTTTAAATGAGAGGAAGTGGGTACTGGAGGGTGTCTAGCAATGTTTAAATTAGAGGAAGTGGGTACTGGAGGGTGTCTAGCAATGTTTAAATGAGAGGAAGTGGGTACTGGAGGGTGTCTAGCAATGTTTATATGAGAGGAAGTGGGTACTGGAGGGTGTCTAGCAATGTTTAAACTAGAGGAAGTGGGTACTGGAGGGTGTCTAGCAATGTTTAAATTAGAGGAAGTGGGTACTGGAGGGTGTCTAGCAATGTTTATATGAGAGGAAGTGGGTACTGGAGGGTGTCTAGCAATGTTTATATGAGAGGAAGTGGGTACTGGAGGGTGTCTAGCAATGTTTAAACTAGAGGAAGTGGGTACTGGAGGGTGTCTAGCAATGTTTAAACTAGAGGAAGTGGGTACTGGAGGGTGTCTAGCAATGTTTAAATGAGAGGAAGTGGGTACTGGAGGGTGTCTAGCAATGTTTAAACTAGAGGAAGTGGGTACTGGAGGGTGTCTAGCAATGTTTAAATTAGAGGAAGTGGGTACTAGAGGGTGTCTAGCAATGTTTATATGAGAGGAAGTGGGTACTGGAGGGTGTCTAGCAATGTTTAAATGAGAGGAAGTGGGTACTGGAGGGTGTCTAGCAATGTTTAAATGAGAGGAAGTGGGTACTGGAGGGTGTCTAGCAATGTTTAAATTAGAGGAAGTGGGTACTGGAGGGTGTCTAGCAATGTTTAAATGAGAGGAAGTGGGTACTGGAGGGTGTCTAGCAATGTTTATATGAGAGGAAGTGGGTACTGGAGGGTGTCTAGCAATGTTTAAACTAGAGGAAGTGGGTACTGGAGGGTGTCTAGCAATGTTTAAATTAGAGGAAGTGGGTACTGGAGGGTGTCTAGCAATGTTTATATGAGAGGAAGTGGGTACTGGAGGGTGTCTAGCAATGTTTATATGAGAGGAAGTGGGTACTGGAGGGTGTCTAGCAATGTTTAAACTAGAGGAAGTGGGTACTGGAGGGTGTCTAGCAATGTTTAAACTAGAGGAAGTGGGTACTGGAGGGTGTCTAGCAATGTTTAAATGAGAGGAAGTGGGTACTGGAGGGTGTCTAGCAATGTTTAAACTAGAGGAAGTGGGTACTGGAGGGTGTCTAGCAATGTTTAAATTAGAGGAAGTGGGTACTAGAGGGTGTCTAGCAATGTTTATATGAGAGGAAGTGGGTACTGGAGGGTGTCTAGCAATGTTTAAATGAGAGGAAGTGGGTACTGGAGGGTGTCTAGCAATGTTTATATGAGAGGAAGTGGGTACTGGAGGGTGTCTAGCAATGTTTAAACTAGAGGAAGTGGGTACTGGAGGGTGTCTAGCAATGTTTAAATTAGAGGAAGTGGGTACTAGAGGGTGTCTAGAAATGTTTAAATGAGAGGAAATGGGTACAAGGGGGTGTCTAGAAATGAAACGATGATGTGGAAAGAACCCGATAAAAGAAAAATAGACGTAAGGTGGGTGTAGGAGAGGGCAGTGGGAGGGTGATAAATAAAGTAAGAAAAAAAAAAAGAGGTAGACAGAGTGAAAAGATGAAATAAGTACGTCGCACAAGGAACACAAGCCGACATATGCAGCCTCCTTGTTCCGGAGCGTGTGTCTTCCCAACCCCCTCTCCCTCCTTTTCAACCCGTAGCCGTACACGACATACTTCTTGGAGGAGGAAAATGTCTGTTCAGATGTCAGGACGATTGTTCCACGTCGCGTCATTTTTCAGAGAAAGATTGGAACTCAGGTTCGCGACTTTAAAAAAAATGTAAAAATAAAATAATCTTTCTCTCTTTTTTTTTTCTGGCAATATTTCTATCAAGAATGAACAAGGTGAAGTAGAATTTTGTTGACGTGAACTATAATAAGAGAAATACTTGTTTATAGCTAAAAAACTATTGGTTTAATAAAAATATATATTTCAAATAATATATGGTAGATATTTAGGGCATATAAAACGTAAATATTTATCATAAGCTCGAAGATGATATTTTTTAGCACCACGTCTTACTACCCGTTCGGTTTATGCACTTATGTACTAGTTACGCTAATAGTTTTAGGGATTAGGGAGGTTATATTTAAAGGGAGTGTACCCGCATTTTACTTAGAAGGGGAGTGGAAAAATCACCGTTAGTACACCCGAGCGAGATTTGAACCTCGATCCCCTCATCATCTAATCTACTGCAAGAGTAGCGCCTTAGACCACGCGGCCACCGATACAGGTAAATCGAAGGAGAACATTTTCACTATTACAATACTATCTCTATAAGAAAAAATGAAAGTAGATTATTTCTAGGACTGAGAAAACTAATAAATAGCTATAGTAGGATTTTGGTAAAAATACATTTTAAGAAAATCCTAAAATTTTCTTTTGCAGTCAACTTTAATTATATTTTACTATATTATTATTATTATTATTATTATTATTATTATTATTATTATTATTATTATTATTTTAATGGTATTGATAAACGTTGACGAAAGTGGCAGAAGCAGGTCATATGACTTGACGTATGAACACGTGATAATAATATTAGTAACTATTCTATCTGTCGGATAAAAACCTTCATATGAAAATATGACTGTATCAATAACGGTCTTACAGCTTGAGGATACTTTCTTTATAGCTTGATAAAATATTATTAAAAAAGTTGATGGCAGGTAGCAGGATACGGGTAGTAATTGAAGGGCTGCCTGGTAACCAAACAAGTTCCATCGAAACGGAACGTTTATGTTGACGTTTCAAATTCAATTGTTAGCGCTGTCTGTAGCACGGAGAAATGACGAACCAGATATGAGAAGTAATATAATGGTAAGAAGACATTTTCCAAGTAAGTTAAAAAGTTCTTAGAGCTGTGTCGCAATTCGCAACATTTCACAAGACGCAACTGATTAAATATAAGTTTACTTTAAAAAAAAGTACTGGTAATACTAGAGTACAACCCAAACGGTTTAGTACGATGCGGTGCTAAAAATATATATTACTAGAGTGTCTAAAATACCGATAGTTATAGTTGAAAAATCATAAGTTTAACTTTTAAGTGAACACGAAAAAATTTAAAATTAAAGTAAAATCAACTGACAAATTTAGCCCGATCGAAATCTACATAATATATTAAAATTTAAAGCTCAAGAAGACGTGATTCAACATATTGATTACATTTTCTTTAAATTGTGCTTGTTCTTATTTTCAGGGTTCAGATTTTGATGACCTAAATGGTTTCAACAAATAACAAATATATAGAACCAAATACTTTATATAAATCTTCTGTGCTGGGAGTCTGGGGTTCAATCCTAGGTCCCGGCACAGATTTATCTGATTGCCAAACCCTTCCTTCACCTCTGACAAGACGTGTATTAATCACAACTTGTGAATGTGTGGAATGCCAGGCCTCCACCGTGGTTCGGATCCCACGTTAAACTGTAGGCCCTCCATTTCATCTCACAATCACTCTATCATTACACATTAGCGTAAGTGCGTACAACCCGAACGAGTAGTAATAAGCGGTGCTATATAATAATAATAATAATAATAATAATAATAATAATAATAATAATAATAATAATAATAATAATAATAATAATAATAATAATAATAATAATTTATAGAAATTACTTTATATAAAAAACCTAACAAATTTAACGAAAATTGGCAATAAACAAACAAGAATAAATTAAACGCGCACTTGAACAATGTAGGCGTGTATTCAAATAAATGTCCAAAAATGGCCAAGCATGAAAAATATATAAAAAAATCCAAAATGACAAAAACGGCCAAAAAAAATTCATTTCTAAAACCAGAAGATAATGAAGATTGTTTTTGTACAAATAAGCATTGTCTGTGAAGAGTCTCCAAAAATTATCACAGGTTAACAACATTTGGGCCCTGATTACCACAGTATTACTTTTATTATTAATTTTGGTTTCCATGATTATATGAAGTTTTGTATTAATTATCCCCCAATAAAATATAATTTTATTTTAAATCTAAAATTGTATTGATATAAAATCTTATATACCGTATTTTAAAAATAAAGACTTTGTAAAATATTTACTCAGCAAAGAGAACAAGAATTTAAAATATGTGTGTATGTATGTATTGTACGTAGGCCTATGTATGTATGTATGTATGTATGTATGTATGTATGTTGTATGTATGTATGTATGTATGTATGTATGTATGTATGTATGTATGTATGTATGTTGTATGGTATGTATGTATGTATGTATGTATGTATGTATGTATGTATGTATGTATGTATGTATGTATGTATGTATGTATGTATATGTATGTATGTATGTATGTGTATGTATGTATGTATGTATGATATGTATGTATGTATGTATTAGTTGTATGTATGTATGTATGTATGTATGTAGTATGTTATGTATGTATGTAGTGGTGTATGTATGTGTGTATGTATGTATGTATGTATGTAGGCTATGTATGTCATGTCTTCTTTTTCGGTTCACAAAGTTTATTGGAAAAGTAATCTACGGTAGTGAAATTAAGGTTTTTAGCCGTAAAACGTAAAATTTAGACTTGTGTGGAAAATGTCCATGAAAGCTTCAACTGTTGTTTATTCAGTAATAAATTTAATTACATTTTATCTTTACAGTAACTTGTTTAAAAAGTGTGAGTAATATTTACTTTCACCCTCTATCCGATTATGAAGCTGCCTGCCAATAGACTTGTTTTCATTTGTTTCATTTATTTGAGACATTTAACGTGTACTTTATGAATCTACTGATTATATTAGCACACGAGAATGTATATGAGCGAGCATGAAAGAGCCTACCAAATGTTGATGGGAAAGGTATTTTCATACTTTTCAGGGTCCGTTTACACGCCACAATCGACATGGGACCGACGGCTTTACTTCCCCTCCGAAGGAAATTGTGCTACAGATTTTTATCGCTCAAGTAAAATCCGTTGAGCTCGGCTGGGTTTGAACCCACGAATATCGTGTCCTGAGGCAAGAACTTTAACACAAGACCACCGAGATCAACTCGTGGATTCAATGGTGTCCCTCGGGAACTTTCAAGTTGGTAGACCTTGGTCCTAGACGTCACGTACTGAGGATGGGGTGATCGGGTTTCGAACCCAACCAAATGCTAGTAAACATCCTCAAAATTCAACCTTTATCATCACTAACACGTTAGAGTAATTAATACAGATGCGTGTAGCCACTACGGTTATAAAGACGCGGTGAAATAAAATAATAATTAATAATGTCGTGACACCAAGTCTCCTTGTTGATGGGAATGAATGGAGACCGCTTCCCGTGGTCTCGTTGCTCTTTCAAGACCGCTGGTGCGTGTAAGTGGCGTGGTCATCCATGATGGACGGACAAAGTGGACTCCAAACGAGATTTGGATTCACCTTCTCTGATAAATGGTCAAACCATGAAGCCAAATGACTCACCTGCTGAGTAGCCAGAGCTTTAAAACGATACAAATACTTTCAACCAACAAATACAGCTTTATCCAAGCTTGCAGGAGCGTGTTATTAGTTTACTACCCGTCAGAGATATCTGCATTGGTATATTTACATAGCGTGTAGTAGAGAGTTGCCAGTGTAAGCAGAGCTTGTATAATCTTTACCTTTGATATGTTCTCCCCCACTTTGTCCCATTTGACCAATCATACATGGACTCTACTCTACATACCTTACTTGGGAATGTATTTCCGTTGATACCTGACCAATGAATGTTCTACTGAGTATCAAGGACAATTCACAAGTACAGTTTTAACTAGCTCTGCTTACCTTGGCAACACTCTAGTGTAATAATAATAATAATAATAATAATAATAATAATAATAATAATAATAATAATAATAATAATAATAATAATAATAATAATAATAATAAGCTCTACATTTGAAATAATGCTGCCATCCTATGTGTGAAATAAAACAACTCATGTCCACGCGGTTGTGACGTGTTCGGTTTAGTTCAGCTGTGGCGAGAAAGACGAGGAACTCTTGATCGCGCCAAGACACAGGTGATACTAAACGGGGGGAGAAATGGCGGGAAAATGGTCGGCAGTCGTGCCACCTCCTGGCGCCAGAACTTCCCGTGCGGCCCCGCCGTAGTACTCACCCGGCGCTACCAACAAACAAGATTCTAAGCTGAAATCATTTTTAAGAGTCTAATATTATATTTCTTTCAGCACCGCGTCTTACTACCCGTTAGGGTTATTATACGCGTATGTACTAATTATGCTTATAGTCTTAGAAAGGTTCTAATAAGAGGGAGTGCATCCGTATTTGCGTGATAGGAGAGTGGATAGCCATTTAAAAAAAAACTATCCTCAGTACACCTGACTGAGATTCGAACCTTGATCTCCCCGTCATCGGAAGTCTAGTTTACTGCGAGACTAGCGTTTGGACCACGCGGTCACTGAATCAGGTGAAAGTCTAATTTATCCAGTCATAAAAGAAAGTTGAGATCAATTATTTGAGCTTGAACAAAATATAACGATTTATTTCAGTTGAATATGTTGTGACTTGTGGAGTGGAGTGGGGGATGGAAGGTAATGTGAGTCCAGGTGTCATTTAGAGAATATGATATTTAGGTGCGGCTATAGCAGCAACTAACAAATATAATAGCTTGGCTATTTAATCCGTCATGCTATGTGAATTTGTACAGGTGTAAGTTTTAAATTTAAAGTATATAAGCAAAATTAGTTTAAACCGCACCTGTGAATTGTTCTCGTCACTCAGTAGAACACACATTGATCAGGTATCAACGGAAATACATTCACATGTGAGGTATGTGCAGCAGAATCTATATGATAGTGGTAAAATGGGACAAAGTGGGGGAGAACATATCACAGGTACAGTTGTAACAAGCTCTGCTTACCCTGGTTAAATGGGGACAGAGTGGGAGAGAACATATCACAGGTACAGTTGTAACAAGTTCTGCTTACCCTGGTCAAATGGGGACAGAGTGGGGGAGAACATATCACTGGTACAGTTGTAACAAGCTCTGCTTACCCTGGTCAAATGGGGACATAGTGGGGTAGAACATATCACAGGTACAGTTGTAACAAGCTCTGCTTACCCTGGTCAAATGGGGACAGAGTGGGGTAGAACATATCACAGGTACAGTTGTAACAAGCTCTGCTTACCCTGGTCAAATGGAGACAGAGTGGGGGAGAACATATCACAGGTACAGTTGTAACAAGCTCTGCTTACCCTGGTTAAATGGGGACAGAGTGGGGTAGAACATATCACAGGTACAGTTGTAACAAGCTCTGCTTACCCTGGTCAAATGGGGACAAAGTGGGGGAGAACATATCACAGGTACAGTTGTAACAAGCTTTGCTTACCCTGGTCAAATGGGGACATAGTGGGGGAGAACATATCACAGGTACAGTTGTAACAAGCTCTGCTTACCCTAGTCAAATGGGGACAGAGTGGGGGAGAACATATTACAGGTACAGTTGTAACAAGCTCTGCTTACCCTGGTCAAATGGGGACAGAGAGAGGGAGAACATATCACAGGCACAGTTGTAACAAGCTCTGCTTACCCTGGTCAAATGGGGACAGAGTGGGGGAGAACATATCACAGGTACAGTTGTAACAAGCTCAGCTTACCCTGGTCAAATGGGGACAGAGTGATGGAGAACATATCACAGGTACAGTTGTAACAAGCTCTGTTTACCCTGGTCAAATGGGACATAGTGGGGATAGTTATAATTATACTAATGGGTTAGGGATTAGGGAAGTTTAATTTAGAGGAAGTACACCCGCATTTACGTGGAGGGAGAGTGGAAAAGTCATTTAGGAAAAAAACCTCAATGCACTCTACCGGGATCAAACCCCATCTCCCTAACTTCAGCGGTCCATTATAACACAAGCGTAGCGCGGCCAACGGAGCGGATTGATCTTTGATCGGGTTGAAGATATTTTGTAGCATATTTATAAGCTTGGCATTACTTCAAATGTTGGTTTATTAGATATTTGTTGCCAAGGTTTAGTGTTTACCGTGGGATATTTTAAACTGCGTTCAACTTAACGTTTATTTTATATTCTTTATCTACTTCATTTGACAACAACCCGACGGTTGGTTTTATAAGATTTCTACTCACCCATAGCTGGCCAATCACTCAGAACCTTCAGCTGGTTAGTGTTGCCTACACCATCTGGTAACAATTACATGTACTAAGGCAAATTCAGGAAATGTGGTGGTTTCCCGTTACCAGCCACACTGACTTTCTATGAACGAACGTGAAAGAGCCTACCAGTTTTGCCGGGAATGGTATTTTCACATACCTTCCATGGTTCTTTTACACGTCACAATCTACATAGGACCGACGGCTCTACTTTCCCTCCGAAGAAAGTTGTGCTACGGATTTGTATCGCTCAAGAAAAATCCGTCGACCTCATCTGGGTTTGAACCCATGAACATCGGATTCTGAGGTGACCACTTTACCACAAGACCACCAAGGTCAATAACCATACCTGAGTATTTAACCAAGCTAATGAATTGGAAACAAGGAAGGTATAATTTATATGAAATGTACTTTCATTTGCGTGGAGAAAGAAAGAGTAGGAAAACATTAAAAAAATCCATCAGAACACCAAGTTGGGATTCGAACCACGATATCCATATAATCGGCCTACTAGACTATACTATGTAATCCTGACATTCAGCCCAACCATCGATGTGTTTGAAGTGTTGCCTTAGGTTAAGTAAATTTTTTCAGTAATATGCTTGTATAACCCTACGTTTGGAAAATACGCGTGATGTAGTCTAAATTAATATTAATCAAAGGAATAGAATGTTTTATTGGATAAATAGGCCTGTAAGATCAAAATATAGATAAATGCCGAATAGGAAATTCTATTGAATTCCTTACAAGAGGATGGAGTTCAATCCTTACCAAGTATATTTATTTTAGCAAACGATTTTCCATCCTTTTTATTGTTATATTTCCTCGACATAAAATAAAATTTATTTTGTTTTTACATGTTTAACTACTTAACCTAATTTAGATAATTATTTATTTAAAAAAATTATTGGTTGGCTGACAAGTAATACTGTACATTTTATAAAATAAACATATTTTTAGGTAAATGTAACATTATTTCCACTTAAATAGGTCGAGAATCAATATGTATTAATTATGTTACTACTTTTATAATAGTTTGTTTTAAATATCAAATTTAAATAAAAGGACTATAATTTAATTTTACCCTCCCAATCTCCCTTCAAAATGAAGTAGATGCTTATATATTTGTCTAATCCTCAAATAAATTAACTTTAAAACGTTTAAAAACCAGTCTTACAAGATTAAAACATGTTTTGGAGAGTTAAAAAAAAACACACACACACACACACCATACAACCGAAACTATTCAGATTTGTCTACGTTACACCCCAACCCCAACCCCTCATCACCCTATATACCACCCCTCCCCCACCCCATCTCCTTCTTTAAACTGCTAACAACACAAAATTTCCCTCCGTCATATAATTTAGAAGCTCTTTTACTTGCGGGAGGAGTTTTAAGTTCGTTGCACAGATTTCGTTAAAGTGTAAAATATATTAGTCGGTGGAGAGCAAGATTATTATTTCCAGCTTAGAAGCGACATGGTTAAAGTTTAACATGCTCTTCTTGGAAAAGGCGCTAAAGGGGTTGGTTTTAAGGGATGGGAAAGGGGATGGTGTTTTTCATATTATTTAAGGGGAGAAGGGAGAATTTAGTCTAAATTTATAAGAGTGTTTTGACGTAGCTTTGGGATATTCTTGTGGAAAATTATTCAATATAATCACGTTGTTTATATAATATATCTTCTTTTCAAGAAGCCAACCAACCACACAAGGCGTAAGATGCTACCGGTGACGCACATGTTATCACTAAGGTGTTAATCACACTAGAAAACGAGCCCCATTTTACGAATAAGGGTTGATTTGATTTAAGGGATGGTTACGAACACGTGTTTTCAACGACGTGTATTCACATTTTATCGGCGAACTTATTACAACAAAATTAGCCAGGTGGTTATTATGTAGTGTCACGTGATCTGGTGTTTAGGGGGTGTTACAATACCTCAAGTGAAAAAGGTTGTTCAACAAATTGAATGGAGGGGGGGAGGGGTGGTTAATTCTTATGCTTGTATTTATATCGAATACGTCAACACAAGAAATTTAATATTATTATTTATCGGGTATTTTAATTCAAAGGTTATTAGTTTGTTGATATAAAAATTTGGGTTTGAGAAGGGTAGTTGAAAGTATGAGCGTGGAGAGGGTGGGTGAAAACCACCCCTCAGTGTACCCGAGGACCACAGGTTACAACTCAGATTTATCAAAAGTAAAAATGTAAAGGACAAAAATCACAAGTTTTACTCACTATTTAATCATAATTAAAAAAATTATTTATTGCTGTGAAAGTTTTGACTGCCAAGAGTGATAACTCAACAAATGGTCTTGCAAATCATATGGTTTGGCGTATGAAACATTAAAGTGGAAGGGTGGGTCTATAGCTCTGTCCATTAATTCCAAACAAAGGCGTAACTTGTGTCATTTTTCTTCTCATTTACTTGATGTCATTTAACGTGCACTTTCTCAACCGACTGTGTACACGACTTATTAACTAACTTAAATCTAGAACAGACACAACATCCAGTCTCCAGCCTTTTAATTTACCACTGTGAAAGGCAAACCCACATTTCATCCATGATACATTTTTCGGCCATACCAGGAATCGAACCCGGGACCTTAAGTCAGTAGACAGACACGCTACCAACTGAGCTAAGGTGTCGGACCATAACTTAAGTTAAAATTTTGGTAGCTCTTGAAATTAGACGTGATGATTTACTCCCTCCCCTGCATCTTACTACCCGTCCCAATTATACTAATTAATCACACTAATTTAATAAGTATGAGGTAGGGTAGAGTTTAGAGATAATGTACCCTCATTTGTGTGGATGTAGCGTGTTAAATAATTTAGAGGGGAAAAAATCTACTCTCAATAACTACATCCGACCGGAATTCCAACATCACTACTAACGGATGAGAATAAGTTAAAATAAATTAAAAAAGTGTAAATTTAATGAAATTATTTAATTTAGTGTTTGTATAAAGGCTTCTCTTTTTGTTTAATAAAAACAGCAATGCTAAAATATTAATTTATTTGTGTTCAAATGTGTGTTTGACTATTTCTACCATTGAATAAAGACGAAATAAAGAGATGTCCACCTTTATACATAAGTTCGTCCCATACTTTTCCTCTTTCTCAAATTAAATTTACACCTATTAGTTTATATTTCCTTTTAAAAAAAATATTTTCATATTATAAAATATTAACCGTTTGACACTATTATTAACTAATAATTACGATAAGGAACTTCTTACCTGCGTGTTCACAGGTACAGTGGATCAGACACAATGATTTTTAAAACAGTAAAAAAATAGTCAAGATTTGCTTTAAATGCGTTAAAATGTTTCAGATCTTACATCGAGACGAGACAGGAAACTTTATAAAGTAACAGTTTATAACTTTAAATAAATAAAAAAAAGTAAAAACCTCTTTAAGAAAAGGCGGTCTTGATGTTTAAACACTTGTTAACTTATAACAAGAAACGGGGAGGAAGGAGCGGTCTCAATTTTTCATGCTCCGAGCTCTCCACACTCAATTTTTCTCCCATTTATCTCTCGGCGCGAGCCTCTCTACCTCCTATAATATAGCCTCTTTTCCGCGCCCCCTCGCGCGAGGCTACGCAAGAGCCAAGCACATTAAGAGCACTGAGGTTTTTATGAGCACACCTTATTGTTTTACGACGTGAATCCAGAGTACGTTCACAAAGATGATGAAGATGGTTCTCCGTGGTTAAAACTAGGATTTAGGCGAAGACCCGAGGAGCTGAATTCTTTATGGCGCTATTCTACGCTCTGCGAGGGTACAGTCTTAACACAAATGTGATGAGGTCGAAGTTTAAACCATGTTTGGAAACTAGGTTTTAGTTATATGTTTCTAGTTTCATTGGCTCATTTACAGTTTTTTTTAGCGTTGTGTATTTATATTTTAATTGGGTATTTAATACAAAATGTATATATACTCAAAATACAATTCGCTAACTAACTCAAGCCCGCTTCAGTGGACGAAAGGTCTAAGCCAAGGCGTCACTCCAGTGTTATACTGGCTTGATTTTAACGGGGATATCGGGTTCAAGTCCATATCGGGTCTACTGAGGATGTATTTTAACAAATGATTTCTCACTCTTTTTCCAAGCAAATGCAGACAGATTATCACTACGATTATTTCTTCCACATCCCTACCCTATTAGAATAATTATCATTAATGTATTTAGCCTGAGCTAGTAGTAAGACGTGGTGTTAACAAAAAAAATCTTAACATACTTAATAATTACTATTATTGTTAAGTGTTCTGTCTATGACAGGTCCATTCATTTTGTCAGTGAACTTAGACCACCAATACTCCCTGTCCTTCTGCCTCCTCCTTCAGCTCCCAGAATTTTCTTCTTTCCTTCAAGTCATCCAATATTTGAATACTCCTTCTTCCTAAACTCCTCTTTCCCTCAACCTTTCCTTCTATGACATCATACAGAAGACAGATCCTCCTAAGGATGTGTCAATCCACTTTGCTTTGTACCGAAGAATCACATCCAAGATGGATCTCTTCTTAGGATTTGTTCATTTGTCACCCTGTCTGTTCACCTGATCTTCTCAAGTCTTCTCCAGCTCCATATCTCAAAGCTCTCCAAGTATTTCTGTTCCAACTTCCCGAGAGTCCAAGTTACTGCTCCATACATTGTGTTGCTCCAAATGTAGCATCTCACCAGTTTCTTTCCTTAGTTCTAAACTCAACTTGCTTGTCAGCAGTAACCTCTTCTTGTTGAAAGCTTCCTTGGCCATGGTAGTCCTCCACTTAATATCCTTGGTGCAGTAAGCATCCTTTGTCAGCAGATTTCTCAGGTACTTGAACTGCTCTATATTTTCCAACTCCTGATTAGCAATTTTGATTTTCAGCGGCTCTTCATTTTTTGAAATCACCATCATTTTTGATTTTCATGCCATATCCTCTCTCTATTTCCACCAGCCGGTCCATTATTTCCTGCATACACTCACATACGTACTGCCAAACCTTACTCATACTTGGTGTACAAATTCAACATTTTTTGAGAATTGATCCATGTCTAAGAAATAGTACATATTTGGTACACACCAACCTCCCTTCCCATAATTATCCAAATTATATAAAACTCCCTAATATCACATTACAAATGTTGTGTTTATAAGACGTTTGTAAAAATAAGAATATGGTCGCATTGCATGATGGTTTGTCATAATTCCACGGGTCGCAAGTTCGACACCTGCCTTAAAGACAGTGTGATCAATGATGATTTGTTTCCACCGTGTCAATAAATTGAGGATGAGATTATCTAAAATGGCTAACTCCGGAGACATAACATTCCCTTTACAGAGAAATGTGAAGTCAGTAAGAACACAGAGCAGAAACAGTCGGAACTAAATACAGTCCGATTGTAAATATTTATTATCCTCGTATCTAAAGAGTTGATAATAAATTCAAGCACCAGCGACAGTAATCATGATTTGCAAGGTGTCAATTCGTAATACTCTGTATCACCTGTGATGGGAAGGTCCAGGTTCGAATCCTCATAGGTAATCTGGTGGTCTGAGGGTAAGGTGTCAGACTTCTGTGCTGAGGGTCCGGGGCTCAATCCTCGATCCCGGCACAGATTTATCTGATTGCCCAAACCCTTCCTTCACCTCTGACAAGACGTGTATTAATCACAACTTGTGAATGTGTGGAGTGCCAGGCCTCCACCGTGGTTCGGATCCCACGTTAAACAGTAGGTCCTCCATTTCATCTCACAATCACCCTACCATTACACATTAGCGTAAGTGCGTATAACCCAAACGGGTAGTAAGACGTGATGCTAATAATAATAATAATAATAATATAATAATAATAATAATAATAATAATAATAATAATAATTAGAATCCTCGTTTGGGAGTGGTTTCCCACGTGTAGTTTATCACTGTGATATTCCCATTCCATCTCTACGCTAATAAGGGTGCATTTACTACAAAATTAACCTCATCGTCCTCACTCTTAAGTTGATCATATTATTTTGTAAAAATTACAAATAGTTCTAGTCTTCATAAACGAATAATAACCAAACCATGATATATTTATCCTTCATAATCCTAATATAGACGATGTGTAATTTATGTACGAATCCTCCGAGAGCGTGATGCCGGGCGTCGTTATTTATCTGTAGCGTCGCGATGCGAGGGAGGGCTACGGCGACTTCAGCGTCTGTTCCCGAATAATACAAGCGTCGGTCGACGGTTGGCTACCCTGATAGACGCTGACTCTTGAGTTCCGAAGGAGATCTTACTTGGGAACTAGAGGAGAGTATCGATAGTTCGAGACTCCGTATAATTCACGTATTCAAGATTTTCAATTTCGAAACCGACTCTAAAAAACATAAATTATTTTATATCTTTCAAACAAAAAAACAACGAATATTTTATAATTAAATGTTATCAAATCCAAATAAAATATTTAGTCTGGCCCAATAATAAGCCAATAAATCGTGTCCAAATATTTATTAGATTTTATTATTGCGAGATTAAGTTTCTATGGTCAAGTCAAATTGATAACTACTTAAACAAGTTAAATTATTCAAAGGTTTGATTTTTATATTCAAATTTCGAATTAAATTACAACGAATCCGATATTAGTGTTTTCAAAATGTTAAGATTTTGAATTTCGAATTGAATACGAATCCTCCAAAGATTCAGACTAGGAATCGAAATTTTTAAGCTTCGGTCAGGTTTAATACTTTTCCATACCAATGATCCGAGTGATAGGTAATATCAAATGGAGTTAAAAAAAAGTGAAATGGACCTGATAGAATAAAAAACTTATAAGAAACTTATGCGGAAAAACTTGATAATCCGTGTGAGACGACATAGGACCTAATAGGTGTGAAGATTCTGGTGAAAAATTAATTTTACAGAATATTAAAGGATGCTATATATATTTTTAAAAACTAATTATTTTTAACTGCCCTAGTTATTCTTTGTAGATCGAAATTTAAAAAAAAAGTTTGGGTCTGATTTCATTCAATTCAAACTCTCGATAAGTTCTCGTATGAATAATATTTAAAAAAATGCTACAACGAACTTGAAAAATGTATTTTAATATTAACTTTAGTGGGATAAGGCACGGGTCTACAGGTCTTCAACATTTGTATGTCCAAGGGCCAAAGTTTCTGTCCCTTGTTGGCTCGCGGGCCACGACACTGTGTAACGACTTACATGTAATGTCAATAATACCAAATAATATCGAATGGGACAAACACTCACCAACCAAGCGGCCGCTCTCGGAAGACCTACGCACGACCTACACCACTAAACCCGGCCTCCACTCTCGAGAATAATGCCCGTCCAACTGAGCCACGAGTTCCCTGACAACAGACTGCGAGAGTCGAACACGTGTCCAGCCAGCCAGAAAGAAGAGTTCCGTTTCCGGCCACGCATAGCCCTGGGCGCTTCGGCAACGTTCTCGAACATCCAGTTCCTTAGTTTGTTTTGTTTTCCGACCCTCCTTCTCCTTCGGTCCTTCCCCCCCTCTGAGAATTTTCATTTGTATATATACAGCTACGCCAATAAAGTAAAATCACTTACTACACTACGATCTCATGGATAAGAGGTGAGAACGGCGACTAGGTCTCGGGGATTATTAAATATTCTAAATTATAAATTCTGTTTCGGCGTCATGGGGGGAACTGTATTCTAAATTACCGTCTGGACTTCAATTTTGTAATTAATTATTTATTTGAATTGCTATGCCATGCGCTTCCCGCGGCATATAGAAAGATGTCGCCCTTCGTCATCCATTTTAGCTGGGATTCAAACCCAGACCTTATTATTTGTCGTAATTGTATATACTTGCTTATTATTTAAAGCGCACTGAGTGTCAGCGCGCTCCGGGTTCAAGACCCGCTTAGTAAACTTCCTTTTGTACTTTGCGATGGCAGATGTTATAATCAAATTTATTGTTTAAAACAGGATAGTAAAGCGAGACTTAGCTCGCTCTTGCATTAGGGAAATGATGTTTATACGTGACGTCAAGTTATTTATGAACGTTTGGAATTATTGTATTGTACTCCATTGCTGAGTGACGTCACGTAAGATAAAGCAGTTGTGGCTTATGCCTTATATTAAAATCATTATTATAAATACTAAGTAAATGTATCAAGGAGCTAAAGCCCATAAGACAAGTTTGGCATCAGAGATCCCAGACCTCGTATTATGTTGTGTTCTACACGCTTAGTGTTGTTTATATAATCATACTTAGGAGAATTTGAGATTGATTGTATTTGTACTTAATGGTCTGATGACTAATGGAGGTGCGCTTCACGCACGATGTTTGTTTGCTCAAGTATTGTAAAGTTGTTATTTCAATAATAAAATTTATTTTGTACAATCAGGTGATTCTTTTACCTGATATTAGCCTTCCTCACCCTATAGATATTGATAGATATAGAAGGGGAGGTAGCAAATGGTAGCAGAGCATGGTTTTGCCCTTTTTTATGGTCTTAGGTCCTTGGTACACGCCTGGAGAGATGTTGAGAAAACAAAATATATATATATATAATTTTCGGAAGGTTATATTCTATGTTTTATACACTGTACTAATTCCTGTCTTTATCTTGTTTCATACTGTCATTGGCCATGGCTCCTCCACTGAAACCAGACAAGGCGTCGTCCAGGATGACGAGATCCGATGTGTACCGACTTAGCCGCGAACAACTCCTCGCCGAGCTCCAGGTTTGGTCCACCCCTGTTCCACCCAACGCAACGGTGGGTGAGTTGAGGTCTCTTTTATGTGAACTTGTGAGTGATGTCGGGGCGTCTCAGGCAGATTTAGGTATGGACACGGATGTGAGTGGTGAACAACCCACGGTGCCCTCCCGTTCTCCCGTTCCCCATGCGCCAGGGGGATATTCTAAGAGTCAAAGTAAAGTCATATTGGAGATATTAGGCCGGGTTCCGGTGTGCAGTGGCCAGAACTACACGGAATTGTTTAACTTTTTAGTAGAAATTAACCGGGCCTCCCGCCTCGAGCTCGTTAGCGAGCCCGAGTTTCTGACTTTGTGTTTATCCAAGACGTCAGGGTTCTTGACCGAGTTGTTTTCCAGGGGCATACAGGCGGACTTATCTGTTAAGGCAGTGACTGATCAGATTTTAAATACGCTTTTGCCTAGTAGAGTTAGGCATAAGTTATGTAGAGAGGTTGTGCACAGGTTCCAGGCCCCACACGAGTCATTTAGGAACTTTGTCCTTTCTATCACGGAGGCGGCCCGCGTGCTTAATACCGACCTTAAGGAGCCCGAACTGGTAAACATTATTTTGGAAAACGTGTCTCCCCTTACCAGGCGCCATTTTGTTTTCTCGAGTAAGCCTTCAACTATACTTGATCTCTATGCCCTGGCTTCGCACGTAGAGGAAACTCTTCTCTCTGAAGACGAATACCTTATCGCGCAAGCGCCCGTGGCTGTCAGCCGCGCGCGAACGGGTTCGAGTCCCGGAGCAATTATTTCTGCGCCGCCTATCGGCGCTCCTCCACTCGATAGCCGTTCTAACTACGTTAGGGATAGTAACCCTGTGGGTGCTAGCCGTGGGGGTCGCGCACCTCGTGGCACGTCTAGTATTAGATGTTTTCGCTGTAATAGGCTGGGACATGTTCAGAGGGAGTGCAGGCAGGTAAACTATTGAGGCGCGCCCGCGACCGTGGGGCGGCCGCGTCTGGAAGTTTTAAACCGCGGGTTCTTAATCCCATGATTACTGTTTCTATTGGTCCTTTGGGATGCTTAGGGTTATTTGATACTGGAGCCAGCCACTCCTTTGTTAGTAACAAACTTCTTAGTGCTTTTGAAGGTAAAGTAGTTTGTAAGTCCTTCCCCCTGAGCTCGGCGGTGGACATAACGACGGCTAAGCTGCTGTACAAGTGGAGCGGGCCATGGCGCATCGACAAGTTCTTAACGCCCGTCTCTGTGCGTCTTATGGATGTTGCTGACCCCTCAGTAACCCGTCGTGCCCACGTTAGCCACCTTGAGGTGGTGGTGTAGTAAGTCCGCGCCCTATAAGAGGGGCGCGTAATGATACCTGTTAAGGGTCAAGTGTGTATATAGTGTAAATTTTTTTTGGATTTATTGTGCATCTTTATTATAGTAAATATTAATTTAATTGATAGAAGAGTAGGCCTACCCAGATTTCTTAAATGTATTAGAACTTTGATTATCGATGACTTGTGTCTGAATGTGCGATGATGGAGACTTATAATAAGCAAACTATTGCGCGTGTGCACGCCTACTCAAAGAAGAGAGAACTGTATGCAGTACATCTCCTCAGAGAACACTCTCAAATTTTCCGTGTCTATTGGGAGACATGATCTCGTGTGGATGTGCTCTAAACAGACTGACCAAGATGGACTGCACTTAGCAGCGGCCGTGTCAGCACCTTGTGAACGTTGGACTTGTGTTGTTGCTGTAATTGTGGATTTATTTTGTTCTCAGTGAGGTTCTGCCCTTCCCCTACCCCTCTCCTTCTGGTTCGAGTTACGGATGTTGGAGTAGTCCGGCTGCTGAAGATGGATGCTGGCTGGACCAACAGTAACGTGGAACGGGCCTCAACGTCATAGGGTTTTGATGTTGGAGAGAGTTGGAGTGTCGGTGTTGTGCGTAAGGTGTTGGAGTTCTGGGGGATATCGGAACGCGACTGCCAAGAAGACCTGCTACCCGAATATGAGGGCAGCTTTCCATGGGCCACTTGCTGGGGTCCGGGAGAACCGTCCCCTACATACCAGCTACTGACGACAGGGAAGGTACCGCCCTGCCGTTACACCCACTGCTGAGGACGCCTTCTGACCTCCCGTCAGGGGGGGAGGATGTAACGACTTACATGTAATGTCAATAATACCAAATAATATCGAATGGGACAAACACTCACCAACCAAGCGGCCGCTCTCGGAAGACCTACGCACGACCTACACCACTAAACCCGGCCTCCACTCTCGAGAATAATGCCCGTCCAACTGAGCCACGAGTTCCCTGACAACAGACTGCGAGAGTCGAACACGTGTCCAGCCAGCCAGAAAGAAGAGTTCCGTTTCCGGCCACGCATAGCCCTGGGCGCTTCGGCAACGTTCTCGAACATCCAGTTCCTTAGTTTGTTTTGTTTTCCGACCCTCCTTCTCCTTCGGTCCTTCCCCCCCTCTGAGAATTTTCATTTGTATATATACAGCTACGCCAATAAAGTAAAATCACTTACTACACTACGATCTCATGGATAAGAGGTGAGAACGGCGACTAGGTCTCGGGGATTATTAAATATTCTAAATTATAAATTCTGTTTCGGCGTCATGGGGGGAACTGTATTCTAAATTACCGTCTGGACTTCAATTTTGTAATTAATTATTTATTTGAATTGCTATGCCATGCGCTTCCCGCGGCATATAGAAAGATGTCGCCCTTCGTCATCCATTTTAGCTGGGATTCAAACCCAGACCTTATTATTTGTCGTAATTGTATATACTTGCTTATTATTTAAAGCGCACTGAGTGTCAGCGCGCTCCGGGTTCAAGACCCGCTTAGTAAACTTCCTTTTGTACTTTGCGATGGCAGATGTTATAATCAAATTTATTGTTTAAAACAGGATAGTAAAGCGAGACTTAGCTCGCTCTTGCATTAGGGAAATGATGTTTATACGTGACGTCAAGTTATTTATGAACGTTTGGAATTATTGTATTGTACTCCATTGCTGAGTGACGTCACGTAAGATAAAGCAGTTGTGGCTTATGCCTTATATTAAAATCATTATTATAAATACTAAGTAAATGTATCAAGGAGCTAAAGCCCATAAGACAAGTTTGGCATCAGAGATCCCAGACCTCGTATTATGTTGTGTTCTACACGCTTAGTGTTGTTTATATAATCATACTTAGGAGAATTTGAGATTGATTGTATTTGTACTTAATGGTCTGATGACTAATGGAGGTGCGCTTCACGCACGATGTTTGTTTGCTCAAGTATTGTAAAGTTGTTATTTCAATAATAAAATTTATTTTGTACAATCAGGTGATTCTTTTACCTGATATTAGCCTTCCTCACCCTATAGATATTGATAGATATAGAAGGGGAGGTAGCAACTGTACCGATAGTGTTAGGATTGGAGAGATATTAAAATATTCATATCAGCTCACTCTTATACTCACACCAGAGATTATTAGTTCTCGTGAAGAATGTTCTCTGCTGTTTCATAACAGGAGGTAGAATGATTTGTCTTGTCTACTGGAGTTGTCATTTACCGTTTAAAAGTACATTTGTATTAAAACGTAATTTTCGCGTTAAAAGCAAAAAAAAAAAAAATTTAAAAAATAAAATAACGTTAAATATGCAAATAAGCTACGTATATATTTTATTAGGTGATTATATGAAATATATATCTTTGTTTGTCATTTTTTCTTTTAAATAATTTAAATAGTTCATGTTCCAGCGGGCGGCAAACAATGTTATCGCGGTCCGTGTGATGAATACTCTCGAGTTCGTTAAAACATGTCTCGAGATATTCAGGTTGCAATCAGTAGAACACGAGTAAACACGACAGTCAAGACTCATTGATGGTGAGTTATCAACACGACTTGTCGGAGGGAGACAGCCTCACTGACCACTGGCCGGACCCCTCAAGAGGGGTTGAGGGGTGGTCGGGGGGGACCAGTATGATAAATGAGTGTGACGGTAGGCCACAAACCCGGTCCGGACGGGTATTAGCGGTCACTGGAGTGGACTGGGAGGAGCGCGTGCCTAGGTCCTACCTAGCTCACTGATAAATTGCCTCACCCCCCAACCCTCCTGAACACATCTCACTTCGGGGTAAGACAGTCATATGTCGCACCGTCGTGTTGGTTAGACAGATGAGATAGCCACGTCAGATTTGTTTAATTTAAAAAAAAAATTATGTCCGGTTAAAATATTGTGAACACAGGTTTTGTCTAACGCGTTTGATGTCTTAGCAGTGTCGTGTCATGTAGTGTTGCCAGGGTAAGCAGAGCTTGTTACAACTGTACCTGTGATATGTTCTGCCCCACTCTGTCCCCATTTGACCAGGGTAAGCAGAGTTTGTTACTACTGTACCTGTAATATGTTCTCCCGTAATCTGTCCCCATTTGACCAGGGTAAGCAGAGCTTGTTACAACTGTACCTGTGATATGTTCTCCCCCACTCTGTCCCAATTTGACCAGGGTAAGCAGAGCTTGTTACAACTGTACCTGTGATATGTTCTTCCCCACTCTGTCCCCATTTGACCAGGGTAAGCAGAGTTTGTTACAACTGTACCTGTGATATGTTCTCCCCTACTCTGTCCCCATTTTACCAGGGTAAGCAGAGCTTGTTACAACTGTACCTGTGATATGTTCTCCCCCACTCTGTCCCCATTTGACCAGGGTAAGCAGAGCTTGTTACAACTGTACCTGTAATATGTTCTTCCCCACTCTGTCCCCATTTGACCAGGGTAAGCAGAGCTTGTTACAACTGTACCTGTGATATGTTCTCGCCCACTCTGTCCCCATTTGACCAGGGTAAGCAGAGCTTGTTACAACTGTACCTGTAATATGTTCTCCCCCACTCTGTCCCAATTTGACCAGGGTAAGCAGAGCTTGTTACAACTGTACCTGTGATATGTTTTCCCCCACTCTGTCCCCATTTGACCAGGGTAAGCAGAGCTTGTTACAACTGTACCTGTGATATGTTCTCCCCCACTCTGTCCCCATTTGACCAGGGTAAGCAGAGCTTGTTACAACTGTACCTGTGATATGTTCTCCCCTATTCTGTCTCCATTTGACCAGGGTAAGCAGAGCTTGTTACAGCTGTACCTGTGATATGTTCTCCCCCACTCTGTCCCCATTTGACCAGGGTAAGCAGAGCTTGTTACAACTGTACCTGTGATATGTTCTCCCCTATTCTGTCTCCATTTGACCAGGGTAATCAGAGCTTGTTACAGCTGTACCTGTGATATGTTCTCCCCCACTCTGTCACCATTTGACCAGGGTAAGCAGAGCTTGTTACAACTGTACCTGTGATATGTTCTCCCCTATTCTGTCTCCATTTGACCAGGGTAAGCAGAGCTTGTTACAGCTGTACCTGTGATATGTTCTCCCCCACTCTGTCCCCATTTGACCAGGGTAAGCAGAGCTTGTTACAACTGTACCTGTGATATGTTCTCCCCTATTCTGTCTCCATTTGACCAGGGTAAGCAGAGCTTGTTACAGATGTACCTGTGATATGTTCTCCCCCACTCTGTCACCATTTGACCAGGGTAAGCAGAGCTTGTTACAACTGTACCTGTGATATGTTCTCCCCCACTCTGTCCCCATTTGACCAGGGTAAGCAGAGCTTGTTACAACTGTACCTGTAATATGTTCTTCCCCACTCTGTCCCCATTTGACCAGGGTAAGCAGAGCTTGTTACAACTGTACCTGTGATATGTTCTCCCCCCCCCAATCTGTCCCCATTTGACCAATGAGTGTTCTACTAAGTGATAAGAACATCACAGACACCGTTTTAACTAACTCTGCTTTTTCTGTCAACACTCCACGACACGACACTGCTGTTTAAGTTTATAGAAATGTTCATTTCTTTTTAAACATTCAATAAATTAAACCCTACACAGGTTTATAAACTATATTGCTCTTACGAGCTATAATGTTGTTATGGTGGCACAACTGTGACCGTTCGTCGGTCAAGTTGTCAGTCCCCTAGAAGAGCTAGAGAGGCCTCTCTCGCCTGGGGGTCTGTCTGTCCTCCATTTTGTTTTTTGTGTCGACCTCTCGAGAAGTGATTGGGTCCTCTGTACGGTCCAGCGCCCCCAGAGTTCCGTGCGCGGCGCTACTCGCGCGCCTCCCGTGGTCTTTTGACCAATTGACCGTGACTGTGACTCCCCTGGTAGCCTGCAGGACTAGCAGGAAGGGGCAGAAGAGAGGAAAGGGGGTAACAGTTCATACACGGGTCAGAGCAAGACCGGACTAACTGTGAGGGGCTGCCATTGTTGAAAGAGCGAGTCGAAGGTAGAGATACAAATTCCAAATCTAAACCGGTTTAGTCCCTTAATTTGATTCTAGTTGGTGCCTGAAGGCAAGTATGGAAAGGAATGGTCGACCTCAACGGTCTTGAGGTAAAGTGCTTGCCTCAGGATATCATGTTCGTGGGTTCAAACCCAGGTGAGGTCGACTGATGTTTCTTGAGCGATAAGAAAAATCGTAGCACACGTCGATGTCAAGTCAATTGTGGCTTGTAAAAGAACCTTGAAAGGTACTGGTATGTGGAAATACCTTTCCTGGCAAAATTGGTTGGCCCTTTCTCTCTCGCTCATAGACATTCTCGTGTGATGGTGTAATCAATCGGTTCAGAAAGTACACCTTAAATACCAAATAATTAAAAATGGAAAGGAATGCGTGTTAAGTTCTCTTTTTTTTAACAGTTTCTATAGAAAAACAATTTTTTTGCAGAAGCAATTTTTTAAAAAAATTTTAAAGCGGTTTGTCCACTGGAGAAACAAGAGCAACTTTTGTATTTCACAATGTTTGTAAGATATTTCTCATTCTTTAATTACTTAATCAACTTAAGCAAAACACGCTTAACCCCATTTGATCAGGGTAAGCAGAGCTTGTTACAACTGTACCTGTTATATGTTCTCCCCCACTCTGTCCCCATTTGACCAGGGTAAGCAGAGCTAGTTACAACTGTACCTGTTATATGTTCTCCCTCACTCTGTCCCCATTTGACCAGGGTAGCAAGAGCTTGTTACAACTGTACCTGTGATATGTTCTCCCCACTCTGTCCCCATTTGACCAGGGTAAACAGAGCTTGTTACAACTGTACCTGTTATATGTTCTCCCCTACTCTGTCCCCATTTGACCAGGGTAAGCAGAGCTTGTTACAACTGTACCTGTGATATATTCTCCCCCCCTCTGTCCCCATTTGACCAGGGTAGCAAGAGCTTGTTACAACTGTACCTGTGATATGTTCTCCCCCACTCTGTCCCCATTTGACCAGAGTAAGCAGAGCTTGTTACAACTGTACCTGTGATATGTTCTCCCCCCCCTCTGTCCCCATTTAACCAGGGTAAGCAGAGCTTGTTACAGCTGTACCTGTGATATGTTCTCCCCCACTCTGTCCCCATTTGACCAGGGTAAGCAGAGCTTGTTACAACTGTACCTGTTATATGTTCTCCCCTACTCTGTCCCCATTTGACCAGGGTAAGCAGAGCTTGTTACAACTGTACCTGTGATATGTTCTCCTCACTTTGTCCTCATTTGACCAGGGTAAGCAGAGCTTGTTACAACTGTACCTGTGATATGTTCTCCCCCACTCTGTCCCCATTTGACCAGAGTAAGCAGAGTGTGTTACAACTGTACCTGTGATATGTTCTCCCCCACTCTGTCCCCATTTGACCAGGGTAAGCAGAGCTTGTTACAACTGTACCTGTGATATGTTCTCCCCCACTCTGTCCCCATTTGACCAGAGTAAGCAGAGCTTGTTACAACTGTACCTGTGATATGTTCTCCCCCACTCTGTCCCCATTTGAACAGAGTAAGCAGAGCTTGTTACAACTGTACCTGTGATATGTTCTCCCCACTCTGTCCCCATTTGACCAGGGTAAGCAGAGCTTGTTACAACTGTACCTGTGATATGTTCTCCCCCACTCTGTCCCCATTTGACCAGAGTAAGCAGAGCTTGTTACAACTGTACCTGTGATATGTTCTCCCCACTCTGTCCCCATTTGACCAGGGTAAGCAGAGCTTGTTACAACTGTACCTGTGATATGTTCTCCCCCACTCTGTCCCCATTTGACCAGAGTAAGCAGAGATTGTTACAACTGTACCTGTGATATGTTCTCCCCCACTCTGTCCCCATTTGACCAGGCTAATCAGAGCTTGTTACAACTATACCTGTGATATGTTCTCCCCCACTCTGTCCCCATTTAACCAGGGTAAGCAGAGCTTGTTACAACTGTACCTGTTATATGTTCTCCCCTACTCTGTCCCCATTTGACCAGGGTAAGCAGAGCTTGTTACAACTGTACCTGTGATATATTCTACCCCACTCTGTCCCCATTTGACCAGGGTAGGCAGAGCTTGTTACAACTGTACCTGTGATATATTCTCCCCCCCCTCTGTCCCCATTTAACCAGGGTAAGCAGAGCGTGTTACAACTGTACTTGTTATATGTTCTCCCCCATTCTGCCTCATTTGACCAGGGTAAGCAGAGCTTGTTACAACTGTACCTGTGATATATTCTCCCCCCCCTCTGTCCCCATTTAACCAGGGTAAGCAGAGCGTGTTACAACTGTACTTGTTATATGTTCTCCCCCATTCTGCCTCATTTGACCAGGGTAAGCAGAGCTTGTTACAACTGTACCTGTGATATATTCTACCCCACTCTGTCCCCATTTGACCAGGGTAAGCAGAGCTTGTTACAACTGTACCTGTGATATGTTCTCCCCCACTTTGTCCCCATTTGACCAGGGTAAGCAGAGCTTGTTACAACTGTACTTGTTATATGTTCTCCCCCACTCTGTCCCCATTTGACCAGGGTAAGCAGAGCTTGTTACAACTGTACCTGTGATATATTCTCCCCCCCTCTGTCCCCATTTGACCAGGGTAAGCATAGCTTGTTACAACTGTACCTATGATATGTTCTCCCCCACTCTGTCCCCATTTGACCAGGGTAAGCAGAGCTTGTCACAACTGTACCTGTGATATGTTCTCCCCCCAATCTTTCCGCATTTGACCAGGTAAGCAGAGCTTGTTACAACTGTACCTGTGATATATTCTCCCCCACTATGCCCCCATTTGACCAGGGTAAGCAGAGCTTGTTACAACTGTACCTGTGATATATTCTCCCCCCCTCTGTCCCTATTTGACCAATCAAATGGGAATGAATTTCCGTTGATATTTGACCAATGAGTTTTCTACCGAGTGATGAGAACAATTTTCAGGTACAGTTTCAATTATTTCTGCTTAACCTGCCAAGGCAATCATTGATATCCAAAATTAAAAATATATTTTCACTTATTCCCAAAGAAAGCTAAAATAAAACTAACCAAATTTCCCAAAAAGAAACACGGTGTTTTTCAAAACAATCTATTTCCACCCAAAAAAATGTCCCTAAGAACTGGGTCCAGCAAACATGCCTCAGTCTATAGTATGTCTATTAACACCCATTCGATATGAAATAATATAGTATCAATGATCGGTCATGAAAATAGGTCCGCTTTAAAAGGTATAACTGGATCACTAGACAAAAAAAAACTTTAACTTTGAATTCTATTATTAAATACATTTTACCTGGAGTCTTAGCAGACTATAAACAGCTAGGATAGCCTACTGTATAAGCTATGCTACAATCAATTTTTCATAGGAAGGACCTTAGTTGACTGATAGTAAAATCACTAGATCTACTTTCATGTATTCATAAGCCAAGTCATGTAATATTCAGCTGTCATCTTTTACTATTAATTTATAAAACAACACTAAATAATATAGTCAATCAATGTTAGCCATAAAAAATACGTTTGTATTATCTAAAAGGGTGTTTCTATGAAAATTGGACTGTAGAATTCATAGCCACAAATAATAATAATAAAGAGTTCATTATTTAAACCTTTTTCTTCCTAAATATTACACATCTGTCATTCTGACCGTACTTTTATTCAAGGTTGTTTATTAGAAGAAGAAAAAAATAGACCAATCTTGCTAAGTCTGTTTTTTTTTAAAAAAAAAAAAAAGTAAAAAATATATATTCATTGATTTGCGTCATTTCTACACGGAAGTGGAAGTGACCAGTGTCCGGCCCTTAAGAGGGGGTGGGGGGGGCAAGGGGACTAATTTGTTGCCGGAAATGTCCCCCAGGGTCGTGCCCAGCTGTAAACAGGCCATAAATCACGTGACCCCCTTCCTCCTTCTAGGTGTGTTAATGCGGCGTGTTTTTGTCAGAGAGGTGGAGGGGTTGGCTAGTAGGACCTTGTCCAACAAGCACAGTATGAACTCCGCTGTTTAAACACTATCTTATAGACTGGACATTCCCTTTACCAGACTCGTTTACCCCCCTTCCACCCTTGAAAAAAAAAACTAGTCGCTGGACTGGTCAGTCCACATAAATCAAGTAAACACTTCCACGGTTAGTTTATTAACAGTGAAAGAATATTTGACAAGCTAACAACGCTTACCTCTCCCCCCCTTCCCCCCAAACACACGCCCATTTGCCGCTTGCTTGATTTGCTTTTGCTTGGTGCTTTTAAGCACGCATGAAAACCTTTGATTTGTTGGGAGAAAAAAAAATAAAGTTCGTTTTAGTATTTCATCGTTCATTAAGCACCCCATCATCTGAGATGAAAAGCAATTAAACTGCAAACCTGCGTAAACCAGTTTTCAACCAAAGGGGGGTGAAAAGACTTTTTTAAGTTTCTAGCAATTTTATGGTATCGAGAATTGATCATTCTAAGCCGGTAATTGTGTAGAAGTCTACTATTTAATTTTATTAAACAGGTTGAAATTAAATTAAATACAGTTTTAATGGAATTAAAAAAAAACGTATGGATTTGTCTTAACTTTATACTTTATTTTAAAGGGCATATTGTGTGGATCAATTCTACCAGCAAGACGTCTTTTAGCAAATAGTTATACTAATTTGTTATCTATTGAATAATAATAATAATAATAATAATAATAATAATAATACTTAGCACCGTGTCTTATTAACCGTTCGGGTTATATGCTTAAGTAGATACTAATTACACTAATGGGTTATGAATAAGGAAGGTTGAATTTAGAGCAAGTGAGCCCAAATTTGCGTGGAAGAAGAGTGGAAAATCATTTAGGAAAAACCATTATCCCAATTCACCCGAGTGAGATTTGAACCTCGATCTCCCCGTCCTTGGCAGTCTAGCTCAACACGAAACTTGCGCGTTAGCTAACTACGCCACCGAGTAGGGTGTTATATGTTGAACATAATTATAATCATCTAAACCAGTGTTGTGTTGGGGAATGTTTTGTTCTCATCACTCAGTAGAACACTCATTGGTCAGGTCAGGTGTGTCGAGCAGAGCCTGTGTATGATTGGTCAAATGGGGACATAATGGGGGGAGAACATATCACAGGTACAGTTGTAACAAGCTCTGTTTACCCTGGTCAAATGGGGACAGAGCGGGGGAGAACATATCACAGGTACAGTTGTAACAAGCTCTGCTTACCCTGGTCAAATGGGGACAGAGTGAGGGAGAACATATCACAGGTACAGTTGTAACAAGCTCTGCTTACTCTGGTCAAATGGGACAGAGTGGGGAGAACATATCACAGGTACAGTTGTAACAAGCTCTGCTTACCCTGGTCAAATGGGGACAGAGTGGGGGAGAACATATCACAGTACAGTTGTAACAAGCCTGCTTACCTGGTCAAATGGGACAGAGTGAGGGAGAACTATCACAGGTACAGTTGTAACAAGCTCTGGTTACCTTGGCAACACTCCACGACACGACACTAACTATTATCTACTTGTGTTAAACAAATAATGGATCTAAAGTGCTGGTGATTGGCTATAAATATGTTGTAGCCATCTTTAGATATATCTTTGAGTTTATAAAGTACCCAATAGATACTTAAATACCATATAAAACCAGTCGTTGCCTTCCAAAAGCTTTTATGAACTATTTATATTCAAGTTTATAGTATTGAATGATCGAAGTTTCTTCAATAAAAGCACTCTTGCTATAAACACTGGTTTATATTTGTTGGTATAGCTCACATCTCAATTTAACTGCAGACATTCTTGTCTTAAACCCACACATTCCTTTGTCTTTAAATAAATAGAAAACTCTTTATACATATAAGAGTTATTATAATGTTGACCAGTAGAAACTTTTAACAGAACACCCTTGCTTGTTTAGCCACGAAATTATGGATCACGTGAAAATACACTTCAATGGGAATAAAACATAGGCCTAGGATTTAAAAAAATCTATTGAATACAGTCAGTTAAGATGAGGATGTAGAAGACACGAGAAATGACAGTATTTTTGCAGTTTTTATATAAAAAAAGTTTTTTTGTTCAAAATAAATAAAATATTTCTCCAGTAGAAATAAATAGTTTAATTTTCTTCACACGTTGATATCAACAGATGTTGAATATATGTCAAGGATGTCCTGAAATTTAATGACAACCTTTTCTCTTAATTTAAAAAGTTTGTCATCTAATGCCGCTATACTCATGACAGATATTCAACAACTGTTGATATTACAACAACATGAAGACAATTAAACTCTACTGGAGAAATATTTGATTTGTTTTGTCTAAAATAAAGTTTTATCTAAAATCTGCAAAATCCCTGACCTTTTTTTCGTGTTTCATACACTCCTACCTTAAGGTAAAATAATTATTTCATATATTAAAAAATTATGGTATGATTTTAACAAGTAGGACGAGTATTATATACTGTAATTACCGTTCTATTCTGTGCGCCTAATTGCACTCAGTAATAAACATTTAAAATAAGAATCTAGGTCTACTAAACAAGTACATGTTAGCTACCTCAAATTCTCACAAATAACCTGCTCTCAAATAATTTGAAACTTAAAGAGTTGGAAAAGCTATGAATAGTAATTTATTTTAACGTGAAGAATTATTCTATGACTGAAATCTGGATTACTGTGTAGTCATACATAAAAATGATTTGTCCAATAGAAATGTTTATGATTCTCATGTGAGACCATAGGTTTGAGCTTGTTGATCAATTATATTTGTCTAGATCAGTGCCGTGACGTGGAATGTGGCCAGGGTAATCAAAGTTGTTGAACTTGTATTTTTGAATTGTCCTTATCACTCAGTACACTCATGACTTATCACTCACTATAACCATTGACCTTATCACTCACTAGTACACCCATTGCTACCTTATCACTCACTAGTACACCACCCATTGCCTTATCCAACTCACTAGTACATTCCTACATATAGTAACCATTACCACACTCACTAGTACACTCATTGTCCTTATCACTCACTAGTACACTCATTGTCCTTACTCACATCACTAGTACACTCATTGTCCTTATCACTCACTAGTACACTCATTGACCTTACACTCACTAGTAACACCTCATTGTACCATTATCTATCACTCACTAGTACACTCATTGCCAGGTATCAACAGAAATTCATTCCTATGTGAGATTTGTAGAACAGAGCCTATATTATAATTGGTAATATGGGGCGAAGTGGGTGAAGTCATATCACAACTGTGCTTAGCCTGGCGACTATCCACGACACGACACTGTCGAACACACTAAACAACTTTAGTCATGTTAAATACAGTAATCGGATAAACATCTCCCAAAAATATTTTGCTCCTTGCTCAAAGTGGTTTCATAAAGTTTTCAGCTGGTGTTACATTTTCCAAGCTAGTTCTTTCTATCCTAGTTCTCTTGTCGGCAACTATATAGTCAAGTAATATTACGCCAAATCTCTTCGTTCCCATGCAAATCAGACTAATCCACTTACGATGTTCGCTGTCTAATTACCACACATCTCACAATATCGCTAATTGGATGTCACTGTCAGCCACGTCATAGCTTTTCTTGACGATAAAACTCAGGACATAGATGGTTCTATGATAGAGCGAATAGTTGGTCGGTCGGTCGTTTTTTTTTTCAACATCTACGATATAAAATATTTAACAAATTGCGTCTATTTAGTTCATTTAGTTATTTAAATCTAAAGAAAATCACATCCAATTAAATTTGTATTGTTCTATATATTTTTTTAAGTGCTTTGCCCCCCTTAGGTACGGGCTGTTCTTATATTTACATAAAAGGCACAAGGATGATAAAGCTATAATTTTAGAGAATACTACCAGCATCTGCGTGTAGAGAAATGGAAAACAATGTGGAAGAAACACCTTACCAGGATTTGAACTATGACCTCACAATACTTACAATCTGACAATAACAATTTGGGAAAAACTAATCTAAGACGATTGAGATTGTTTTAATAATTTGGAAGTTCCGTGGTTGGCATATCCATAGGTGGGGCCCTTAAAACCAACATAGAAAACACATCACCCACATGAACTAATATTCTAACCATCTAATGCATATGAACCTCACCCATACCTCTCCTTACTTAAGGCGATTGTACCTTTTCATTTGGCGTGGAAATGCAGAGCCACGGGAAAAACGGTTATCTTCAATTTTTTTTATTGTTTTGCAATTTTATTTTCGGAAACGGTTTGGTCAAGAATAAAACATGTTGATTAAGTTTACTTTTTATATACACACCTCCTCTATAATTTTAACAGTGATTAAGTAGTATCAATAATTTTGACTTTTTCAATAGAAAACTGCCGACTTCATAACAAAAAATAAGAAAATGTAAACCTAATAAACTCGATACATAATCTTAGAAGAGGTGTTGAAAATATAACTATAAAAATTTCGCTCGTTCTCGAGAAAAATTGATATTTTCAATTGTATGATTTTCCCGCAAGACCTGTCCGGTAGCTAGCGCCATATATGGTTTCCGTGATCCATCTGTTCTTGTTGGTGCGGAAGGATACTTGGTAGGTTGTAAAGCCACGCTCGCACGCAGCCTTTACCCTCCCATCCACCATCCCACAAAATAGGTTTTAGACTTTCACTCAATAGGTCCAAGGGCCTTAATATAATTCCAATTAAGAAGTTGACCCCATTCGTTCATAAAGGTTGGACAGAATTGTCCATTGCATTCAGAGAAGGTGGGAGAAAATGGTGGGAGGGTGCTCAACTTAAACCACACTTGATTAGTGGCAACCGAGCCACCCTCAAAGCTCGATCAGAGAAACCCTAGATCAGAACAATCTTTCTTTCCTATTGGTTGGTCAGAAAAGAAGTTGGGGATGTTAGGAGAGTACTCGATCTAAACAACACTCGAACTAGTGGCAGACCAAGATCTTCAAAGCTCGATCAAAGAAACCCACGATCAGAACAACACTCGATGTAGTTGCAGCCCCTCGTAGAAAAAGAGAGAGAGAGAGATGTGTGTTTGTGTGTATACACCCGCCATCTTGTGACTGTGATGTATGAAGGCGAGGCTCAGTATTTTAATCACTGCGATGTGTTTACCCGGGTGCCAAACTCCGACCACGGTTTTCTTGTGATGGATGGTTGGAAGGGATATTAGCAAGCTGAGCGGTGATTAATTCTTCACGCCGAACAGCAGCATCCACGGAGGATGGCGCTGTCGAGATTACCCCCGGACCAACTTATACACACACACACACACACACACACACACACACACACACACACACACCACATACACTAACTAGCCTCGCACGACGCCGTAGAACTTTACTGCTCCGCTTGGAATTGCATGTTGCGCTACCTCGATGAATAATTGATAAGCTACTGATTCTATGGCCGCAACTACATCGTAAAAGGCACTTTCTGAACGCAATCTTCGATGACACTTCGCGGAAGTAGGTCAATGATGCATTTACCTTCTATAATAACGTTTTAGTAAAACCATTCTCATAGCTGAGAGGACAATTTTAAGTCCAGGGGAATTTGGTTATCTCCCAGGCGTGGTGGTGCCTGTAGGTACTTACATTAATTTGGTTATGAATTCATCATATTACACAGACATTGAAATGTCTGCAGTAGCAATAAAATTGTTTAAGGTCGGGTGAAAGGGAACGTGAATTAACGGCAGTATCATAGAAGTTTTTTCTATAGAAAACAATTGTTTTAAACAAAATAAATCTAATATTGCTATTGTTATTATTCACCGCGTCTTACTACCCGTTCGGGTTGTACGCACTTACGCTAATGTGTAATGGTAGGGTGATTGTGAGATGAAATGGAGGACCTACAGTTTAACGTGGAATCCGAACCACGGTGGAGGCCTGGCATTCCACACATTCACAAGTTGTGATTAATACACGTCTTGTCAGAGGTGAAGGAAGGGTTTGGCAATCAGATAAATCTGCTAATATTGTTCCATTAGAAATATATAGTCTAATTTTATTCACATGGTGACCTCAGCAGTTGATGAATATATTAGAATTTGACGAGGAACTTTTTAAATGAAGAGAAAAAATGATCATTAGATTCCAAGACACCCTCGACATATGTTAAAGAACTGTTGATATCACCATGTGAAGAAAATTAAACTCTTTTTTCTACTGAAGCAATATTTTATCTACTGATATGAAACAATATTTTATGTAAATAATATTATTACCTATCACTCACCCACTATCACTTATCAGTGTAAGTATCCGGATAGCTCAGGGGGTAGTAAGACACCGAGAAAGTTTTTTTTCATTTTTAAAAATTTAGTTTATCCACGATATTACGACACATTATGTGCTTCTGAGGGACATGGAGGAGGGTATCTATGAGAAAATGCACCCACACTAGTTAGAAATGGAGACGGGGAAATTATTAAAATTTCAAACGAGCGAAACGATATTTCAGTGCACCTCGGCCCAATTTCCAGCTCGGACTCTCTCCGTGAAATAGCGAGAAAGTGTTAGATAATTCTAGAAACCACTCGTAACCAATGCGGCTGATTTTTTTTATCTCCCTCCACGTTTTATTAACTCGCGGTGATGCTAAAAGCTTACTTTTTTTCAACGTGTTTAAATATCATTTTGATTTATTTAAGATATTTAAGGTCCACTTTCTGAACTGATTATATCAGCACACACTTATAAACTAATTTAAAGCTAGAATAGACACAACATCCAGCCTTCAAGCAATTAATTTATCACTGTGAAGAGGGAGAATCACATTAAGCCATTGATAAATTTTTCAGCCATGCCAAGAATCGAACCAGAGACCCTTAACTAAGTAGACAGAGGCTATCCGACTGAGCTATGGTGTCGGATGTGTACACTATAAGTTCTAGTTACATAAATAAATACCAATTACATTAATGTTCTAATTATGAGAAAGGGTGCATTTAGAGGAAGTGTACCCACATTTGCTTGGAGGGAGAGTGGAAAACCATTTAGGAAAAACCAGCCTCAGTACACCCGATCGGGTTTTAATACAATCTCTCCTTCAGTGGTAGACCAATCAATCGCAAGTGTGACGCCTTAGACCGATTCAACCATTCGAGGCGGGTGCATTTATTAAAAAAAAATTCCTCACTATCCAAAGTTTGAGTGTGTTTTTTTTATCGTAGCTGGTGAACTTGTAAACTGTAATAAAAAAAAACACGTTCATTTATTTAATATTAGAGCGTCTTTATTAGAAAAGTGCGTCTTGACACTCGTAGCGGCGTCTGTCGGCGTCTGTTAATCACAATATTGCTTTACCGATCCTTTCGCACGCTACTGAACCAGATTAATTTGCAGCTCTTTTGTTGACATCTTTCTTCTTCCCTCCTTCTCCCACTCTCTCTCTCACTCTTTTCTTTCGTTTTATTTCTCGGCATTTTGACTGCCACTTAAAGTTTTTGAGAAATGCCATTTTAAAGTCTTATACCCCCCTTCCTCCCTTCCTACCAAGACCCCTCTCTACACCCCCTTTACACCTCCCTATCCCCCTCCTGAGTCTCTTAATGAATTTTAAAGTTGGTGTCTCGCGGGCAATTCCCGAAGACGTGTACGGAATACATTTTTTTTTTCCAAGGGTCCCGCGGAAAATGTTTGCGTGAGAGAGAGAGAGAGATAAGAAAAAGGAGAGTGAAACGTTAGTAATATTTGAAAAAGGGGGGTCGTGGGGGGGGCATGTTGGTAACTCCCGCTTTCCATTCACGTGCGCCCCGTCGCCAGCCACGCGCGTCGACCAATTTATTTCATGACGTCACGCTTTGCGACTTGCCGCCGAAGACGCCACGACACATACATATATATTTTTTCTCTCTCTCTTTACTCCATTCCTTTCTTATGAGAGGTTTTTTTTTTCAATTTTTTTTTTTCTCTTAAAAGAGATATGATCATTTTCATTTTCAACCAACTACTTTTTTTTAAAACACCTCGTCTTACTACCCCGTTCTCTTATGTACTAATTACCCTGATTGTTTGAGGGATTAGGAAAGGTTATAATCATAGAAAATGTACCCACATTTACGTGAAGGGATATTGGAAGACCATTTTGGAAAAAAATCACTTACAATACATCCGACCGCGTTTCGAACCTCGATCTCCCCGTCATTAGCAGTTTAGTCTACTGTGAGAGTAGCGCCTTAGACTATGTGGTCGCCGAAGCCGGTTGACACCTACTCAGAAAACAATTTAATTTTGAGACATTACTTAAAATGACTCAACTTTCATCAATTAATTAGTCTACGCCATTTAACTATTTGTATCAGTTCATATGTATTTTTTTAAATTTTTACACCTTTAACCTTACCTAAAAAATTTTATATAAAATAACATGTTATACCCCAAAAGTGAAACTGTCCATTTCATTGAATTAGGGCAATTTATACTCATTCTTCTTTACTTGCTTCTTTGCTTGATGATTTCAAACTGGGCCAAAATTACATTAATTCTTGAAATAATGATAATGAACTATAACTTATTGTATTATATATAAGCTTAGCTAAAATTAGTTTTAAGATATCATATTAAATTAACCCAACCTAACTTAACCTGACCTTCGATTCTAAAACGATTCTAACAGTAACGATACTGATTTGGACCGCTCTCATATATTTAAAAAGTCATGGATGAAGGTATTTTTCTTCAATAAATTGTATGTAAATTATCCTTTTAAGACTTCATCCATGGAGAATCACGCGCTTTTCAGAAATAATGTAGAAGGATTGCACCATTAAAACTTATTTTTTATTTCAAAATTTTAACTCCGTAATATTTACCAAACAAGCAAGAGACGCCAGCTCCCTATACCCAATAGGAAGCTAACCTTCAAGACACCTGTCGCAGGGACGCTTTCGATTGGTTGGTTTTGACACTGGTCACGAGAGGTCCAAGGGGCAAGGGGCATGTCATATATAAGTTGTGTGTGCGTATGAATATATGGAGTGTGCTGGTGATAAAGAGAGAGAGAGAGTTGTCACATAAACACACAGAGTGCCGGCGAAATAAACCTAGAGTACATGTAATATCACGACAGTACTACTACTTATATACATCATCTGTATTTCAAGTAAAATTGTACAAGAAGATATAATCACTCCAATAAATCGTGTGCAACATTAACAGTTGTATTTATTTAAATAAAACAAACAGTAACATAATAATTGGCGCTCGATCACGGGGCTATAAAAACCAATTATATCACAAACATTCCGTAACGTTATACAACTTAAAAACCAAACCCGTGCTTCGCTTGTCCATCTCACTGATCGGGTAAAAACTCGTTCAATTCATGAATTGGTTAAAGATTGGAGCTGTCCAGTTCATGAACTAGGCAGAAAAGTGGTGCACAATTTACGAACAGGAATTTTTGTCCATTTATCAAAAAAAACTATTTCAGAATAATCATTTTGAACTCAATCTTAAAGTCCATTTTTGAAATATTTCAAATTTTCCAAAATTATTCACAAGTGGACTATCCTTAAATTAATTTTTTTTAGAGAAACCAACTAATATTATTTATTATCATCTAAAATGTTCTCGAAATACAATTTTTGTTCAAAATCATTTGAGCAATTTTCAAAAATTTCAGTATTTTCAAAAAAACAGACCGTCATTAAACTAAACTACCATTAAATGATTTTTTAACCACAGCTAAAATATTTTTTATATCTAATGTAAACGAGTTAAACAAAATAATCATTCTTAACCAAATTGCTTAAGTAATTAATTAAAATATAATTTTAAAAAAAGCGTCAATAGTAAACTACCTTTTAAAAATTTTCCCTAAAAAAAACAACCACACAGTTTTGTTTTTAATGTCTAACATTCCCCAGATATACATTTTAAACAAAAACGTTGGAGACATTTCCTAAAAATGCGGAACTTAAAAAAAATCACTCATCAATAATCTAGCCTTAATTTGAGGGCTAGATTAAAAATAAAATAAACCTCACAAGGTATTGCCCTATAACAGTAGTTCTTAACCTTTTATTACTCACGGCCCCCTAAATATTCTAAAATATTTTTGCGGCCCCCTAGTTTTTGCTAACATAATAATCATTAAGATTTATTCTAAAATGGTGGCTTTATTTACTGATTATAATAACAAACAAATAATAAAACCGAAATTAACTTACCTAAATGTATTTAATGTGACCTCTGCTGATGAACACTTTCCACTAAGTTGTCTATTCTTGTTTCGATTGTATTACCTAATGCTATTCGCATGCAGGAGTCGATTTGGGGTCAATTTCTCTGCTTCGTTTTAGTATTTACCATTGTTGAAAATCCCTTTTCACATAAATAAGTAGGAACAAAGGGCAACAAATTTTGAATGGTGTTGATAAACAGGTGGGGATTATTTGTATTATCCGTGCTTCCCCCCTACATTACCCCGAAAAATCGAGAGTCTACTATACGTCTTACATGCTTACGATCATTGAATTATTTCTTCCAAAACGTAAAATTTAAGATAATTAATTTCAGTAATAAGCAAATAACATTTTAAATTATTTTTTCGAGGTCCCCCAAAAAAACCTTTTGTGGCCCCCTCAGTTAAGAATCACTGCCCTATAACATTTAAATATCCATTTTGAACAAAATTCCATCAAAATATTTCAAATCTGTGACCAGAGACAGACAAACATGAGGACAGACAGAATTTTATAATTTATTTTTAAGGGTTCGGGCACACATAAAACGCACATATTCATCATAATCTCGAGGTCTAAAATCTTTACAATTACAAAACTTCGATAGTCCAGTCTATTGCGAGAGTGACGCCTTAAACCAGGGTCATCCAACCTTTTGGGTCAGGATTGATCTACAAACAAATCCAGAGTCCCGCGAAAAACCAACGTTTATCCACTCTACTCTGAATTTATTTTTTTGTCCATACATCTTTAACTTATTTCTTGAATTCAAATTTTTGTCCTCGAATAATTATGTCCTAACTCAGAAACAATAAAAACATAGAATTAATAGAAATATAACTTTTCATATTAAACTAAGTAATTTTTCTTCTAACTCTAACGATTTTGGTCTCAATTATATGAAAGTACAAACTAATATAATTGCGAGTTTAAGAGTTCTCTAATAATTATATAGAATTTGTAAAGGTGAGGTTTGTTTTAGCCGATTCTTACTACCCGTGCTGGTTATATACGCACATTTACTAATTACGTTAGTGTGCACAGAAAAAAAACAATTTTTTTACAGGTTACAACACATTTAATGTTGACTACAAAATTTGTTTGATCAGAACAAACTCATTTTGGTAGTCCCCATTATTATTCGGTAACCTGTACAAATGTTTTTTCTGTGTGTTAGAGATTATTAGGGTTGAATTTAGAAAAGTGTACCTGCATTTGTGTGGAGGGATAAGGGGAAAACATTTATTTAATAAAAACACCCTCAGTACACCTGACCAAGATTCGAATCTCGATCTCCCTGTCATCGGCAGTCTAGTTAACTGAGAGAGTAGCGCGTCAGACCACGCGGCCACCGTAGCAAGGTGTTAAACTGTTGAGTAGAAAGGAAAACGTCCAAAGCTGAAAGCGGCTTTATATAAAAAAAATACTCGGAATAAAACTGGGAAGTCAGAAAGGAGGAACGTCGTTCTTACCCCCTTACCCTTCTCCCGCGAGGGGCTGTGAGGAGACGGGTCTCTTCAAACCGCACCCCATTCAACTACTTCAAGTCGACGAATGCGAAAATTCCGTTTTACACAAGCTGCTCTCAAGTATTCCAATTGTGAGCCGCGCGGGGAAAACCAACTCAAAAGGCAGGATGATAAAAAAACAACACAACGACTAGACTAGTTCTAAGATGGACTCCATTAACTCTATCGGATATTTCCTGTGGCGTGACGCGGACTGTTGCCAGGGTAAGCAGTGTTAGTCTAAACTGTACATGTGAATTGTTCTCATACTGCAGTAGAACACTCAATGGTCAGGTATCTAAGGGAACTCATTACTATTAAGTGTGTACAGCAGATCATGTATAGATTGGTCAAATGGGACAGAGTGGAGGGAGAACATATCACAGTACAGTTGTAACAAGCTCTGCTTACCCTGGTCAAATGGGGACAGAGTGAGGGAGAAATATCACAGGTACAGTTGTAACTAGCTCTGCTTACCCTGGTCAAATGGGACAGAGTGGGGGAAACATATCACAGGTACAGTTGTAACAAGCTCTGCTTACCCTGGTCAAATGGGAACAGAGTGGGGGAGACATATCACAGGTACAGTTGTAACTAGCTCTGCTTACCCGCTGGTACAAGTGGGAACATGAGCCTTGTGGGAGAGTGAGGACATATCACAGGTACAGTTGTAACAAGCTCGGGTTACCCTGGTCAAATGGGGACAGAGTGGGGAACATATCACAGGTACAGTTGTAACAAGCTCTGCTTACCCTGGTCAAATGGGGACAGAGTGGGAGAGAACATATCACAGTACAGTTGTAACAAGCTCTGCTTACCCTGGTCAAATGGGGAACAGAGTGGGGAGACATATCACAGGTACAGTTGTAACAGCTCTGGTTACCCTGGTCAAATGGGGACAGAGTGGGGGAGAACATATCACAGGTACAGTTGTAACAAGCTCTGGTTACCCTGGTCAAATGGGGACAGAGTGGGGAGGACATATCACAGGTACAGTTGTAACAAGCTCTACTTACCCTGATCAAATGGAGACAGAGTGGGGAGAGAACATATCATCAGGTACAGTTGTAACAAGCTCTGCTTACCCTGGTCAAATGGGGACAGAGTGGAGAGAACATATCACAGGTACAGTTTAATAAGCTCTGCTTACCTGGTAAAATGGGGACAGAGTGAGGGATGAATTTACAGCTCTGCCTACACTGGAAACAAGTCACACCACGCCACGGCTACAAGATTAAACAGGATTGTGTAGGAGAATTAATATAGATTCACTATAAGACAATAGTCTCTTTGTGAGCCTATCATAATTTATTTTTTTTATTCCTCATTCTCTGTTAAAAATGTATCATGGAAAGTACAAACAAAATGTGAGAACTCGTTCTATAACATGATATGGCTCATTTTGTTATTTCTCGGGCACCTTACACTGAGCCATTATACGAGATACCGGTTCTTCAAGTCTGACAAGGAACTGAGCATGAAGGTAATGTATGAATACAAGAAAAATAATCAGGAGAAAAGCTGGTTTGTCAATGAATTTGATTGTTTGGTCCAGTTCTGTGACTTCACGATCCACTTCAGACGTGTCGTAGTTCACAAAGTCAAAAGAAGTTGTTTGAAGTGTGCGAATTATGAAGCTCTAGGAATAATATATTGGTGGGACTTTTGTTTCGTGAGTACAATTTTATGTAGGCCAACTCGCTTTGTCTTGAGGGCTCCCCCCTAAACCCCAAGTGAGTTTTCTGGCAAATGTGCAAAATTTACCTAAAATAAAAAAATCTAGCTTTAACTAAGGTATAACTGATGGAGATACGACAAAAAGTAATAGGACCAAACTTGTGGATCTCGCAAAATCCGACTGTTGGTGCAATCCGTTTTTTGATAGGTCTTACCATTTAGCCACAAGAGACCTCCAAAGAAAGGTCCGCACCGAAATTTAAAGTTACTCAACCATTTTGAATTTTTTTGGGGGTTAAAATTTTTTTTAAAACTTTTTGGAATTTTCCCGTCAGTTACAGGTTAGAAGCTATAAGTTTGCCAAATTTCAAGTTTCTATCTCATCTGGAAGTGAGTAAAAAATTAATGTCAGTGAGTGAATGAGTCAGCCATGTGGCTTTATAGTAGTATAATACCATTAATAGTCAAATTTAAGGGTACTACCAACTAGAAGAGACATATCCTCACACTGTACTAATTCTTATGAGAAGGGAAATTCTAAAACTTCAAAACTACTTAAAACCATTCTCAGTTATATTAAAATTTACTGTCCGTTAAGAAGTTTGGATTTATGTTTTTAAACATTTACTTTGATTAAGATGTACAGGCATGTAATGAGGATGGAGAAGGAAATAACGCCAAAGAAAATGATAAAAATGAAGTATGTGGGAAAAAGACTACAAGGAGGCCAAGAAACAGAAAGTGTGTAAGTGAGAGGAGAAGAATGGACTCATTTAAAGGAGGAAGAATGGTGGAAGGACAGAGGAGAATGGAGGCATTTTACCAAAATGACACGGCCACAAGCTAGAAACGGTTGATAATGATGATTACTTTAATTTCAGAATTGCGAAATTTTGCTCGAAACGTCATTAAAAAAAGGAGGATAATTTTACCTTTTCATTGATTTTTGGTTGTTTAAATTACTAAACTTAAAATGTAAGGTTTATAAATTTAAAAAGATATTTTCAATTTAATGATCCCTCAAAGGATATAAATAAATAAATAAAATAATAAAAGTCAAAGTTTGTACTGAATCTGTTAACAAACACTGTAAATACTAAACAAGCGTTTAATTGAACGTAGGAAACTTCCCTGTCTCATCCTTCTACTTAAGGCGGGGTGAAATAGTCCGTGTTTTTTTTACAATTTTTTAACAAAAACTTTTTTTTTGACAAAATAAACCTAATTTTGCTTTATTAGATCTGTTTATTTTAATATTATACACATACTAATGACAATGGTTGTTGAATATCTGTCATGAACATAGCGGTATTAGATGATAAACTTTTTAAATGAAGATACAAAGTTGTCATTAAATTCCAGAACACCCTTAACAGATATTCAACCAACTCTTGATACCACCATGTGGAGAAAATTAAACTTTATGTTTTACTGGATAAATAATATATTTATTTTGTTGAAAAATAGCGCTCTTAACCCACAATTGCTACCACTCCACCTTGGGTCGGTTCATAATGAGATAATATGTAATAATATTATATGTATGATCTTAATAAATAGTTAAGATTTTTAGTGTTTCTTTCAGAAATATTAGAGTAGTTAATATATTTAGAATAAATACAACCATTCTTTCTTAGCTATGTAAAAATAAACCAACACCTCTAAATAAATGTTTAATTTTAAAATAAATAAATTAGGGTAGATACCTTTCGTGAACAAATGGCTCACCTTGAAATATAATATCCCTGCTCCAGATACTCCCAATGATCCCAAACTATTCCTCATGTGTAGCATGTATGTGTGTGCACTTCTGGATGACGTATGATCAACCACTGACCTAGTACTCCTCACAATCACATATTCAACACTCATTTCCCCCCCTCCCCTACCTCTTTCCACCCCTTTCACTCCTAGACCGTCTCTACATGTTAAAACAGTTTTTTTTTACGAACCTAGCCGGAAAGAAAGGGTTAGAATATTTTTTTCTATCTCCCTCTTCTCTGTTCTACCCCTTTCTGTGCGCGTTAGATTTTGTATGCCCGTTATGCTTATTCAACAGCTCCAAAAAGCGGCAGTCAGGTACTGAAGTCAGAGGAAAAACCACGCAACTCAAAACAAAACTTCCTTATTCCATTAATAAGAGGCCTTTGCTCTCCGATTTAACAAGAAACAATAAAACAACTGTACAAATGTTTTAAAGGAGTCCACAAAATGTCGGACGACACACGGGGAAAGTTTCCGGTAGTAACGGAGCAGCGATTTTAAACCTTTTTCAACTTTAAGGCACACTAAAGAAATTGCTAAAAATTAAGGTCCACCACCAGTTTTTAAAGAGTGATTTTATCATTAAAAAAACCCTAAGAATTGTGTTTACAAGTTCAGTAGCTAAAGTTCTGATAAATATTGTGTTATTTTCAAAAAATAATGTTCATGGATTTGAAAATATTTGTTTTAAATTTTCTATTTTTTTTGTCGCTTCATTTTTTTTATCTTCCCCAAACTCCCGCAGCACACCTGACGACCCTTTGTGGCACACCAATGTCCGTGGCACACCGGTTGAAAAACGATGGCGTAGTCAACTAAGATATCGCCAATCAGATGTTGCGCTTAGGTTTAGGTTAGGTTAGGTTAATATTAACAAAACCTAAAACAGTATGCCTACATAAGATTGATTTCCACTGGAATGAACACAAAAATATTCTATATGACCATATATATAGACTTGTAAACATGGTTTAAAATTTGACATTTCCAACTCTAAAATGCCCAAAAATCCACATATTTCGGTTGATCACTGAGAGCTAGTTTCCCGGGAAACGGAAGAAAATGCATGGTCTAGGAGCGTAGTATGGATCTTTGGGAACCGAATGATGTAACTTTTTTATTGGGGTCACAACACAAATTATGTTGTCATGTGTATTTTCCTCCTAACCTGTTTGTTCTCCTACTGCCGAACAGCTCCACCCAAGAGCGTTATGAACCTACTTGGTCTCTGGCGTTCAGGAATTTCTGCTCGACTATTCTACTGCCTTGAAACAGGGACTGAACAAGTAGCCTACGTTTTCCTTCCATCCAGTATCACATTTTTCTCTTTTAAAGAACCAAAACGTAGTACATTCGTTCTGCACATTATTGTGAGTGTGGTTGGCCAAAGAGGCTGTGAAGGAGAAAATGGGTGATGGAGGGGGGGGGGGGGGGGGGGAAGGATCGGGTTTCAAATTCCGGTCGGGTGTAGGCCTACTGAAGGGGGTTTTCCATACAATATTTTTTCCACTCTCCCACCTGGTAAATTCAGATACACTTCCTCTAAATTCAAACTTACTAATCCCTAATACATTAACGTAATTAGTACATATTTAGTGTATACCCTGAACGGGTAGTAGCGATGTGGTGAATGATTTATTTTTTTAGTCTTGCTTGACTGGTAACAAAACAAGAAACGAACACCTTATCTCGGGTGGTAGTGTGCGTGTCTTTCTACCGAGATAAAAGTCCTGGGTTCATTCCTGGCATGGCCAAAAATTTCATCATTGGTGAAATGTGGGTTTACCCTTTCACAGTGATGAATTAACGGCCGGGGGTTGGATGTTGTGTCTGTTCTAGATTTAAGTTAGTTTAATAAGTCGTATTCTGATATAATCAGTCGTTTAAAAGTGCACGTTAAATAGGTTACACGATTAATAAATCAGCGATTTTCAAACTTTGTATCGTGAAAGATTTGTAGGTGTGCCTGGAGAATTTGGGGGATGATTAATAAAAAGAGAGAGAAAAATTTGAGGAGTTAATAAAGTTTAGTTTCATAGTCAGAATTAGTACGTCCCCAAGTGTGGTGTTATACTAAATACAAGCAGACACCTACCTGGACCAGAATGGAATGAACCAGTTTCATACGCGAAGCTGGCCCATTCATTCTGGTCTAGTTATATGTCGTCTCGTATTTAGTAGAGCACCGCACTTGAGACGTACTAAGTCTGACTATGAAACCGGCCCTAAATATGTATAAATTCATAATCAACATTATTATTATTATTATTATTATTATTATTATTATTATTATCACCGCGTCTTACTACCTGTTCGGGTTATACGCACTTACGTTAATGTGTAATGGTAGGGTGATTGTGAGATGAAATGGAGGACCTACAGTTTAACGTGGGATCCGAACCACGGTGGAGGCCTGGCATTCCACACATTCACAAGTTGTGACTAATACACGTCTTGTCAGAGGTGAAGGAAGGGTTTGGAATCAGATAAATCTGTGCCGGTACGAGGATTGAACCCGGACCCCCAACACAGAAGTCTGACACCTTAACCCTCATTATTTATTTAAAAAAACACAGCTATTAGAATTTTTTGCTATAGTAATTTAAAAATATAATCTTAATACTAATTTCTTAATGATAAAGTATCTCCATAAAAAAAACCTTAACACTTGTGTCTTGACAATTTTAGCGCCGTGTTCAATATCCTGTGAGTTTGAAAAAAAAAAAGTTATTAACAACCCACGAGCCGCACCAGATGGAGATGTGACTTGGTCCAACTTATCCCCGAGCTGTTTTGAGCTGCCAGAGTAATGATGTAATATAGAGAGAAAGAGACTTAACTTAATGTTGGGAGCATTTGTCATGTCTTAACTTGATCGACGTGTCAAAAGAGAATCAGTGAAGCACCCGCTTTTCAAATCCATACATTCCATTGAACAGCCGTGAAAATCCGAGCAAAGTGGCTGTGGATATTAAACGAGTGATGAATGACTCTTAAGAAACCAAACAATACCTGGGTATCTTAAGAGTTAGAGCAGTGATGCGATTGAGCTTAAAAAAAATCTTTGTTTTCATTATTATAGGAATTTTTCTAAAAAATTTATTTATAATCAGCATCGCGTTTTACTACCCTCTCGGTCTATGTACTAATCACGCTGGAGTGCTAGAGATGAGAAGGTTTGATTAAGATGAAGTGAACCCTCATTTGCGTGGAGTGAGAGTGAAAACCAGCCTTAGTACACCCGACCGTGATTCGAACCCCGATTCCCTCGTCATAGGCAGTACAGTTGATTGCGGCTCTTGTTTAAAGTTACAGACCAATTTTCCTAGGAAGAACCTTTGAGTGAAACCTAGCAAATCTACTAGAATTACTTTCACGTAAGGTGACCTGGTGGTCTAGGGGTAAGGTGTCAGACTTCTGTGCTGAGGGTCGGGGTTCAAATCTCGGTCCCGGCACAGATTTATCTGATTGCCAAACCCTTCCTTCACTCTGACAAGATGTGTATTAATCACAACTTGTGAATGTGAGGAATGCCAGGCCTCTACCGTGGTTCGGATTCCACGTTAAACTGTAGGTCCTCCATTTCATCTCACAATCACCCTACCATTGCACATTAGCGTAAGTGCGTATAACCCGAACGGGTAGTAAGACGCGGTGCTAATAATAATAATAATAATAATAATAATAATAATAATAATAATAATAATATTATACTTTCACGTAATCATACGCCAAGTCATGTGATCTGCAGCTGTCGCTTTTGATTGATATATATATATATATATATATAATCAATAACTTAACTATAAACCCCGCTTCGGTGATAGAATAGTTTAAAGATGTCACACTCGCAATAGACTGGACTACCGATGATGGGAAGATCAGGGTTCGAATATCTGTTGGGTGTACTATTTTTTCTCCTAAATTGCTTTACACTCTCTATCCTCGTAAATGCGGGTACACTTTCACTAAATTCAGTCTTCCTAATTCCTAAAATATTGGTGTATTTAGTACACTTTAACCCGAAAGGGTCTTAAGATGCGGTGTTAATATATGACGTAGATATAGACATATAGGCCTTTATACTACTATAAAGCCACATGGCTGACTCACTCACTGACATTAATGTTTACCCACTTCCAGATGAGCTAGAAACTTGAAATTTGGCAAAATTATAACTTCTAGCCTGTAACCAAGGGGAAAATTCCAAAAAAAAATTAAAAAAATAATTTTTAACCACCGAAATAATTCAAAATTGTGGGGCAACTTTAAAGTCGGTGCGGACCTTTCTTTGGAGGTCTCTTGTGGCTAAACGGTAAGACCTATCAAAAAACGGATTGCACCAGCAGCCACGGCTTTGGCGAGATCCACAAGTTTGGTCCTATTACTTTTTGTCGTATCTCCATCGGTTATACCTTAGATAGAGCTAGATTTTTTGATTTTAGGTAAATTTTGCACATTTTACACACATTTTTAAACTTCAAAACAACGTTGGAATTACATCAGTTTACATCCACTCGCAAAGAAAACTCACTGGGAGTTTTGGGGTGGAGCCCCCAACGAGCAAAGCGAGTTTTATATATAGAACTGTATGTATATGTAGCTCTATATAATTACAACTATAAAATAACCAAAAATACAGTAAAATTTTATCAATGTTTACCTCAAAAAAATAATATTTTGCAAGGCCTTTCTTATGAAAATTGGACTGAAGTTTTTTGACTTGTACTCCACTAGTAGGTCCACTCCCTCCCCCCTCTTAGGTGAGGGTGGACGAAGGAAAGGGACTCCTTATGCTCCAGAGCTTTGTCCTGATCTGATGAGCGCATGCCCGGATTGGTCCAGAGAAGGATGACCTCAGGGATGCTGTTAGAGAGATGACTCAGCATCCCTCCCCCCCCATGGAGATGGAAGATGGCCGTCTAGTCACCCCCCCTGGTTGTTACACTCCACCCCCTCCCTGCCACCCTTACACAGAGGGGATTGGACAGTCATGGCGGCGAGGACAGTGGCGTACATTGACTACATTCCCATTGGGAGGAACAAGAAGGACAAAACCATTCTCTACTCAATATTTGTGACACCCGCCTCGGTGGCTTGTTTAGCTGATGCGCTGGTTTAGTGTTGAGCTAGGCTGACGAGGATGGGGCAGATTGAGGTTCGAATCTAGGTTGGATGAACTGGGGGTGGTTTTCCCTAAATGTATTTCCACTCTCCCTCCACGCAAACGCGGGTCCACTTCCTCTAAATTAAACCTTTCTAATTCTTAGCCCATTAACGTAATTAGTACCTAAGCGTATAACCCAAACGGTTAGTAAGGCGTGGAGCTAAATTACATTACATTAAATATTTGTGATAAAACTTTTATAAAACAAAAAAAAAACACCATTACTTTTACTTTGTCTTGAACCCCTCGTAGATAAAAGTATTATGATAGATTCTGATAATAGGTAAGAAACATAATATACAGTTATATAATTAACTGATTCAACTACGTAAGTTACTTTTGTATCTAGACAGTATTACTATTTTACATCGATTATTACTTTGAATCAACATAAAATAAGCTAATATGTTGTTTAAACTCAAAATGACAGTCACAAGGGGTCATTTTTCAAATTAAGTAAGGTTTACGTTTATTTACTTTATCATCTTTATGAAAATTTTACGTATGACACTAAAGGAACAAAAAACCTATTTATAAATACAAGGCATTTTAAAAACAACCTATTTTTAAAAGTCCTGTTCAAATATAGGTAAACAAATAAAATACTTTCATAGCTAATATAAGTTAAGTAGCATGGTTAAGAAACTCTAACTGTATGATACTAATATCCTGATGGATTAAATGGCCAAATTATTATTTTTGTTGCTAAATGATTTCCCACTCTTCTTACAAGCAAATGCGGGTAGATTACCTCTAAAATGCTTCCTTCCTCATCCAATTATAGTAATTATCATAAATGCGTGTAACCTGAATAGGTCGTAAGACTCAGAGATAAAAAGAAATATATTTATATATTTTTAAGGAAAGGGTATCTAAAAAACCCCTTAAATCCCCCTCAAATCCTCTAGACACAATCTTTTGCTCTGAATAAGCTCGAAGAAGAAATGAAAAGTAAATGAATTCAATCTTTAATGCCAATATTTAATTGAAACGCCTAGGAAGGTTAGTTTTGAAACCTATTCTTAAATCAAACTAGTTTTACTATAGAGATGGAACTATTTAACATATATACTATATAACAAATACAGAAACTACCTGCATATTTTTTAAACTATAACAAGCAAATAAACTTTAAAGTAGGCCCTAAGCTTTCTTTGAAAGCACATTGAAAGATTTAATCAATCAATAGACGTACTTGAAAACTTTCCGTTGTAGGAATCAATCATTGTGTATCCCCCCCTTTCTATCTTTACATAGACACCTAAGAAGAGATTGATATTCAAATGACAATAACAAATAAGGTTCCAGTCTCGCGCTCAGGTAGAGAAAAGACACGATCTGAATATTAACAAGCGACAAGAAACTGCGGAGTGATCTTCTGGCATCCTTCTACACAGCCAGTTCTCACGGACCCGATATTGAAACTATTTTATTGAACGGTGTTCCGAGGTCGATGGATGGATGGATGGATGGCAATCTTCTCGTCGAGAAGGTGGCAAGAAGAACCCTTTACCTTTACGTCTCTTGTGGAAAAAAATGATTGTACTGTTGTCTGCCGGTTGATCTTAACAAAGGGATATTCCGGGCAAGAACGGCGCATGTAGCCTCTATTTGTCGGCGGAGGACTTTATGTGCCCCATTTGACGCAGGGTTGGTAGGCCTATTAAGGCTCTAAGGGGGGTATTAATTTGTTTACCTAGTCTTACTACCCGTCAAGGTTACATACATATGAACTTATTACGATAGGAATAAGGAAGGTCGAGTTTAGAATAAGTGTACCCGTATTTTCGTAGAGGTAGACAGACCCTTTGGAAAAATCCACCCTTAGTACACCCAACCCAGATTCGAACCTCGATATCCCCGTCATCGGCAGTCTAGTCTACTGGCGAGAGTAGCGCGTTAGACCATGCGGCCACCGAAAAGGCCGAGTGGTAAAAAGAGATCAAAGATTTATTTCACTTTGTCTAGAAATTTGGTTATATTTCTTTATATTTTATTTGTTTGCACCACGAATTACTACCCATCCAGACTGTCCACACATCTGCATTAATGAGGAAGGGATGAGAAAGGTTGAACTAAGAGGGAATGTATAAGAATTTGCATGGATAGAGAGGGGAAAATCATTTTTAATAAACTGCCTCAGTAAATCCTGCTGTGATTTGAATCTCACAAGGCCTAAATCCATCTAACCAACAATTAGTTATGGGTTGTTTTTAAAAATTCTTGTTTCAATAATGTAAATCTGTTAAAACAAACACATGATTAACAACAAGTTGTTTGATGTGAAAAGGTTTAACTGACAAAAGTGGCAACTCAACAAGTGATTTCGCAGATCATATGGTTTGGCGTATGGATAGATAAGAGTAGATCTGGTAAATCTTATTAGCTGTCAGTTACCAACAATCCAGTAACGAATAGTTTCTATGTTTGTTGGCTTTAAAGGGCAAGTTTGTAAATGACTAGCTACCTCCAGTGGCGTTTTGTGCAGTGTTTCCAGGGTAAGCAGAGCTTGTTACAACTGTACCTGTGATATGTTCTCCCTCACTCTGTCCCCATTTGACCAGGGTAAGCAGAGCTTGTTACAACTGTACCTGTGATATGTTCTCCCCCACTCTGTCCCCATTTGACCAGGGTAAGCTGAGCTTGTTATAACTGTACCTGTGATATGTTCTCCCCCACTCTGTCCCCATTTGACCAGGGTAAGCAGAGCTTGTTACAACTGTACCTGTGATATGTTCTCCCCCACTCTGTCCCCATTTGACCAGGGTAAGCAGAGCTTGTTACAACTGTACCTGTGATATGTTCTCCCTCACTCTGTCCCCATTTGACCAGGGTAAGCAGAGCTTGTTACAACTGTACCTGTGATATGTTCTCCCCCACTCTGTCCCCATTTGACCAGGGTAAGCTGAGCTTGTTATAACTGTACCTGTGACATGTTCTCCCCCACTCTGTCCCCATTTGACCAGGGTAAGCAGAGCTTGTGAAACTGTACCTGTGATATGTTCTCCCCCACTCTGTCCCCATTTGACCAGGGTAAGCTGAGCTTGTTATAACTGTACCTGTGATATGTTCTCCCCCACTCTGTCCCCATTTGACCAGGGTAAGCAGAGCTTGTTACAACTGTACCTGTGATATGTTCTCCCCCACTCTGTCCCCATTTGACCAGGGTAAGCAGAGCTTGTTACAACTGTACCTGTGATATGTTCTCCCTCACTCTGTCCCCATTTGACCAGGGTAAGCAGAGCTTGTTACAACTGTACCTGTGATATGTTCTCCCCCACTCTGTCCCCATTTGACCAGGGTAAGCAGAGCTTGTGAAACTGTACCTGTGATATGTTCTCCCCCACTCTGTCTCCATTTGACCAATCATATAGAGGCTCTGCTCTACACACCTCATATGGGATAGTATTTTCGTTGATACCTGACCAATGCGTGTTCTATTGAGGTATGAGAACAATAATTCACAGGCACAGTTTAAACTAACTCTGCTTATCATGAAAGCCACGACACGACACTGTTAGAACAGGATTCGGTCGAGAGTTTAACCAAGTACAAGCGCACCCAGACGCTAATTACTCATATAGTTTTTAAGTGCTTGAAAGTGTATTATAAAAAATATATAACTATAACAAAAATCCGTGTAGAACAAATTCACACTTCACTTCCGATATGGGCGTCGAGCACGGTTCCAAACTTCCAGAGAACCAGAGGCCACGACAGACGGATCTGCAGCATCCGACATGCGGGCTCCGGCGACATGGAAATAAAACTGAATAGGGCACACACACACACACACACATGTAAGAAAGAAAGAAAGAAAAAGAGAGATGGGGGTCCTTTGAATACATAATGGATCGTCACACCTTTGGGGTTTTTCGACCCCCCTCCCCCCCTCTCCAACGGTGAAAGGGTTGACAAGGGTCGTTACGTCAAATAGGGAAGGAGCTGTAGGCTTCTATACTGTCGTGCAGTCATGCATTTTTTATTATATTAGGCTCATTTTTTTTTTCATACTTAAATTTCTATGACATGTCATTTTTTATGAAGTTTCTTTGACCCCCCTCAACAGAAGTTAACCCACCACCCCTCTGCTGTACCCCCCTATCCTCCTATTATAATATGTATTATTATTATTCTCTGGTGTGTGACAATAGAAGCTACGTGACAGCTCTAGAACCGAGGCAGGAGTAGTAGGAGTATTTCAAGGACTGTGACATTCTTTGTAGAGATAGTCACTATAGCCCACACACACATCATCACGAATAGACGCACGGATAGTGTGCTGTACGACGCCATTTTGAGGACAGTGACACTTTGAAAGGGGACAAAATAATCCCCTATATACAAATTTAAAACCAACACTTTTTTGTCAAGTTGGAAGGCTTGTTGTGCGGACCATATGACACCCTCTATCTGCAAATGTTGGTACTATCTTCACTAACATGTGTCAGCCGCCCGGTCGTTATGGCTCTCTTGTGGTCTGACGACTTTTTTTGTTTAATTTGAGCTGATTTCTAATTTAAAATAAGATTTAAAACTAATATGATATATCCTCTACACATCGTAACACCCTTTTATACATCTTCTACACATCGTAACACCCTTTTATACATCCTCTACACACCGTAACACCATTTTATACATCTTCTACACATCGTAACACCCTTTTATACATCCTCTACACACCGTAACATCATTTTATACATCTTCTACACATCGTAACACCCTTTTATACATCTTCTACACATCGTAACACCCTTTTATAAATCCTCTACACATCGTAACACCCTTTTATACATCCTCTACACACCGTAACACCATTTTATACATCTTCTACACATCGTAACACCCTTTTATACATCTTCTACACATCGTAACACCCTTTTATACATCTTCTACACACCGTAAAACCATTTTATACATCTTCTACACATCGTAACACCCTTTTATACATCTTCTACACATCGTAACACCCTTTTATAAATCCTCTACACATCGTAACACCCTTTTATACATCTTCTACACATCGTAACACCCTTTTATACATCCTCTACACATCGTAACACCCTTTTATACATCCTCTACACATCGTAACACCCTTTTATACATCCTCTACACATCGTAACACCCTTTTATACATCCTCTACACATCGTAACACCCTTTTATACATCCTCTACACACCGTAACACCATTTTATACATCTTCTACACATCGTAACACCCTTTTATACATCTTCTACACATCGTAACACCCTTTTATACATCTTCTACACATCGTAACACCCTTTTATACATCTTCTACACATCGTAACACCCTTTTATAAATCCTCTACACATCGTAACACCCTTTTATACATCCTCTACACATCGTAACACCCTTTTATACATCCTGTACATATCATGACACTCTTTGGTTGGAAGGCCCTTATGTCTAAATGAACATTTATTAGATCCCGAAACTATTATTATTATAATTATAATTATTATTATTATTATTACCGCGTCTTACTACCCGTTCGGGTTGTATGCACTTACGCTAATGTGTAATGGTAGAGTGATTGTGAGATGAAATAGAGGACCTACAGTTTAACGTGGGATCCGAACCACGGTGGAGGCCTGGCATTCCACACATTCACAAGTTGTGATTAATACACGTCTTGTCAGAGGTGAAGGAAGGGTTTGGGCAATCAGATAAATCTGTGCCGGGACCGAGAATTGAACCTCGGACCCCCAACACAGAAGTCTGACACCTTACCTCTAGACCACCAGGTCACCCTGAAGAAATTGATTTGTAAGTTGTGATTGTAGCTTTATTTGTCAGAGTAACACGAAATATTACAAATAATTTTACAATAAAACATTTTCCTATTAACCTTAGTGCATAGAATAATATAAATAACCACAATATAATTTTTTTCCAAACATAAAACAACTAAAAGAAAATTTTCTGACTTCGATCAGGCTTCGAGAATATTTTCAAATATTCGATTCGAATTGAAAAAATGTACTTGTCACCCCCCTAATATCTAGTGTGGAGGGCCATACAGGTTCTATTAGCGACATATTTAAAGAACCTTTTGATGTGTAAGTGAACGTGAGGGGGTAATAATCCCCCTCCTTGGTAGAGAGCGCTGAGGCTTTTCATCTGATAGGAGTCTTCATCCCGAGAGAGTTTCGAGTAATCCTGTACAGACGAGGAACAGGGGCAGCGGGAAGTTATTATTAGAACTTCCAGGGTTCTGATCCTTGCTCTTAAGGCGGGAGTGTAGGGTACGTGAGAAAAAGACTAGTTTTTTTTTGCAGTTATTTCTTATCTCAAATAGTGGCGGAGATATTATAAAAAAATTAGAAATTTCTGCTCATTTAAAGTACCATAGGCCTATAAGTTACAGTTGATTTTGAGAGCATCGTCCTTTTCTCTTTTCACCCTCAAGTAAACCACCCTTATTTTAAGGGTTTGATAGATAGTTCCAAAAAACCCCTTTGGGAGATCCTTATGAAAACCCTAAATAAAAAGTTTTAGAACAAGCGGTAAAATGGTAGGAGTGTTGGTATAACTGTCAGCTAGTCTACTCTCATGTATCCATACGCCAAACCATGTGATCTGCTAGACTATATGTTGAGTATTAGTAACCAAAACTTTTATACTAAACCATTTGTTTAATTGTGTTTTTTAATTAGTAGCCGCGTAGTCTAAAGTGCTACTCTCTGAGTAGACTAGACTGCCAATGACGGGGAGATTGAGGTTCGAATCTTGGTCGGGTGTACTGAGTTTAAAAAAAAATTATTTTCTGCTTTCCCTTCACACAAATGCGGCTACACTTTCTCTAAAAAGAAGCTTCCTAATCCCTAACACATTAACGTCATTAGTACATAGGATTATAACCCGAACGGGTAGTAAGACGTGATGATAAACAAAATATGTTTTTCTTTTAACGGGTTTTAAATCTTATTTTGGTGACCTGGTGGTCTAGGGGGGGTAAGTTGTCAGACTTCTGTGCTGGTGGTCCGGGGTTCAATCCTCGGTCCCGGCACAGATTTATCTGATTGTCAAACCCTTACTTCACCTCTGACAAGACTTGTATTAATCACAACTTGTGAATGTGAGGAATGCCAGGCCTCCACCGTGGTTCGGATCCCCACGTTAAACTGTAGGTCCTCCATTTCATCTCACAATCACCCTACCATTACATATTAGCGTAAGTGCGTATAACCCGAACGGGTAGTAAGACGCGGTGCTAATAATAATAATAATAATAATAATAATAATAATAATAATAATAATAATAATAATAATGTTTTCAGTTATCACCACTCCTATGGCGAGTAGACTCTAGTTTTGGCCTTAGGCCGAGATACAAACGCACAATTACATAAACAAATAGACAGACAAATAGACAGACAGACGGCATCGCGAAAACAACTTTTTCGTTTTTAGGAGGGTCATAAAACCTCAATATTCATCACAATCTCGACTTATATTTTTATGATGATCACAATACTTACTTTCTCCAAAGGTTCATGAAAAAATAACAAAATAAATTATTAAATATGATTGTAATTAATTAACGTGACGATCACATACACACACACACACAAATAAAATGCAGCGTCGCAATCTAGCGATGACGTACCAACGGAAAGAACGATCGATCGATCGAACGAACGAACGAATGAATGAAAGTCAGGAATTAAAGAATGAAAATGGAGCTTCAATCTCATTTCCCTCTTTATTTTTCCCGCGGTGTTATTTTTCACCGCCTCCTCTCCAGAGAGTTAATCCTGGCAATTGTTTCCCGGTGTTAATTGCTGTCATAAAATTAGAAAGTAAACTGCAGACACTTGACAATCCCCTCCCCCTCCCACACCCCCGTCTTTCTTTCCCTTCCCCGCACCCCCCACCTCTTTTTCCTCTTTTCTTCTTCGTGAACTCTTTTCTTTTTGTTACTTCTTTCGAGTTTATAAAACTTAGCCTCGACGTAACATAGACGTATAATGAAGTGATTTTTTTTTTACATGTATATAAGAAAACTATTTGGAATGATTTTTTTTTTCTTAGCACCGCGTCTTACTACCCGTTTGGGTAATATGTGTATGCACTAATTACGCTAATGTGTTAAGGATGAGGAAGGTTGAATTTTAGAGGAAGTGTTCTATCGCATTTTCGTGGAGATTAGAGTAGAATAAACCATTTAGGGAAGAAACCACCCTCAGTAGCCTACACCCGACCAGGAGTCGAACCTTGATCTCCCTGTCACACTTCACTCCATTATATAGTGAGAGGGACGCCTTAGACCATTCAACCATCGTAGTGGGTGGTTCTGAATAATTTAAATAACTTGGTAAATGCTTATTTTAAAAGAAAATAATTAACTAATAGGGGCCTACAGATGTAAAGTGAATTATTACGAATGTTTCATAAAATTTACCTTAGTAGATGTAAAAGTAAATTTTTGAGGAGGGGGAGGGAGGATGCGAAAGGTCAGCAGTTTTTTTTTCGGTTTTTTTTTTCATAACAATAAACTTTCTTGGTACAAAATAAATACAATATTTCTTCAGTAGATGTTTTTTAATACCATGTGTAGAAAATTAAAATAACTGTTTTTGAATATCATTAATGGACATATTATCACGTGATGAGAACTTTTTAAATAAAGAGATAGTTTATTATTTATTATTACTATTATCATCACCCCGTCTTACTACCCGTTCGGGTTATACGACTTACGCTAATGTGTAATGGTAAGGTGATTGTGAGATGAAATGGAGGACCTACAGTTTAACGTGGGATCCGAACCACGGCGGAGGCCTGGCATTCCTCACATTCACAAGTTGTGAATTAATACACGTCTTGTCAGAGGTGAAGGAAGGGTTTGGCAATCAGATAAATCTGTACAGGACCAGGATTGAACCCCGGACCCCCTGCACAGAAGTCCAACACCTTACCCCTAGACCGCCAGGTCACCCTGAGAGAAAGATTCCTGCTCCAATGGCTCTATTTTCATGTAAAATATTCAAGAACTGTTGGTGTTACTGTGTGCAAAAACTAGGTCTAAAAAATACTGCCCTGAATTCATGTTCCTTTCATCCCCATCTTAACCAATATTTAAGAAATTGCTACAAGTTAACATATATTTGAAAGTATGGTCTACATATGTCTATGACAGTTTTTTGGATAAATGCTTCTCACATTTAAGTCTATACTTGCCAACGAAATACTTTATATAATCAGTCTCACAATTAAAACAAACTAGTTGTAACATTCATGTTTTCAGCAATATTATACCTCACTTATTTTAGATTATCTGGTGTAATATCCTTATTATGTTCAACCAATTTAATAATATAATATACTTTTACTTTCTCACAAAACACTTGGAGAGAGTAGTATTGTGATCGTCAAAAACAAAAATGAACTTTAGATTTTGATAAATGTCGACCAAATAAGTGGTTTTTTTTTCACGAGGCCGTCTTTGTGCTTTTATCTTGGCTTAAAGCTGAAACCAATTTGCTGATCGGGCTAGAACTTGGTAACTAGAGTTTTCATAAAGTTTCCCCAAAAGCATTTTTATAATTAAAAATCCAACCCTAAAATAATCTAGGGTAGTTTTTACCGAAAGGAAAAAGAAAAGAATCGATTTTCTTAAAACTAGCTCAAACGATTTTGAATACATTTTGTATCTAGACAGTGTTTAACATTACAAACAAAATGTCAACTCTCATTATTCCATAAAATTAACTTTGAGGGTACTTTAAATCAGAAGAAACTTACAATTTTGATCATTTATCCACAACTGTATCAGATATGACTTAACTTATCATTCATTATAAAGTGATCGTACCTTTTTAGCAGCGCGTCTTAATACCTGTTCGGATTATACACTTAGGCCTATGTACTAATCACGCTAACATATAATATAAACAGTGTCGTGTTGTGGAGTGTTGCCAGGGTAGGCAGAGTTTGTTGAAATTATACCTGTAGCTTGTTCTCATCACTCAGTAGAACACTCATTGGCCAGGTATAAACAAAATGCATTCTGATGTGAGGTGTGTAAAACAAATAGGCCCTATTATGTATGTTTGGTCAAACGGTGACAGAGCGGGGGAGAACATATCACAGGTACAGTTGTAACAAGCTCTGCTTACCATGGTCAAATGGGGACAGAGTGGAGGAGAACATATCACAGGTACAGTTGTAACAATCTCTGCTTACCTGGTCAAATGGGGACAGAGTGGAGGAAAACATATCACAGGTACAGTTGTAACAATCTCTGCTTACCCTGGTCTAATGGGGACAGAGTGGGGGAGAACATATCACAGGTACAGTTGTAACAAGCTCTGCTTACCCTGGTCAAATGGGGACAGAGTGGGGGAGAACATATCACAGGTACAGTTGTAACAAGCTCTGCTTACCATGGTCTAATGGGGACAGAGTGGGGGAGAACATATCACAGGTACAGTTGTAACAAGCTCTGCTTACCCTGTCAAATGGGGACAGAGTGGGGGAGAACAAAATCACAGGTACAGTTGTAACAATCTCTGCTTACCATGGTCAAATGGGGACAGAGTGGAGGAGAACATATCACAGGTACAGTTGTAACAAGCTCTGCTTACCCTGGTCAAATGGGGACAGAGTGGGGGAGAACATATCACAAGTACAGTTGTAACAAGCTCTGCTTACCCTGGTCAAATGGGGACAGAGTGGGAACAACATATCACAGGTACAGTTGTAACAAGCTCTGCTTACCCTGGTCTAATGGGGACAGAGTGGGGGAGAACATATCACAGGTACAGTTGTAACAAGCTCTGCTTACCATGGTCAAATGGGGACAGAGTGGGGGAGAACATATCACAGGTACAGTTGTAACAATCTCTGCTTACCATGGTCAAATGGGGACAGAGTGGGGGAGAACATATCACAGGTACAGTTGTAACAAGCTCTGCTTACCCTGGTCAAATGGGGACAGAATGGGGGAGAATATATCACAGGTACAGTTGTAACAAGCTCTGCTTACCCTGGTCAAATGGGGACAGAGGGGGGAGAAACATATCACAGGTACAGTTGTAACAAGCTCTGCCTACTCTGGTCAAATGGGGACAGAGTGGGGACAACATATCACAGGTACAGTTGTAACAAGCTCTGCTTACCCTGGTCAAATGGGGACAGAGTGGAGGAGAACATATCACAGGTAGAGTTGTAACAAGCTCTGCTTACCCTGGTCAAATGGGGGACAGAGTGGGGAGAACATATCACAGGTACAGTTGTAACAAGCTCTGCCTACTCTGGTCAAATGGGGACAGAGTGGGGACAACATATTACAGGTACAGTTGTAACAAGCTCTGCTTACCCTGGTCAAATGGGGACAGAGTGTGGGGAGAACATATCACAGGTACAGTTGTAACAAGCTCTGCTTACCCTGGTCAAATGGTGACAGAGTAAGGGAGAATATAAATACAAGTAAATTTTTATAATAAGCTCTGCTTAACGTGGCAACACTCCACGACATGCCATTGATCATTTATTATTTTATTAAAAGTCTGTTTTAGGAGTACTTAAATACTTACAATAAATACAATCTTCAAAAATAACTTGGTTGCCACAATCTAACGGTCGCGATTAAACTCGAACCAATTAAGAATCGATCCCGCAACTCTACTTGGGGTTGGAGGGGGGAAGAGGGTGAAGAAGGAAATGAATAGAAGGGGCAATTGATTGAAAAACGAGGAGAGACACAAACCTTGAAGACACACTGAAATTGAATGTGTTTTTTTTTTATTGCCCTCCGTAGAAGCGACTCATTTCCGACAGCTTAGCGCAATCTCGCCAATAAAATAAACCTACGATTATACATTTTGTAAAGAGTGGTAATTTTTTTTTATCACCGCGTTATATTCAGGTTATACATATATGATAATTATTCTAATGGGGTGAGGATGAGGAGGAAGCGTTTTAGAGGTGATCTATTCACATTTGCGTGAAAGATGAGTGGGGAAACCATGTAGGATAAACCACCCTCATTAGACCCAATCGGGATACGAAATCCGATCTCGTCATCAGAAGACCAGTCCAACACGAGAGTGATGCCTTGGACCGTTCGGCCACTGAACCGAGTCGTATTAAAACTACTCACCTTTAATATCGGATAAAAATTAAAATAGTTTAATTTTATTATAATCTGTTTTATACAAGCTACACCTTAGTTGTTCGAATTAATAAAAAAAAATACTTGTAATTGACACGGCAATAATTAAGGTGTTTGTTTGTTTTATTTTAATGTGTTGTGTATTGTGAGTGACAAAACGAGTATTGCGAGGTGTATTGATCAGTTAGTAAACAATAGAACATATGCGCCGACAACGTGAACGGAGTGACAGCATTCCTAACGGTAAATCAGGCTTGAAGGGAGAATAAATAGTAATGTATCCAGGATAACAGGGCTGACAACTCACCATCGAAACTAAGGGGGGTCACGCTGCCCGTTTTGGGAGCTACGCGGCCTAGGGCGCCGGATCAACGAGTACGTGTGCTGGGAGGGGCTACCATCTTGCCCAAGGTACCGGGGTTCATACCCGTGTAGGGCCACCTAGAGGTCAGTCAGACCGTTGGTTAAGCATGCCTTGCTATACTTCATTCTGTCACGAGCTCTAAAGTAATTCCATTAAACTCTTTAATATATTTTCATATTTCTTATCCACATAACATTTTGTAATGGAGCATGGTAGTACAATAAAACCATAAAAAATCCAAGCCGAACGTCAACTACACACACACACGAGCACAGTCATATCTACCGTCACTGCCCTTATCCTTGGCTGCAACCCATCCTGACATTGTAGGTCCACAAGGGGGGAGGGGACACACCTCTGTTATTTTTTTAGATTGTAGTAATAAAACGAGCGTTGTTATCGACTTGATCTAAGAGTAAGGGGCCAGAAGGGTAGATTAGAGGAAATGTACCTTCATTATCACAGTGACTAATAGTCCAGGGGCGTCTCATGGTGCTTTGACCAAGGTAAATAGAGCTTGTTACAACTGTACCTGTGCTATGTTCTCCCCCACTCTGTCCTCATTTGACTAATCACACATAATTACGCTCCGCTATACACACCTCACATGGGAGGTTGATAGCTAACAAATGAGTGTTCTACTGAGTGATGAAAACAATTCAATAAACAATTACATTTTGACACATTTATCATTAAATAAGTGTCAGTTAAACTATAATTTTCGACCTTTAGCCAACAAAATAAAGTCTAGAAGAATTTGTTTTTCTAAGAAAATAACATAACTGTAATTTCTTTTTCCACTGCGTCTTACTACCCATCCAGGCTCCGTTAATGTGTATGGATGAGGAAGGTATGATTTAAAGGGAAATGTAGCTAAATTTTCATGGAATATGAATGAGAAATCATTTTGGGGATTTGGGGGGGGGGGGGGGGAACTCGTTCGATACACCCAACATGGTTTCGAACCCCAATCTCCCCAAGACACAGGACAAACCAGATCAGATGAAACTGACAATTTATTGATCTGCGTGACCACCGGTGCGGGTAAGTTTAGAGGATTTTCTTTTTTAAATAAAAGGAAATAGTTGTCAGATTAATGACCGTTCCGTGCAACCGACACGAAGCTATCACGCCCGCTTATAATTTTGATCAATTTTTTTTTTCTAGTCATGTTTGAACAACATTTTGAAGGGAAGTGTACATTTGATCTTATTCCCTTAGAAACAGGTGATTTGGGTTGGAGTTTTTTTTGGGGGGGGGTTGTGTTTTGGAAGGAAGCTTGAAGGGGGTGGGTGGGTTGAGATAGGGGTGGAAAAAGGGGGAGTAGGAAGAGGGGGGGGCATAAGACGGCCATGTTGTGTAAGGCCTACGACTGTGTATGTGTTTGTTTGGTCACACTAACGTCACAAGGCGCATGCGTGTCCCCCCCTCTCTCCCGCATACCCCCCTGACTGTGGTCAAACAAGCCCGGCCTCCTGATTCGCTCGCTCGGCCACGAGTAGATGGAGGGGGGGGATGGTAGGGGTGAGAAGGGAGTTTCAAGGAAATGCCGCCAGAAGGCGACACTTCCCTAGATGGCTAAAGGTAGGGTCCAGCCGTCGTTCAACAAGGGCATAAGTACGTCTCGTACATAGTTCCGTCATTACTTTAGGGAAGTGAAATAAAAAAAAATGTGAGGTGGTAGGGGGGAAAAAAAGAGGAAATAATTCGATGTTCCTGCACCTCCCTTGTGCTGGAATTGAAAGGTTTATTGGATAAATAATGTACATACTAGGGTCGAAACCATTTTCCCTTCTTCATGTAAGGTCTCCGTAGAGGAGTAGGCTCTCAAGAAGCAGTTTCATTATTTTCCTCGAAACGAACGGGAGGAAAATGTAATTTAAAATGTCTTTTTTTTAAAGAGGGAGATTGAAAATGGTATTAATACGACTTTAATCGTGATTAAGTGGAAAGTTTTCTGTACTACGTGAATTGACTAATGAAGAAACTCACTCCCTCCCCATCTAGTTAGAACATTTTATTTTTTTTCAAATTAACTACATATGACTCCACCTCGGTGGCCGCGTGGTCTAACGCGCTACTCTCGCGCCCATAGCTGGGAAATCAAGGTTCGAATCTCGGCCGGATGTACTGGGGTGGTTTTTTTTACAAAATGGTTTTTCACTCTCCTTCCACGCAAATGCGTGTACACTTACTTTAATTATAATCATCCTAATCCCTAAAACCATTGAATTATAGTAATTAGTATATAAGCGAACGGGTAGTAAAACATGGTGCTAAAAAAATGTAACTTCATACGACCCGCTCGGGGGTCGAACGGTCGGAAGTAGGCGTGCGTGTCAAACTTGCGGCCCGCGGTTCGCATGTGGCTCGTACCACGAGTCTGTGTTTTTGATAAAACAATATAGATTACAATGCGGAATGTTTCATCTTTTTTTATAATTATTAACGAAGTTGCCTACTTGGGTGAATTCAAAGCTATCTTGCAAAGCAGGTTGCATCTTAATTTGACGTACCTAAGCAATCTAAGCACTGTCACACTTAGACACCAACTTATAAAATAGAAAGAGAGGGGAGAAAATTAGCAGTTCACCCTGCGAGGCTTCTTGTTTACCTACTGATAACACTTTCCCTTTTCCTGTGACGAGTTTACACACTCACTATAAGCCTACTATGTGCACCTTTAAAACAGTGACTAGCTTTTTCAAAATTACCTTTTCCTTAATTCTTTTTCTAGATAGACATTTGCTTCCACGGACTTTTTTAATCCACATTCTGGTAGGAAGACTCCTAAAATAGATAATCCTGACTAAGATAGATAGCCTCAGCTATACATGATTTATAAAAAAATGCATTTAAAAAATAACTATTTCAAGATAAAAAACAACTTTGTTACACTCTAGAAATATTTCTAGAACTATTAAAGAATTTATGATATTTGTTTCAACGTTACACAGGACGATCCAAAAGTCACGCAACCCAAAGAAAAAAACATTATATTTTGTGCCATCAATTCGGGATATTGTTGATTTATTCAGCATTATTATTATTATTATATTATTAGCACCGCGTCTTACTACCCGTTCGGGTTGTACGCACTTACGGTAATGTGCAATGGTAGGATGATTGTGAGATGAAATGGAGGACCTATAGTTTAATGTGGAATCCGAACCACGGTGGAGGCCTGGCATTCTTCACATTCACAAGTTGTGATTAATACACATCTTGTCAGAGGTGAAGGAAGGGTTTGGCACTCAGATAAATCTGTGCCGAGACCGAGGATTGAACCCCGGACCCCAGCACAGAAGTCTGACACCTTACCCCTAGACCACCAGGTCACCTTATTTATTCAGCACTCGTGATTCTGGAAAACTACGCATAAACGATTGTTGGCATTACATGTACGAGTTGTCCTTAAGATAATGTTCCAAAATGAATACTCGCTCTCGTGAAAAACTCATCTTACAGTTTCAAATGCTGTAAATCAACTGGCTAGACCTAGTGTATGTCTCAAGGTCACACGACCTGCACAACACCCGTCCAACATTACAGTGTTGCCACACATATAAACAACATGACCATTTTCCATGTTCTTCTGCGAGAAATATCCTTGGGGAAAAACAGGGTTGCGTGTCTTTTGGATCACCCTGTATTTCTAAAACTAGCTGAATATAACGTAGAGTCATTAACACGGGAAATTCTCTCTTGACCCGCCGTGATGTCACAGATAGGCAACGGACTTAAACGTTGTAGAAATAAACAAATGTTAGATGATGGAATTTAGTAATGGGCCGTTACTTAGCGAAATCTAGCAGGTGAGGTTTATAGGGACTATACCAAAGTTATACACTTACTCACCAGATATCAATTCTAAAAAAAAAATTGTTAAATTCGTGCACTAAATATGCGCAATGTTTGGTAGCATATAATCGTGTACAACAGTTTATTCTTTCTTATGAAAAGGAACATACACCTGAGACACCAAAGACACGAGTTCTGCTATCGATTATAAAAATGAACTCACCACAAAATACTATTGCTGTATGTAAAATATTACATATTTCTGGTAAAAAAAAAAAGAAGGATGGTGGGCCTACATTAAGTATTAAAACCTTATATAATCTTAGTTTTATTTTTTAAATTATTTTTATTTTATTTTTAAATTTAGATAGTGACATAGTGAATTTTTTTAATGTGGCCCTTTGAGTATTTTTTTCTTTTTCGATATATCCCTTCTGACGAAGGAAAGGGATAAGAGTGGGATACAGAAATGGGCTGGGAGTGACAAGGATGTTGAGGAATGAAAGAGAGAGAGAGAGAATGTGTGAAGGAGGAACCACTGCAGGATGGGATAGAGAAGGAGAGATTGAGGTGGTATGGACATGTGAAGAGGATGGAAGAGGGGAGGATTCTAAGGAGGATGCTTGAAATGGAGGCCAAGAGGAAGACCCAGGGAAAGGTGGATCGGGAGTGTGGAGGAAAGAGGAATGGACCGGGCCGGTGTGGAGGAACAAAGATGATGTGAGGACAGAAGTAAATGGAGAGGATAATGTTTGATACAAGACCCAGCCAGAGCAAAGAAACTGTGAATTATGATGATGATGATGATGATGATGAATGTGGAACCTATTATCAAACTAGTTTGACACCTGGTCCAAGGCGTCACTCTCGCAATAGACTGGACCATCGTTGACGGGGAGATCTGGGTTCGAATCCCTGTCGTGTCTACTGAGGATGGTTTTTTTCCTCAGTGGTGGCATATAGCACTCCAGAGTCGAAGGTGACTGCGTTATCTGATAGCTCGTGATCTTAATATACCACTCTTATGTAGCTGACAATCTCCACACGTCCATCACAGACTATGCCTTAAAATATGAGTGAAGAATTACCCTGGGCACGGTATAAGTCCTGGATGGCTCAATGTTCAGAACATTGGTGTACTAGGCCAAAAGTTCTGGGTTCTATCCCTATGTCCAGATATCACTTTTTTAATTTAAATAATATGTTATAAACTTATGTTTTGTTACGTGGTTGTGTCAACAATAAATATTATAGTTATTGAAATAATAAATTAAAAATTATTGTATTCAAACTTGTATCTTCTAATAGCTGGCCACCAAAATAAATACTTTTTTTTTATAGCTCAGAGAAAGAGCAGTTAAAAAATATTGGTTTCTGAATAAAATGTTTTTATTTGTAAACACATGCGTATCAACACATACAAACACGGTTTGTATGACATCATCAACCGGGTCATTATCTTAATGTATGAAGACAAGACAGTCTTTTTTTTAATCTGTCTTTTGTAAAACATTTTAAGTGAGCCCCCAAAAAAATGCTAACGGTTATTTTCAAATGTTCGTGTTTCAAATGTGTAAAAACTGTTTGGTAAATAAATTAAAAACAAATTATTTGTTGTGAAAACTTTGAATGTAAAAAGTGACAGTGGCTCAACTTGTGGACTGACAGATCATATGGTTTGGCGTATGAACATTATAACATTTGCTTTCTTTATGTTATTGTTCTTTTGTGGAAGGTGTTATTAGTTACGTATCAAGTTTAATATTGTGTCGCCACTTGTTATAATATCCTTTTATAGCATGTTAAATGCACCCCGTTGGAACGCCATTTGTTATATTATCCTTTTATAGCTCCTCGGTTGGAAGTAATTTATTATAGTTTATATTATGCCCCACAGTAAGTCGTCATTTCTATTGCGCAACAGTGTGCTTTACTTATGATGCCTCCTTTGTCTTATCACTTAACCAAAAGAAATGATAATACTTTGCATAAAATTTAATATTACTTTATTCCGTTAAAAGAAAAAACATGTTTATGTTTTTATTTAAATTGAAATGCGATCATGCCGAGGGCCTAGCAGCTAATTATCACCGAGCGCTTAAAGTACGTTCATTAAAGACCGAACACACGTCTGTCTCTGATCACGACTGATTTCACAGTGAAGAGAAATTTCAAAACCACTGTATATATCCCAGCTCAATAGAAGCTTCTAGAAGGGACATTTTCTAACGGTGAATTACACACCTACAAACTCAAAAAAAATACTTCCTGCGTGGAGAACATTCTTCCAAAACAGGAAATTACTTTAAAAGGTCTTAACTTGGTTGGATTTCATAAAAAGGCATTAACTGAGGTTGTCCATTAAGTGCTGCCATCTCTGACCTCTGAGTAAAACAAACTAATAAATTATTTAGAGGAAGACGTGATTTAAGCGCCAAGTAATAGATTACGAAATTTAAATAAAGTAAAATATGTTTAATTATATGTAAAATTAGAATGATAAAAAAAATGTTTTGAATATATAAATAATTAGAACGATAATATGGTCAATGCTTTCAAATACTCCTTATGGTCAAATCAATTACATTACAACATATGAGAGTATAATTTTCTAGCACTGCTTCTTAGTACCCAGCTGGGTTATTCGCTTATGTACTAATTCCACAAATAGTTTTTGGGATTAGGGAGGGTACGTTTATAGAAAGTATACCCGCATTCACGTGGAAGTAGATTGGAAAACCATTTTTGGAAAAAACTTTCAGTATACCCGACCGAGATTCGAGCCTCGATCTCCCCGTCATCGGCAGTCTAGTCTACTGCGAGAGTAGCGCGTTAGATCACGCGGCTACTGAAGTGGATGATATGACATTAGATCTGGTAGCTTAGATTATATATTTTCTAGTTAAACATCAATATGCTACCGGTTTTCATCTTTTTATGGCTTGTATCTAATGCAAACAATAAACACTGACTGTAATGACCTAATGTAGCTTAGGCTTATATGTAGCGGCTTTTCTTTAACAATATGTTTGGTGATAGCTTGGACTTTCCAACGTGCTTCTATTCTAGTTATAAGGAACACATTAAAATGGTTCACTAGAGCAAATTTTAAGTCCCAATTTGTGTCAAAACTGTTTAAAAAATTAACCTAAAAAGGTTCTCTCTCATGCAGACAATGTGTGTGGATTTAATTATGAAATCTAGCATAAATCTGACTGTACACAGACTAATAGGTCTATATGACCTGGTTGTTAAGATAAGATGCGGAATTATACTTAATAGCAGTTTATAATTTATATTTGTAATTTTTTTTAAAATGCGTACTTAGGCCTACCATTTGAAACTGAGAGTTTTATTAAATAAATTAACTTACAAAAAATTAATTTGTTAGCTTCATTTATTTAATTTTTTCAGGGTAAAGAATAATATGGTAGTACTATTTTTTATTTTTAAAAGGTGGAGTTTTGATAAAGGTATTATTGTAACGTACCTATTTTATTATTAATAAGAATTTATAAAATTGGTTTTAATGTACAATCGAAATATAAGATGTATCTTAAGTTATAAAAATACGCGAATTACCATCTTAAAAGTGTATTTCGCAAACTAATTCCAGTACCGTCTGAGCCAGCGAGGCTGTTAGTACCAATGTACTTGTGTCGTTCTTCCATCGCGATGAGACCTAGTAGTTATATTTATTGCTAATAGATATCACTAATGTTAAGCACCGAGAGTTTAGATTTAAAAGTATTTGAAGCCTATACTTTGGTCAACATATTCAAACCTCTTTAAATAATAGAGAGGATAAATGTGGCATTTATTAACTTCACATTTATTTATCCTCTAAAAAAAACGATCATGCTATTTATTAAAAATTTGGAAAAATGACATAGTCTCCCAAAATTTCTAACAGAAACAAAACATCCATATTAGTATATGAATACATTAACCTGCAGACATTATTAAATAGATTATTACGTTTTTAATTGTTTTTGTCTTACGACAGTTCCATTCGTTATGTCAGCAAACTTAGACCGTTAAGGCCAGTGTCACACTATGCGTTTATGCGGGTTGCGGTTTGACGGGATGCGTTTCTTGTCACACCGTCCTTCCAAAACGGATAGCAGAAGTAAAAACAACCTCAGTCTTGCTGTGTGGACGTGGTTCCATGCTCATTACAAAGATTGTGTGCATATCTGAAGCTGAGGGGCTATTTTTAACATCTTTGTGATTTATAGTATTTTTAATAAAAGTGGCTTAGTTTTATATCAATAGTTTTAGTTCTCTAGTAAAGTTTGTCCTAACAGTAGACATATTATGTTCTCTCTTTACAGGTCTAAGTAATTAAAATGTTAAATTGCAATAGTATCCATACTGTGTCAAGAATTTTGGCAGGTCAATACATTTTTTGTTTATTTATAAATGGCATCTTAAAATATACTAAACTTTCTTTTTTCCTTTCTTTAAGAGACCTCTATGTTTGATCAATATTTTGCTAGATGTTCTAATGTTCTTTTTATGTTCATTTTGATCACTTCTGGTGGGGTTTTGTTAGTGAGCTGGCAACACTATTTATATTCCTTTCTACGGGTGAATCTACTGAGCTTGCAACTGTAGGCACGTGTAATAATGAGGGGGATTTCGGGGGTTGAATCTTGGCCGAGGGTAAATGAGGTTACATTTTCTTAAATGGTTTATTATGCTCCTTCCACGCTATTTAATAAACATCTCTTCTATACGATATCTTATTCATTCCTATTCTATTTTTGTAATTAATGTTAGAAGAATCCGGACGGGTAGTAAGACATGGTATATTAAAAACCCAACAATAATAAAACGTTAAGTACAATATCTTGGGAGAGATTGTGTGAACTCTAGCGGGACATATTTGAACTAAAACTAATTGTCTAACGAAATTATGTGTGTACATACCCCTTCTCCATATTTTATAATTACATTTAATAAGATACAAATATGTAATCTCAACTTCAGGTAATGACTATAATTAATATTATCTCTACTGTATATTGAAAAACTCTAAAGAATCCTCAGTTTAGCCCCGTGAGATAGATTTGCTAGGCAACTCTTCCTACATAACAGTACTGCAAGGTAGTAGAACCTTTCAGGCGTACCAAGAAACAGCATTTATTTAAAACAAGTTTGGTATATTATTGGAGTATACATTTTACAATGGTTATAAAAGTATTATATTTTAAGAAATATTTTTAAATAGCTTTATGAATCTTAAAATTAAGTCAGTCTTGCCAAAATTAGCATATTATTACTACTGTCATATCATTTAACTTTACTCAATTTCAATAAATTAAAAATCAATTCAAATAAATTGACCCAGCTCTAACTAATTTACCTTAAATTGAGTCTAAAATAAACTTATGTGGCCTTAATTCATTTATTATTTATAACATAACTTAAGTGCTCACTAACGATATTATTAGGATTAGTGCATCCAAGGAAAAAAGTAGTTATTTGGATACAAACCACAAACTACTGAGTTAGTGCGGCTCATACGTTAAAAAATATATTTTTTTCCACATTTTAAGAAAGACCCAGATATTGACTGTAATAAAAATAATAATATTTGCTACGGTTTATGTATTTACATATACAGCAATTTCATTCTTAGTACAAAAGTGAGATAAGTGGGCCGTTGAGAGGTTACAACTTCTCTTCAGCCAGAAATACAATTTTATACTCCACATTGATATATTATAATTATTATAGAATTAGTAAAATAAAATTGGAGTTTAAGTCAGATTTTCATTAAATAAGTACATACGAAATTATCTATATAATAATGTTTTTAAAATCAAAGTACCCACTTCGGTGACCGCATGGTCTAAAACCGTCACTCTCACAGTAGACTAAACTGCCGTTGACGGAGAGATCAAGGTTCGAATCTCAGTCGGGTGTACTGAGGGTAGTTTTTCCAAAATAATTTTACACTCTCCCTCCACACAAATGAGTGTACACTTTCTCTAAACACCAAAATAACCTTCCTTAGACCTTAAACCTTTAGCATAACTAGTACATAAGTGTAGGTATAAACCAAACGGGTAGTAAGACGCGCTGCTGGAAAAAAAAGACTCGATGCAGGGTTCGGGCTGTAGTGTAGAACTGTTATTTGACAGATGTTGATGCAGGGTTTGGGCTGTAGTGTAGAACTGTCATTTGACAGATGTTTATGCAGGGTTTGGGCTGTAGTGTAGAACTGTTATTTGACAGATGTTGATGCAGTGTTTGGGCTGTACTGTAGAACTGTCATTTGACAGATGTTGATGCAGGGTTCGGGCTGTAGTGTAGAACTGTCATTTGACAGATGTTGATGCAGGGTTTGGGCTGTAGTGTAGAACTGTCATTTGACAGATGTTGATGCAGGGTTTGGGCTGTAGTGTAGAACTGTCATTTGACAGATGTTGATGCAGGGTTCGGGCTGTAGTGTAGAATTGTCATTTGACAGATGTTGATGCAGGGTTTGGGCTGTAGTGTAGAACTGTCATTTGACAGATGTTGATGCAGGGTTCGGGCTGTAGTGTAGAACTGTCATTTGACAGATGTTGATGCAGGGTTTGGGCTGTAGTGTAGAACTGTCATTTGACAGATGTTGATGCAGGGTTCGGGCTGTAGTGTAGAATTGTCATTTGACAGATGTTGATGCAGGGTTCGGGCTGTAGTGTAGAACTGTCATTTGACAGATGTTGATGCAGGGTTTGGGCTGTAGTGTAGAACTGTCATTTGACAGATGTTGATGCAGGGTTTGGGCTGTAGTGTAGAACTGTCATTTGACAGATGTTGATGCAGGGTTCGGGCTGTAGTTTAGAACTGTTATTAGACAGATGTTGATGCAGGGTTTGGGCTGTAGAGTAGAACTGTCATTTGAGAGATGTTGATGCAGGGTTCGGGCTGTAGTGTAGAACTGTCATTTGACAGATGTTGATGCAGGGTTTGGGCTGTAGTGTAGAACTGTCATTTGACAGATGTTGATGCAGGGTTTGGGCTGTAGTGTAGAACTGTCATTTGACAGATGTTGATGCAGGGTTTGGGCTGTAGTGTAGAACTGTCATTTGACAGATGTTGATGCAGGGTTCGGGCTATAGTGTAGAACTGTCATTTGACAGATGTTGATGCAGGGTTTGGGCTGTAGTGTAGAACTGTCATTTGACAGATGTTGATGCAGGGTTCGGGCTATAGTGTAGAACTGTCATTTGGTAGATGTTAATAAGATGAGAGGCTGGAGGTTGAATATGACGGTTGGGTTTTTTTAATGGTCAGTATTTCCTTAAAGATAGCATTTTTTGTGTCAACTGCTCGATGAACGTAGCAAGTATGGAGTTAGGGTGGGAGGGGAAGGATGTAAGGGGGGGGAGAAAATGTCAGTGTTTTTACATATTTTATAGAAAAAACCTCTTTTTGGTCAAAATAAATCAAACATTTATCCAGTAGAAACGTAAGATTTTAATTTTCTTCCCACGGTGATATCAACAATTGTTGAATATCTGTCATGAGCATTGCGGCATTAAATGAGAGACTTTTTAAACTAAGAGAAAAAGTTGTCATTAAATTCCAGGACACAATTTACAGTCATTCACGACCTGTTGATATCGTCGTGTGGAGACAATTAAATTCTTATGTTTCTGCTTGAGAGATATTTAATTTATTTTTACCAATGCTTTATAAACGTAAAAACACTGCCCTTTTCTCCCGTCCCCTACAACCCCATCTTAATTATATGGGCGCAGATTGGTGGGAAATCAATTAACTCATAGAGTTTGGGTACGGACTTGTTAAATTTATTTAATATGCCAAACGAATAGCGTGTCGTTCCAGAATCTGTAGCAGGGCAGAAGTCATTTGTGGCGGAAATCCATTAAAGATGGCGCCTCATAACTGGGCGGCAGAATATTTTGTATATCTTTATTAAAGTCTTCGGAGATATACCCCATGTTCCTGTAAACATTTTTTAACAAATTAAGGTGGTGTAAGACATGGGCTGCTTTATTTTTAAAATTTTCTTTTAAGCTTCCAGGATAATTGTTGACCGAATTTTAATTAATATTTTTTTTAGCACCGCGTCTTACTACCCTCTATCTCGTCCAGTTTGAAATTTGTGTTCAGTTGGTCAAAAGAGTTAAATATGCGTTGTTTTGTGTGCAAATGATTCTATAATTAAACTCCATCTGCGTTTATTATATACACAAAACGTTTTCTACGACTTTAAAAAATTAAATTTGTCAGATTTTCACCATTTAATTTTTCCTCTAATGCGCTTTATTCATCGTTAATTGTTTTTATACTTCCGTCATCCTTCTTGTGTACAATTTGTGAGGTTGAAACTTTGAGCTATAAAAAATATATAAAAAAGTGGAATTAAAAACGGGTGTAGAGAAGACGCAAAGAAGTTGCCAGTCTAAGAGAGAGCGCTTCTCTCCGAGAGGTAGTGACATCTTGTGATAGAGTTTGGAACTACGTCGAGGCGAGAAAGCGCTCCAACCGGAGGGAGCTTGAAACTAGCACTAACACTAGATTTAGTTAATATGGTTATTTCATACACACACGCACACAAACAAACAAAAAGGATATAAATTGAAAAGAGCGGTGTTATTACTAAATTAAAATAATGATAAGAATGTTTTAAAATAAAAAGTGTTCTTAATTAAGATATTTCCTTTAAGTTTTTATGATTATAATAATGCTTAAAATTCCGTAACTCTGTAATTATCATTATCATGGTATTAATAATGGTGTTATTTCTCAAATTAAATCAATGACATAAATGTTTGAGAATAAATATTATTTTTTTAAGATGTTTTCTTTTAAATTTCATATCGTTATATTTATATTTCAAATCAAAGAACTTAAAACGAAAATTTACATTCTATTTAATCAATAAAATCCTTCTATATTATGATCAACTGTGTGATTTCTTTTTTTGTCCAGCTTATATTTGTCGAGATATCTATGTTTTAACTAAACCAACGGGGTAAAGATGATAAAGGAATAATTTAGAGTAAATTCCATATGTTTAGTGAAGCTAGAATGGAAGACCATTCATGAAAATATCTCCCTATCACAAACAAAACAGACAAGATGAGATTTATATCTAGTTCACGTGTCCAGCAATGTGGGCCCATGAAATTATTTAAAAGTTGTAGAGTTACATTTGTAGAGACTTAGCATCACGTGGTTATTACAATAGTCAGCGGTCTCTGGCGTAAGATTTTCTTGCACTTGGGAAAGGTCGTCCTTTACTTTGAGGTGGGGGTGCAGGGGATTCGAGAAAAGGTCAGTATTTTTACAGTTTTTTTTTTAGCAAAACTTTTATCTGTCCAAAATAAATAAAATATTTCTCCAGTAAAAACATAAAGAGTTTAATTTTCTACATGGTGATATCAACAGTTGTTTAGCTGTCAAGGGTGTTTAATGACAACGTTTTATCTTCGTTTAAAATTTTTTCTTATCTAATGCTGCTATGCTCATGACAAATATTTAACAGCCATTAATATAGCCCTGTAAAAAAATTTAATCCATGTATCTACTGGAAAAATATTTCATTTATTTCTGTTTTTAAAATGTTTTGCTATTAAAAAAACTGCCAAAACAGTAAACTTAAACCAACTTCCCTATATCTCCACCAAATATCTGACCTGTGAGCTTAAGGTGACCTTGGATTCTTTCTCCACTTTAGTGTGAGTAGTAGGGACATTAAGGAAAACGGAGGAAGAGGGGAGATTTAAACGTTTAAGATATGGGTGTGGAGGAGGTAGGAAAGAGTTGGTTTTGGAGGGAGTTGGTAAAAAGAGAAATAAAATAGAAGTTGTTAAAAAAAAGAGACAAGAACTGATTTGAACATTGGCTGTGAAGTTAAATAATTCTACTGGTGGATGTTATGGAAGGATTGGTGGGTAGAAAGAGGAAGTAGAGGATAGCGGTTAAAGGATAACATCCAGGTAGGAGGAAGTTAAAGAGAAACGAAGAGGATTGCCGAGGATGAAACAACGTGGATGTGATGACATGCCTAAAGGCACAAATATACCAATAATATAATCTAAAATTTAAATCCGTATTTATAATTCACTGACAGAACCTTATCAACAATTTTTACGTTATTTTTATATATAAAACAGTAATAGCATCTGATATATATATATATATATATATATATATATCAGATGCTATTAATATTTTATATTAACTTAAATATTATGTGATTCAAGGTTGTGTTAGATGCAAATAAATATTTATATTTTTTATATACGCCTTAGTTTCCTACACATTATGAATTATAATAAAACCCGATTCGGTGATCGCGTGGTCTAACGCGCTACTCTACAGTAGATAGACTGCCGATGACGGGAAGGTCGAGGTTCGAATCTCGGTCGGATGTACTGAGGATGATTTTCCCTAAATTGCTTTTCCACTCTCCCTCCACGCAAAGGTGGGTACAATTCCTTAAAAATAACGTTCTTGATTCCTAAAATCATGAACGTATTTAGTACATTAGCGTATAGCTCGAACGGGTAGTAAGACGCGGTGCTAATATATTATATATATATATATATATATTATAATATATAATGTTACACATTAATATAATATTAACACATCTATAAAACAACATTTTCTTTACAAAATAAATAAATAAATAAAATCCTTAGCTACAGATTATTCGATTAAAAAGTACCTTTTTTTAAAATCTGATGGCTTTATATTTCCACGTCGCCCACACAGTGCTGCCATCTCTCCACTACACAACACACTAAGGTATTTACTGTTGAGTCAGCCGCGGTGAACGATCACAATCACACACACAGTTTAGTCGATAACATTACAATACTTGCTTTCAACCAGGACAACATACAGACGCAAAAAAAACTTTGGGTAAATATTAATTTTCACAAACATGTTAGTTCAAAGTCTCGAGGCAGCATCTAAATAGGTTACTAACACTAGTATCCAGATAACGAACGCTTTCCTTTGTTCCAATCAGATATAAAAATAAATCTTCACTTTATTTTTACGACCAGTTTTTAATGAATTAAAAAAAAAACCTAATCAAAAATTTAAGATTCCAGCTTTGAGGTCCACATGTTTGTACACAGGGGGTACTAATTTTAAAATTTCAGACCCCTGAATGCGGTAGATATCGCGCAATGATCATGACAGACAGACAAAAAACTCATAATTTTTTTTTTGTCACCCGTTTCGGTTATGTTCTGCCCTACGCCAATGGTTTTAGGGATTAGAACGGTTATATTTAGAGGAAGTGTACCCAAATTTTCTTGAAGGGAAAGTGGAAAACCACCCTCAGTGAACCTGACCGGAATTCGAAGGTATTTCCCCCCTTTTAAATTGCTTGCCATTCTTTTTATCTTCACGCAAATGCGTGTACACTTCCTCTATAATCAGCCTTATTCATCCTTAACACACTTAGCCTAGTTGTTAAGCTACATATTCGAATAACCCCAACGGGAAGGAGACGCGGTGATAAAAATAGTAATAAAATAAAAAATATAGAATCAATATAAGAATATTCCTTTTCTAATTTTTAATCCCAAATTGAAAATTCCTTCCTTTAAATATTTTTTGAAATATAAATCTATCCTCAACACAAGCGTTTATTGATCACAACTTGTGAATGTGGGTAATGCCAGGCCTCCACCGTGGTTCGGATCCCATGTTAAACCGCAGGTCCTCCATTTCATCTCACAATCACCCTACCATTACACAATAGCGTAAGTGCATGCAACCCGAACGGGTAGTAAGACGCGGTGTTAATAATAATAATAATAATAAATTTTGTTGTTGGAGGGGGTAGGAGGTTCCTAAGAGGGGTAGTGTAGGGTGCTTGCAAGGGTGATGCTTATACCCCTGCGCTAACAATACCACCGGGACAAGTTTCCACCAGCAGTGGGGGATGAGTATTTGGCTGCCATCCGGGGTCCTCTATGATTACGTTTTGTTACTGTGGGTTGGTCATTTCTCCTCCATGAGAGTGTGGTTGCAAGTCTGCTAAACGAGCCTTCTCGTCTCCCATCCTTTAGACAAGTTGTTATCAAACTTAGCTTAGATTTGCACCCCTTTGTCATGATTAAAGGTCTAATGTACACCCACGATAGAATTTTTCACAATGACAGGTCAAATGTCAGATGTCAGATAATCAAAGGAGAAAATTTCCCTCTGTCATTTTGCGAATTTTCCCTTGATAACTTTTCGTGTACCCCAGTTTGAGAACCACTGCCTTAGATCAAGTAGCTGACTTTTTTTTTCTCCTCCTTTCATTAAAATACTTGACGTTATTTTCTAAACACAGTGATAAAAAAATAAACTCAAAACACGATTAATAAACAAATCTAGAAACTCATTAGATGTCAGGAAAATCTTGCAATCACATAGAAAATATCTTCGCTATTCCCAACTAGATCAAACCAATACCCTTTAAACTTATTATCAATCATTCTAACCACTTAGACAGCTGGATAAATGAATGTTAACTGAGGTAGCGAGCGTCTAGTTTAGGTTCGTAGGTGATATTTAGAAGTGCCTAGCTCAATACAATCTTCCGACTCACTCGTGCAAGAAAGGTAATTTACCAGAAGAGCAATATAAGAAGCCAAAAGGTAATTTTAGTTCCCTCTTGGAATAGAACTAGCTATTAAATGTTTATATCTTAACCTGAACTGACCGACCTGGTGAACTGGTGGCCACGGAAATTGAGGCCAAAAGGAATCGATCCAAGGGTAGTGTTTGAAAACCTTGGAGTAAATAGTACAGGATTGGTTGATATGATTTTATATAACTTAATAAGATTATTATTATTATTAGCATCGCGTCTTACTACCCGTTCGGGTTATAAGCACTTACGCTAATGTGTAATTGTTATTATGAGATAAAATGGAGGACCTACAGTTTAACGTGGGATCCGAACCACGGTGGAGGCCTGGCATTCCACACATTCACAATTGTGGTTAATACACGTCTTGTCAGAGGTGAAGGAAGGGTTCGGCAATCAGATAAATCTGTCCGGACCGAGGATTGAACCCCTGACCCCCTAACACCCGAGTCGACACCTTACCCCTAGACCACCAGGTCACCGATAGGTTATTGATGCCAACCATCCATCTAAAGAGGCCTGGTTCTTTGAATGCCTGGATATAATTACTCTTTGTTTATGATAATTAGCTAATACTTTTTTAATTAAGTTTAGTTCTTGTGTTAAATACAACTTTTAGGCTTATATTAATCATAAAATTTAAGGGCGTGTGAGTCTCAAAAATTTGAGTTCGAGTCAAGAGTTTTAGAATCTGAATCGAACTCGGCTGGAAGATTTTTACAAAGCTCGAAAAAATTGATTACTAAGAATTTTCTATTTTTCCTCGAACATTGCCAGTTTGATTAATTTTATTCAATTTTAAAATATAATTTCTTGGCAAATAAAAGCCCTCAGTATTTTCTTTTATCTAATTAAAGAATACTGTACAGTTATATTAAATTGATTTAGAAATTCGAATTTGTGCAACTATTAAATCTTACCACAAAAAATAAAATTATAAAACAAAACAATGTTTTTACTTATTTATCCTTTATGCATGGCTCTATTACAAACATTCAACTTGAAATATTTATTGTACAAATATTGCTCTATACTACTAGAACTCTAAAAAAAAAAAGCTATTTTTCATTTGAACTCGACTCGAACTGAAAATTGCCTACTCGCACTCTCCTAATGTAACTTTAGCCAATTTTATAGGTAAGTCTATTTAGAAAGAGTGAATTTAATATTGTGGGAATTTTAATGGTAACTTTGTGACATTTGTATGTTGCCTGCCAACTCGAAATAGGAATGCTATATTTTTTTAGCTGTGTAAAAGTCCAGTTACCAGCTATAGATCTAATGAAGCACTAATAGTTTCATACAACCTGTCTTGCACGATTTTCTCCAAGACACAAGGCTCAGGGACGCAGCTTGTCCATGATACCACCTGTCTCACACCAGTTCCTCCAAGACACAAGGCTCAGGGACGCAGCTTGTCCATGATAGCACCTGTCTCACACCAGTTCCTCCAAGACACAAGGCTCAGGGACTCAGCTTGTCCATAATACCACCTGTCTCACACAAGTTCCTCCAAGACACAAGGCTCAGGGACGCAGCTTGTCCATGATACCACCTGTCTCACACAAGTTCCTCCAAGACACAAGGCTCAGGGACGCAGCTTGTCCATGATACCACCTGTCTCACATAAGACCCTCCAAGACACAAGGCTCAGGGACGCAGCTTGTCCATGATAGCACCTGTCTCACACCAGTTCCTCCAAGACACAAGGCTCAGGGACGCAGCTTGTCCATGATACCGCCTGTCTTACACAAGTTCCTCCAATACACAAGGCTCAGGGACGCAGCTTGTCCATGATACCACCTGTCTTACACAAGTTCCTCCAAGACACAAGGCTCAGGGACGCAGCTTGTCCATGATACCACCTGTCTCACACCAGTTCCTCCAAGACACAAGGCTCAGGGACGCAGCTTGTCCATGATACCACCTGTCTCACACCAGTTCCTCCAAGACACAAGGCTCAGGGACGCAGCTTGTCCATGATACCGCCTGTCTCACACAAGTTCCTCCAAGACACAAGGCTCAGGGACGCAGCTTGTCCATGATACCGCCTGTCTCACACCAGTTCCTCCAAGACCCAGAGGAAGGGTCAAAGGTAGGTCCGGTCCGAAGCATGCGATGGGCAGCTCAAGGTACCGGCCGGCACGACCCCGAGCAATGGACGCGAGGGCAGTCGCGGCGCCTCGCCCTGCCTGGTACCGAGGGGTGAAGACGCCGGACCTCTCCCCCCTTCCCCCTTACACCACCCCAGTACCGCGCCAAACTGTCCATTGTAGCCACGGACTGGGTGAGGGGTGCAAGGGGGGTGTATATAACATCAATACGATCAACATGAGAGGGTGACAAATTATTTTGTCGTGTTCTGTTAATGTGTCTATTTATAATTTGAGATATTTAACGATCTTTTTTCCGAAATGATTGCCTATAACAGCACACAAGCTATAAACAAAGAGTCGATCTGGAACCGGAACCGATAACAGAAATTAACAGTTATTTTTAAGGAGCAGGAATATTAACCCTAAAAGATAAATTGCTTAGGAACCAGGATCTGAATTTGAATCGATATTTATTTCGATTTCATAAAGATTCTTATTGGTTCTTAAAGGTTATAAGTTACCCACTTCGGCGGCCGCACAGTCTAAGGCGCTACTCTCGTGTCAGACCAGACTGCCGATGACGGGAAGATCGAGGTTCGAATCTTGGTCTGGTGTACTGAGGATGGCTTTTCTATCATTGTTTTCTACTTTCCCTCCACAAAAATGTGGGTACATTTCCTATAAATATAACCGTCCTCATCCCTAAAAACATAAGCGTGATTAATACATCAGCGTATAGCCTGAACGGCTAGTAAGACGCTGTGCTGTCATGGCACACCATCAGTTTTTTTAAACGAGATATTTTACCATAAAAATAACGAATATTAAGATTGTGTTCAAAAGTTGAATAACCAAAATAATAATAATAATTGTGTTGTTTTTAAAAATAATGTTAATCATGGATAGAAAAAGATTTTTTTATCACTTATTTTTTATCTTCCCTTAAAATCCCACGGCTTGCCTGCTTACCCTCCGTGGCACACCGGTTAAAAAACGCAGCTCTACCTACTAATCTCAGGTATCAGACATTTTGCTTCTTTTTTTTAGCACCGCGTCTTACTACCTGTTCAGGACTATACGCCTATGTACTAATTGCACTATTGTCTTAGGGATAGGGAAGGTTCAATTTAGAAGAAGTGCATCCACATTTGCATGGAGGGAGATTGTAAAATAATTTTGTAAGAACCTCAGTGCACCCAACCGAGATCCAACCACGATCTCCCCGTCTTCAGGTTTCAAGTCTAACACGAGAGTAGCGCGTTAGATCACGCGGCCACCGAAGCGGGTGTATATTATTTAGTTTATGATCTTAGGAAGAGTGTTTATACAATAATGTTTATTATTTCAATTTACAAATATTACGAAATTTCAGGTAATGTTTGTATTTCAAAATAAAAGAGAAAGTCTGCTTGGTGTACCGTATCAGTAATTTCTACCCACCATCACACAGAACGGCCGCACTTGTCAGATAAATTGCTCTGACCCGTGGTTTAATCTCCCTCTGTGTACAAACAACATTTCTAATTTTGCATTGACATTGACAAACTTGGAAGGTTCACAGTTCACAATGGGTCACAAATCTCATCGTCCATACATGGTCTCCTATACTGGCTAGTCTTACCACCAAGTAATGACATCAAGAGAACACATGTCCTTGTCATTTGTCTTGTACGAAGCGCTTTTAGGTGTCGTGGAGTGTTGCCAGAACAAGCAGAGCTAGATTAAACAATAGTTGCAGCATCTTCTCCTCCCTGAGTAGAGCACTTATTACTTTAGCACCGCGTCTTACTAACCGTTCGGGTTACACGCCTGTGTAATAATTACGCTATTGTGTTAGGGACGAGGAAGGTTAAATTTAGAGGCAACGTACTCGCATTTGCGTTGAGAGAGAGTGGGAAACCATTTAGGAAATATCACCCTCGGTACATCTAACCAGGATCAAACCACGATCTCTCCGTCATCGGCAGTTTGATCTATTGCGATACTAGCACCTTAGACCATGCGGCCACCTAAGCGGGTGAACATACATTCCCATGTGAGGTATGTAGAGCAGAGCCTCTGTATTATTGGTCAAATGGGGACAGAGTGGAGGAGAACATATCACAGGTACAGTTGTAACAAGCTCCGCTTACCCTGGTCAAATGGGGACATAGTGGGGGAGAGCATATCACAGGTACAGTTGTAACATGCTCTGCTTACCCTGGTCAAATGGGGACAGAGTGAGGGAGAACATATCACAGGTACAGTTGTAACAAGCTCTGCTTACCCTGGTCAAATGGGGACAGAGTGGAGGAGAACATATCACAGGTACAGTTGTAACAAGCTCCGCTTACCCTGGTCAAATGGGGACAGAGTGGAGGAGAACATATCACAGGTACAGTTGTAACAAGCTCCGCTTACCCTGGTCAAATGGGGACAGAGTGGGAGAGAACATATCACAGGTACAGTTTTAACAAGCTCTGCTTACCCTGGCAACACGACTAGCCTGGTCAGGTCATGTTTGAGCTCAACCGTTGGTCATTTTGTCTGCTAGTTCCACGATTACTAACAAATGACAAATGAATACTACATATATTTTTTAAAATACAATCCTATAACCCGTTCAGGTTATAGGCATATTTACTAATTACTTGCTTGTTGGCTCATCAAATCATCGGCCTTCCATTACACTTGACCTGTTTTCTTGAAAACGGGTCTTAACAAGCAAATCAATGAAAACCACTTCCTACCTCACATTTTCTCATTTCGTTCGCTCGTATGTCACACACACACACACACACACACACACACACACACACACACACACACACACACACACACACACACACACACACACACACACACACACACACACACACACACACACACACAGGCTCATACATTTAGTTAAATTGTTTACACATTCGAACTTACGAGATACTTTTTTTAAACTAAAACTTCCCTCTTGAAAAGAAACAAATTTGATCTGAAACTTTTTTTTCTAAAATTCTTGATTATCAAGATATTCATATGTGCCAACTTAAATGTCACACCTATTTTCAATGTTAAAAACATCATTTAAAAAAAAATTGAAAATGTTTCAGTACAAAAGTTCTTGGCTCTTTTATGTAGATAAAGAAACTGCTAAATGAAATAAACGGGTTTCTATTTTATTTTATTTGAAATGACCTTGAAATCTTTCACAAAAATTTAAAAATTAATAAAACGTTTGTTCTTATTCCTTCTAAAAAAATCTTTTATCAGAAATATTTTTTTCCTAAAATGTTTTGTTTTCGAGATATTTAGGTGTGCCAACGTAAATTTCTTATACTGTATGTTATTATTATTATTATTATTATTATTATTATTATTATTAGCACCGCGTCTTACTACCCGTTCGGGTTATACGCACTTACGCTAATGTGTAATGGTAGGGTGATTGTGAGGTGAAATGGAGGACCTACAGTTTAACGTGGAATCCGAACCACGGTGGAGGCCTGGCATTCCTCACATTCACAAGTTGTGATTAATACACATCTTGTCAGAGGTGAAGGAAGGGTTTGGTAATCAGATAAATCTGTGCCGGGACCGAGGATTGAACCCCGGACGCCAGCTCAGAAGTCCGACACCTTACCCCTAGACCACCAGGTCACCTTTTCCTGTATGTGTATATAATATATATATTTATATATACCAGCACTTCATACTACCCGGCCCAGTTCTCGGTGTTAAAAAGTACGTTTTAAAATAAACAAACCAGTACACATCCACTATAAAATATTTACTGAATAATGTACTCCATTTGACGCTTTATTTTCACTTGTTCTTACTTTGTTGCCGACGTTCTATTTTCAAAATAAAGTACTGTATAGTAAAGATTAAAAAAAATCTCGTTTAATTTATACTGTCCTCCTACCATTAGTGTACTCCTATTTTATATCGCAAACATAAAATGGGAAGATTCTATTAAAACAAAGTTATATGTTTTGTGAATACTAAAAAAAAAGGTAGAAAACCTTGTACTGAAAATATTTACACAAGGATTCCGTATTATCCGTCTTTTCCGCTATCCGGCCCGGAATACCGCCACTTTAGGCCGGATAATCGCGACTCTAGTATATAAGAAACAAATATACACAGACCCGCGTCGGTGGGGATATGGACTGAGGTGTCAGTTTCATCTAGTGTGACTTGTCTGCGACGCGGGGGTCAGGGATTCAATCCCGAACGGTTCAACCGAGGTGGTTTTCCCTTAAAAATGTTCCCCTCTACTTCCAGCATGTTGAGGTGCATTTCTTCTAAATATCAACCTCATCTTCATTGCTGTTATTAGTATCAAATATAGGGAAAGTCCGGACGGGTAGTAATACACTGTGCATGCCAGTAAGTAGTCATTGTATGTGTCTTGATCACCAGGGACCTCCTGAGCCCGGTCGCTCCAAGGACTCTTCTCAAATATCCAAACTTGTCAGTGGGTACCTCGGCGAGGTGAGGGAGGGAGGGGGGTCAGGATGGGTTTAATGAAGGCGTGTGTACGTGTGACGTAATGTGGGGATTAGGACCCCAAGGATTGAGTGGGGGACCCCTTGTGGGGCAGCTCAACTTTCACGTGCTCATGGACTAGAAACCCTGACTGGTTAGGTCGTAAGTGCTCCTACCTTGGCGATAGTGGTAGGAGGTTGCTATCGAGTGCGTGTTAGTGCATGGATTACACTTATTTAGGTGGAATAAGTCTAAAATGTAGTCTTAAATTTAGCTCAACTATAGCTACTTGCTACTGGTCACTGTATGTCTGTTGCTACCTGCTACTGGTATCTGTATGTCTGTTGCTACCTGCTACTGGTCACTGTATGTCTGTTGCTACCTGCTACTGGTATCTGTATGTCTGTTGCTACCTGCTACTGGTCACTGTATGTCTGTTGCTACCTGCTACTGGTATCTGTATGTATGTTGCTACCTGCTACTGGTCTCTGTATGTATGTTGCTACCTGCTACTGGTCTCTGTATGTATGTTGCTACCTGCTACTGGTCTCTGTATGTATGTTGCTACTTGCTACTGGTGTCTGTATGTATGTTGCTACCTGCTACTGGTATCTGTATGTATGTTGCTACTTGCTACTGGTATTTGTATGTATGTTGCTACCTGCTACTGGTCTCTGTATGTATGTTGCTACTGGCTACTGGTCACTGTATGTATGTTGCTACTGCCTACTGGTCACTGTATGTATGTTGCTACCTGCTACTGGTCACTGTATGTATGTTGCTACTGGCTACTGGTCACTGTATGTATGTTGCTACCTGCTACTGGTATCTGTATGTATGTTGCTACCTGCTACTGGTCACTGTATGTCTGTTGCTACCTGCTACTGGTATCTGTATGTATGTTGCTACCTGCTACTGGTCTCTGTATGTATGTTGCTACCTGCTACTGGTATCTGTATGTATGTTGCTACCTGCTACTGGTCTCTGTATGTATGTTGCTACCTGCTACTGGTATCTGTATGTATGTTGCTACTTGCTACTGGTATTTGTATGTATGTTGCTACCTGCTACTGGTCTCTGTATGTATGTTGCTACTGGCTACTGGTCACTGTATGTATGTTGCTACTGGCTACTGGTCACTGTATGTATGTTGCTACCTGCTACTGGTATCTGTATGTATGTTGCTACCTGCTACTGGTCTCTGTATGTATGTTGCTACCTGCTACTGGTATCTGTATGTATGTTGCTACTTGCTACTGGTATTTGTATGTATGTTGCTACCTGCTACTGGTGTCTGTATGTATGTTGCTACTTGCTACTGGTCTCTGTATGTATGTTGCTACCTGCTACTGGTCTCTGTATGTATGTTGCTACTTGCTACTGGTGTCTGTATGTATGTTGCTACTATGCTACTGTCTCTGTATGTATGTTGCTACTTGCTACTGGTCTCTGTATGTATGTTGCTACTGCTACTGGTCTCTGTATGTATGTATTTGCTACTTGCTACTGGTCTCTGTATGTATGTTGCTACTTGCTACTGGTCTCTGTATGTATGTTGCTACTTGCTACTGGTCTCTGTATGTATGTTGCTACTTGCTACTGGTCTCTGTATGTATGTTGCTACTTGCTACTGGTCTCTGTATGTATGTTGCTACTGCTACTGGTCTCTGTATGTCTGTTGCTACTTGCTACTAGTCTCTATGTATGTTGCTACCTGCTACTGGTCTCTGTATTATGTTGCTACTGCTACTGGTCTCTTATGTATGTTGCTACTGCTACTGGTCTCTGTATGTATGTTGCTACTGCTACTGGTCTCTGTATGTATGCTTGCTACTTGCTACTGGTTCGTATGTATGTTGCTACTTGCTACTGGTCTCTGTATGTATGTTGCTACTTGCTACTGGTGTCTGTATGTATGTTGCTACTTGCTACTGGTCTCTGTATGTATGTTGCTACTTGCTACTGGTCCTGTATGTATGTTGCTACTTGCTACTGGTATCTGTATGTATGTTGCTACTTGCTACTGGTCTCTGTATGTATGTTGCTACCTGCTACTGGTATCTGTATGTATGTTGCTACCTGCTACTGGTCTCTGTATGTATGTTGCTACCTGCTACTGGTATCTGTATGTATGTTGCTACCTGCTACTGGTCTCTGTATGTATGTTGCTACCTGCTACTGGTATCTGTATGTATGTTGCTACTTGCTACTGGTATTTGTATGTATGTTGCTACCTGCTACTGGTCTCTGTATGTATGTTGCTACTGGCTACTGGTCACTGTATGTATGTTGCTACTGGCTACTGGTCACTGTATGTATGTTGCTACTGGCTACTGGTCACTCTATGTATGTTGCTACCTGCTACTGGTATCTGTATGTATGTTGCTACCTGCTACTGGTCTCTGTATGTATGTTGCTACCTGCTACTGGTATCTGTATGTATGTTGCTACTTGCTACTGGTATTTGTATGTATGTTGCTACCTGCTACTGGTGTCTGTATGTATGTTGCTACTTGCTACTGGTCTCTGTATGTATGTTGCTACCTGCTACTGTCTCTGTATGTATGTTGCTACTTGCTACTGGTGTCTGTATGTATGTTGCTACTTGCTACTGGTCTCTGTATGTATGTTGCTACTTGCTACTGGTCTCTGTATGTATGTTGCTACTGGCTACTGGTCTCTGTATGTATGTTGCTACTTGCTACTGGTCTCTGTATGTATGTTGCTACTTGCTACTGGTGTCTGTATGTATGTTGCTACTTGCTACTGGTCTCTGTATGTATGTTGCTACTTGCTACTGGTCTCTGTATGTATGTTGCTACTTGCTACTGGTCTCTGTATGTATGTTGCTACTGGCTACTGGTCTCTGTATGTCTGTTGCTACTTGCTACTAGTCTCTATGTATGTTGCTACCTGCTACTGGTCTCTGTATGTATGTTGCTACTTGCTACTGGTCTCTGTATGTCTGTTGCTACTGGCTACTGGTCACTGTATGTATGTTGCTACTGGCTACTGGTCTCTGTATGTATGTTGCTACTTGCTACTGGTCTCTGTATGTATGTTGCTACTTGCTACTGGTCTCTGTATGTATGTTGCTACTTGCTACTGGTGTCTGTATGTATGTTGCTACTTGCTACTGGTCTCTGTATGTATGTTGCTACTTGCTACTGGTCTCTGTATGTATGTTGCTACTTGCTACTGGTGTCTGTATGTATGTTGCTACTTGCTACTGGTCTCTGTATGTATGTTGCTACTTGCTACTGGTCTCTGTATGTATGTTGCTACCTGCTACTGGTCTCTGTATGTATGTTGCTACCTGCTACTGGTCTCTGTATGTATGTTGCTACCTGCTACTGGTCTCTGTATGTATGTTGCTACTTGCTACTGGTGTCTGTATGTATGTTGCTACCTGCTACTGGTCTCTGTATGTATGTTGCTACTTGCTACTGGTCTCTGTATGTATGTTGCTACCTGCTACTGGTCTCTGTATGTATGTTGCTACTTTCTACTGGTGTCTGTATGTATGTTGCTACTTGCTACTGGTGTCTGTATGTATGTTGCTACTTGCTACTGGTCTCTGTATGTATGTTGCTACTTGCTACTGGTGTCTGTATGTATGTTGCTACTTGCTACTGGTCTCTGTATGTATGTTGCTACTTGCTACTGGTATCTGTATGTATGTTGCTACTGGTCACTGTATGTATGTTGCTACCTGCTACTGGTCACTGTATGTATGTTGCTACCTGCTACTGGTCTCTGTATGTGTGTTGCTACTTGCTACTGGTATTTGTATGTATGTTGCTACCGGCTACTGGTATCTGTATGTGTGTTGCTACTTGCTACTGGTCACTGTATGTATGTTGCTACCTGCTACTGGTCTCTGTATGTATGTTGCTACTTGCTACTGGTCACTGTATGTATGTTGCTACTTGCTACTGGTGTCTGTATGTATGTTGCTACTTGCTACTGGTCTCTGTATGTATGTTGCTACCTGCTACTGGTCACTGTATGTATGTTGCTACTTGCTACTGGTCTCTGTATGTATGTTGCTACTTGCTACTGGTATCTGTATGTATGTTGCTACTTGCTACTGGTCACTGTATGTATGTTGCTACTTGCTACTGGTATCTGTATGTATGTTGCTACTGGCTACTGGTCTCTGTATGTCTGTTGCTACTTGCTACTAGTCTCTATGTATGTTGCTACCTGCTACTGGTATCTGTATGTATGTTGCTACTTGCTACTGGTCACTGTATGTATGTTGCTACCTGCTACTGGTCTCTGTATGTATGTTGCTACCTGCTACTGGTATCTGTATGTATGTTGCTACTGGTCACTGTATGTATGTTGCTACCTGCTACTGGTCACTGTATGTATGTTGCTACCTGCTACTGGTCACTGTATGTATGTTGCTACCTGCTACTGGTCACTGTATGTATGTTGCTACCTGCTACTGGTCTCTGTATGTATGTTGCTACTGGTCTCTGTATGTATGTTGCTACCTGCTACTGGTCTATACACCCTGGTACAGAAGGTGTATGGGTGTTGATCCCATATTCTCCTCGTCCCCTTATTAACCTGCGGAACTGTCTATCATCCATCACTCATGATTACCTTGTCTTGTCTGCATACTCTTGGACGGCGAGGCTTGTTGTCCGGCAGCTGTAACCAGACACACATGTAACTACCACCACTGCGACACCAAAGTATACAAACAAAAAACTTACCTAAACATTTCCGTCAAGCTCTTGTCAGCTGTGGAGGTAGTCACTTCTTGATCAGAGTGTACACGTGGCAATCAAGGTGCCCTGAAAAAAATACGAGTAGTGTGCTTATTTCAGTCATTTATGAAATTATTATTATCATCATCATCATTAGCACCGCGTATTACTACCCATTCGGGCTATACGCACTTAAGCTAAACTGTAATGGTACGGTGATTGTGAGATGAAATGGAGGACCTACAGCTTAACGTGGGATCCGAACCACGGTGGAGGCCTGGCATTCCACACATTCACAAGTTGTGATTAATACACGTCTTGTCAGAGGTGAAGGAAGGGTTTGGCAATCATATAAAACTGTGCCGGGACCGAGGATTGAACCCCGGACCCCCAGCACAGAAGTCTGACACCTTACCCCTAGATCACCAGGTCACCTCATTTATGAAAACCGAAGCGATAGCAGTGTAAATATTTTTTTTAAATACCTTTCGTTTTGTTCGTTGCTATGGTAGCGATGGCGTTTAACTTAACGTAAGAGTTATTCAGGAGAGGACTTTAACGTTACGTAAACATTAAGATCGGGGTGTAGAGGAGGCAAGAAAAGGTAACTTTTTTTTATAGCAACACTTTTTTTAGCCAAATATGTCAAATATTGCTTCAGTGCAAACAGAGAGTTTAATTTTCTTCACGTGGTGATATCATCAGTTGTTGAATATCTCAAGAGATAAAGTTGTCATTAAATTTCAGGACATCCTTGACAGATATTCAACAACTGTTGATATCACCGTGCGAAGAAAATTAAACTCTACGTTTCTATTGGAGAAATAATCGATTTCTTTTGACAAAAAAATAAAATGCTTTGACATAAAAAAAATATTGCAAAAATATAGCCCTTAATTCGCGTTCCTTCCCCACCTTAAGGTTTGTAACCTTCAAATCTGGAGTTTTATTCTAAATTGAATTCGACAAATATTATAAGTGGAGTCCAAGTTTTCGGGTCTCCAAACACCCTTTGTATTTAAATATCTACTAAAAACAAAAATAGAATTGATCTAATCTTCCTGAGCAACAAAACGTGTTTCGTGTTATGTTATATCTTGAAAACTACCCAAGTAAAAATAAAATAATTATTTTTTCTGAATTATTAAAGATGGACAGTTAATGTTGTATAATATAACTAGCTGAATACCCGTTCTTCACACGGGATATCGTGTTATTATTTATTTTTGGATAAAAATGAGGAATTTTTGTTTGAAGCTTAATGGCATGGTTCTTAGAAACACCGCGAGGAGGTGACGATGTATCGTTTCTCATGAGGAGTTTTATTCTCGGCATGCCCCCTTGCTTACTGCCTGGGTTGTTATCAGCTGAGCACGGCTGGACAGGTCTCCCCCCCTCCCACCACCATACACCACCCCGGGCCGGGCCCTCTCACTCACACAGACACTACAAACACCACAACATTCAGCAAAATATAAACTACAGACCTCTACCGTCCCTTGTAGTTGCATATTAAAAAGTAATTACATATTTTAATTAATTGTCTGTATTAATTTTTTTTCCACCCCTTAGAAGCATCTACGGGGTTAAAAATAGTTGCAATATTCTTTCGAAGGCATTAATAGAACAAATTAATCGGATTATTACTCTCTAAACGCTTAAAAAGAGTTTATAAAGCAAAAATGTTGATTAGGGTGGTTACCTCGATTTCACCCCCTTAATCACAAAACGTCGGAATGAAACTTATTTACTTTCCCTAATTAGCTTATAAGGAACACCTGTGCCAAATTTCAGCCCTCTAGTATAGTGGGAAGTGTGAGAATTAGTGACGAGTGAGTGAATGAGTGAGTCAGTGAGTCAGTCAGTGAGTGAGTCAGTCAGTGAGTAAGTCAGGGCTTTCGCTTTTATATATAGAAGAAATATAGGCCTAATTTTATATATCCTCTCCTTCTCCTTGGATACGGATATGCCAACCGGATATTATAATAACCGACTTATTTAACGTAGGGCAGGAACATTGTAGACTACAAAACCATTTCTGGAATTAACCATTGTTTTATGAATAATAATTATCCTTGGCTATCACAGAATGAGTAAGTGCTCTTTAAGAGTTTTTTTTATAGTGTGACGTGGGATTGTGGGGCTGTGAGATTACCGCCCTACCAACTAACATACTTTGTTAACAACAGAAGGAAGAACACATGCCCATACATGGCCCCTATGTCTGACCACATATGACCCACCAATTTACCCGGCTAACCGACGATTTATTAACTCCCTCTTTCTTTGTCAGCTTTCTTTCGTCTTGGGTTTTTTTTCTTCTTTTTTATTGAGTTCTCTCCCTCAAGGTTAAGGGATGTGGGTCAAGGAAGGGTGGGAATAACTCGCCCTTAAACTTCCTTCCTCGCTTGTTTCTTCTAAACCTTTAGTTTGACTGTGGCTAGCGAGGGCTACCCCATGTCTTGGGGACACTCGTTGGGTCATATAGGGAATATTATCTAGATATAATAATAATTATTATTATTATTAGCACCGCGTCTTACTACCCGTTCGGGTTATACGCACTTACACTAATGAGTAATGGTAGGGTGATTGTGAGATGAAATGGAGGACCTACAGTTTAACGTGGGATCCGAACCACGGTGGAGGCCTGGCATTCCTCACATTCACAAGTTGTGATTAATACACGTCTTGTCAGAGGTGAAGGAAGGGTTTGGCAATCAGATAAATCTGTACCGGGACCGAGGATTGAACCCCGGACCCTCAACACAGAAGTCTGACACCTTACCCCTAGACTATCAGGTCACCCTATAATAATTAAAGGAAGTGTTAGTCTGTGTGTTTGTTTGTTTGTTTTTTAGCGATTCCCAGACAAATCTACAGCTCGCAGAGATATGACATTTTTAACATAGAAGGACGGAAGGGGGTCAGAATGCACCTCGATGCCGGATTTTTAAATTTCTAATTAGCTTTTTAATTATGCAATTTTATACAAATATTTTGAAGGAAATGTTTTTTATCTGGTTTAGAACTACGTTTCAGAGATACGGGGGAAGGGGGAGGGGGCTTTTATAATTCTTATATTACAGTGGGTGACGGGCAACGCCGTACGGGATTGCTAATAATTTCATATTTATATAGTTATACCCGCCTCTTAGGGTGGTATTACACTGTCGTATTTTTTTTTATAAAAGTTCTTTAGTAAAAAAGAAATATGATCTAACTTCGACGATCCATCAAAGATATATCATATAATAATATATTTTATAAATAATTAATTTAAGATTCCCCTTATAGAAAATTCTTCACGATTTTATCATAATAAAATGGTGAATTGTAAAGGTTTAACCTATATTCTACATGCAAAGCAGTTTAAAAAATAATTAATGGTCCACTATGAAGAGAGCCGCTTCAGTGGCACGTGGTCTAACGCGCTACTCTCACAGTAGACTAGGCTGCCGATGATAGGGGGATCGAGGTTCGAATCTTGGTCGGGTGTACAGATGTTTTTTCCAAAATGTTTTTCCACTCTCTCTCTCTCTCTTTCCACAAAAATGTAGGTAATTGAACACCTCCTAATACCTAAAGTCACTGGCGTAATTAGTACATAAGGTATATCCCTAACGGGTAGTAAGACACGGTGCCAAATAAATAAATATGGAGAGACAAACTCCACACTTAGGCTATAGCATGTTTTCCCCCTCTAAATAAAGAAGATATGGTGACAAAATTTTTGAAATTTCATGGTCCATTCATAAATATATTTCACGTGATTGGCTCCAATTTTTGTTATTACATTTTATATTGGTTAAACTTTGAAGAAAATGTAATTTAATGAAGTTAAACATTTTTATTAAAATTGGGATGGACTATTTTATCATTATTTAACACAATAAATATTTTTCCTTTTATTAAAGTAATAAGAGAGCGTAATGCAGCCCTCAAATACTCAAATTCTTGTGAAAATGCGTGTTGAAGTTGGGAGATTGAGCCCCTGATATATATGTAGGCCTACTGAGGTTTTCTCCTGTAAATAGTGGGCCCACCTTCTCTCTTTAAAAAAATGTGGGTACACATTTTCTTAATTATAGGCCTACCTTCCCCATGCCTTCCTTATCAATGTGATATATAGATACACAGGGCAGGGGTAATATTAGGAACTAGAAGAAATTAATCAATGTTGGCTCATTTTTTTTTTATAGTTTTAAATAGATTAGAAAAATAAAATCCTATTCACAAACGAAGTTAACAGATCAATACATTCATATTTCATCTACTATAGCTAATAATGATCACAATTCTCGACCGATAACGGTGGATCAATAGATACAATTCTCACTGATAGCTGTGGATCAATAGATACAATTCTCGACGATAACAGGTGGATCAATAGATACAATTCTCGACTGATAACGTGGGATCAATAGGATACCCAATTCTCGACTGATAACGGTGGATCAAAGATACAATTCTCGACTGATAACGGTGGATCAATAGATACAATTCTCGACTGATACGTGGATCAATAGATACAATTCTCGACTGATAACGGTGGATCAATAGATACAATTCTCGACTGATACGGTGGATCAATAGATCAATTCTCGACTGATACGGTGGATCAATGGATCCAATTCTCGATCGTCAACAGTGTATCTGGCTAATCACTCCAGTGGTGTACGTGAGGTGTTGGACTCTGTAAGCCGCTGAGGTAGGTCAGGATGTTAACACAAGAAATACTAGTTTTGAAACCTGTTCCACCAGATGTCGTCTTCTCCCCTGACCTAGAGCAACTATCAAGGCCGTACGTATCGGGCAGGTGCTAGGACCAGATGGACATCGAACACACTCCTTCCGGACCCTTCCATGACCTCGCACTCTCCCCTGTCGCTGGACACTAACTAGTGCACTCTCACTGGCACTAGCTAGTACACTCTTACTGGCACTAACTAGTTCACTCTCACTGGCACTAACTATTACACTCTCACTGGCACTAACTAGTACACTCTCACTGGCACTAGCTAGTACACTCTCACTGGCACTAACTAGTGCACTCTCACTGGCATTAGACTAGTACACTCTTACTGGCACTACTAGTTCACTCTCACTGGCACTAACTAGTACACTCTTCACTGGCACTAACTAGTACACTCTCACTGGCACTAAGCTAGACACTCTCTGCACTACTTACACTTCCTGGCACTACTAGTACACTCTCACTGGCACTACTAGTACACTCTCACTGGAACTAACTAGTACACTCTTACTGGCACTAACTAGTACACTCTTACTGGCACTAACTAGTACACCTCTCACTGGAACTAGCTAGTACACTCTCACTGGAACTAGCTAGTACACTCTTACTGGCACTAACTAGTACACTCTTACTGGCACTAACTAGTCACTCTCACTGGAACTAGCTAGTGACATCTCACTGGCACTAACTAGTACACTCTTACTGGCACTAGCTAGTACACTCTTACTGGACACTTAGCTAGTACACTCTCACTGGAACTAGCTAGTCATCTACTGGCACTAACTAGTACACCTACTGGCACTTACTAGTACATTATGGACTAGTAGTACCTCTCATCTGGAAATGTGGATATGTTACTCTTTGGCATAACTAGGTACTCTTACTGCGATTTCTAGTACATCTCACTTGGAAGTGTAACTTACTGCACTAGCTAGTATATTTATGGCATTAACAGTACACTTAACTGGATAAATAGTACACTCTCATTGGCACTAACTGATACACTCTAATGGAACAGTATAAGTCTTCTGGCACTAACTAGTAACACTTTTATTGGGACTACTAGTACACCTCATGGCACAATAGTACACTCTCACTGAACTAATAGTACACTCTCACTAGCATAACTAGTACACTCTCGCTTGATTACTAACTAGTACACTCTCATGGCATAGCAGGTCACTTTAACTGGCACTAACTAGTACACTTACTGGCACTAACTATACACTCTTACCTGGCTACTAACTAGTACATTCACTTGGCACTGAACTTAGACAAATCTCAATGCACTAACTAGTACACTCTCACTGACTTACTATTACATCTTTGTACACAACTATAACTCCACTCACAGCTAGAACATTATGCACTAACTAGTACCCTCACTGGCACTAATAGTACACTCACTGGCATAACAGTACAACTCTCATGCACTAATAGTACCTTCATCTGGCACTATACTAGTACACTATACTGGACAACTATAACACTATCTGACTAGTATAATTTAGGCACTAACTACTGACACTTTTACTGGAATAACTTTATATCTCATGGCATAACCAGTTTAAATTAACATGGACTATTTGTAACAGTTTCACTTGGCACTAAAAATGTACACTTTATATTATACGACTCTTATACTGGCAGTCTACTAGTAGACTACTGTAATAGTTTTACACTCAATGAACAGTACCTCTCACTGGACTAGCTAGTACACTCTTACTGGCACTAACTAGTACACTTTTACTGGCACCAACTAGTACACTCTCACTGGCACTAACTAGTACACTCTCACTGGCACTAACTAGTACACTCTAACTGGCACTAACTAGTACACTCTCACTGGAACTAGCTAGTACACTCTTACTGGCACTAACTAGTACACTTTTACTGGCACTAACTAGTACACTCTCACTGGCACTAACTAGTACACTCTCACTGGCACTAACAAGTACACTCTTACTGGAACTAACTAGTACACTCTTACTGGCACTAACTAGTACACTCTCACTGGAACTAACTAGTACACTCTCACTGGCACTAGCTAGTACACTCTCACTGGCACTAACTAGTACACTCTCACTGGAACTAGCTAGAGCACTCTCACTGGCACTAGCTAGTGCATTCTCACTGGCACTAACTAGTACACATATAAACTCTACATATTTTTATGTATCATCTTGAAATGTGGAATTGAATGTTATGCTCTTTGGTGGACAGGGATATTTCTCTTTTCTCGATGTTTCTTATACTATTTATTGGAGTGTTTCTGCAATAATGTATATTATTTAGTTTAACAGAACTTAAGAGTGTTTGGTAAATGTCTCTATTTGATGATAAAAGAGAGAAAAAGTCTGTGCGATGCACCGTAACATTTATTGACTATTATACACATACAAATGTAAACGAAATTAAATCTATTAGCGAAATTTATTACTTTTATTTTTTAATGTGAATAATAGTCAATGAGATCGATTTAACTGAGAACTAGAGATATCTAGGCTAAACACATTTTTACCTAGTAGCAGACGACATTATTCTTTGCCTGAAATTGTCGAGAAAAATAATACCAACTGTACTATTCTAAATGTTCTTCTTTATTTTCGTAAAACAAATCCAAGCTTACAGCACAGAAAAAAAAATTTCCCCAGACCAAAGATTAACTGGTAGAGAAGAACTAAAAATAGATGTTTGATCTGGCTATTATGACTGTCATATAGTGACAAAAAAACTATTTAAAATTTAATAATATTGAATTTATCTGTAATTTATTTATCCATGTACCCATTAAGTTAAAGTGGAGTTTTTTTTAACAGTTTCTTGCCGAAAAATGTCCTTTATTTATCGACTTTTAATACTGAGCGTCTCTAGAGATGAGTAATTGTTTTACTCCCGAATTGAACCAGATACCGTCCCGTACTGCTAGCTCCACGTCAGGGGGAGATGAATGTCGTTGTGTCAGAAAGATCCGCGCCTCGACCAACGTCATCAATCGCCCGAGCCACTGGGGAAGGGACCGGAAACAATGGACGATCGCAGATAAACGTAAAAGAGACGAACGAAACAAATGACGGGGGGAGTATCGGGTGTGGAGCAAGGGAGGAGGGGGTTGATCGGGTGGACCGTCTAATGGTCCAGAGGAGAGGGGAGGCTGTGTCATCCAGTCCTGCAGTCGTACAGCGGGACAGACCGCGGATATAGTAGAGAGCAATCCGTTGTTTGCCGGTGGTTTTTCTTTTTTTTTTCGTTTGGGGTATGGGTGGGGGTTGGAGTGGGGGGAGGGAGGTAGATGAACTTGCACTTTTTGACCCCATAGGGTAGTGTATCTCAAACTGTGATACGCTTAACCTCAGGGGTGCGCGAACAATTTTAACGAATACGAGTCGTATCATTGATATGTTCTCCCCCACTCTGTCCCCATTTACCAGGGTAGGTAAGCATGTTACAACTGTACCTGTGATATGTTCTCCCCACTCTGTCCCCATTTGACCAGGGTAAGCAGAGCTTGTTACAACTGTACCTGTGATATGTTCTCCCACTTGTCCCCATTTGACCAGGGTAAGCAGAGCTTGTTACAACTGTACCTGTGATATGTTCTCCCCCACTCTGTCCCATTTGACCAGGGTAGTAGAGCATGTTACAACTGTACCTGTGATATGTTCTCCCCACTCTGTCCCATTTGACCAGGGTAAGCAGAGCTTGTTACAATTGTACCTGTGATATGTTCTCCCCCACTCTGTCCTCATTTGACCAGGGTAAGCAGAGCTTGTTACAACTGTACCTGTGATATGTTCTCCCCCACTCTGTCCTCATTTGACCAGGATAAGCAGAGCTTGTTACAACTGTACCTGTGATATGTTCTCCTCCACTCTGTCCCCATTTGACCAGGATAAGCAGAGCTTGTTACAACTGTACCTGTGATATGATCTCCCCCACTCTGTCCCATTTGACCAGGGTAAGCAGAGCTTGTTACAATTGTACCTGTGATATGTTCTCCCGACTCTGTCCCCATTTGACCAGGATAATGCAGAGCTTGTTGTAACTGTACCTGTGATATGTTCTCCCCCACTCTGTCCCCATTTGACCAGGGTAAGCAGAGCTTGTTACAATCTGTACCTGTGATATGTTCTCTCCCACTCTGTCCCCATTTGACCAGGGTAAGCAGAGCTTGTTACAACTGTACCTGTGATATGTTCTCCCCACTCTGTCTCCATTTGACCAAGGTAAGCAGAGCTTGTTACAACTGTACCTGTGATATGTTCTCCCCTCTATGTCCCCATTTGACCAGGGTAAGCAGAGCTTGTTACAGCTGTACCTGTGATATGTTCTCCCCCATTCTGTCCCAATTTGACCAATGAGTGTTCCACTGAGTGATGAAAACAATTCACTTGTACAGTTTAAACTAACTCTGCTTCTCCTGGCAACATTTCACACACACCACTGGTATTATCCAGTATGTGGAGGCCGGTGGTACGTGAGTATATAATATATACTGGTCACACTTCCCCTATGACCTCCAACGTCACCTCTGTAAACACCTTGAGCAACAAACACCAGGAGGCACGAAGTTCAAAGAGGTGAGTGGTCTGCCACTTAGCACATCGCTACCACGTCACGGGTGTACAGGAAATACACATTTTATTAAGACATCTTCGAAAAATAAAAGCTCGCTTTTACATTTATATACACGGCCATAAACCAAAAACACTTTAACTTATAGTCACTCATGGTTTGGGCTTCTAGCAAAAGAATTTATATATATAAATATATATATATATATATATATATATTTATATATATATATATATTATATAAGGAATACATTTGCGTACCTATTTTTTTTTGTCTCTCACGTTATAATGTCAATGCTTGTTATTGACGATATGATTATCTACAAAGAGGAACATGTGAAGAAGTTGGATTTCAAAGGATGACACCACTTATTATTATTATTACTATGTATTCTGTCTTACGACAGGTCCATTCTTTTTGTCGGTGAACTTAGACGGCCAATGTGCCCTGTCCTTTGCCTCTTTCAGCTCCCAGAACTTCCATCAACTCATCCAATATTTGAATCATACTCCTTCCTAAGTTCCTCTTTCCTTCAACATTTCCAACTATGACGTCGTGAAGAAGACAGTTCCTCCTAATGATATGTCCGATCCAGTTTGCTTTGTACCGAAGAATTACATTCTAAATGGTTCTCTTCTCACCCACTCTTCTTAGAACTTCATTTGTCACTCTGTCGGTGACATTTAAAAGATCTCCAAGTATTTCTTTTAATCTTCCTAAGAGTCCGAATTTTTGTTCCATACAGCGTGATACTCCAATGTAAGCTTTCATCAGTTTCTCCTCAGTTCCAAACTCAACTTGCTGGTCAGCTGTAACCTCTTCTTGTTGAAATCTTCCTTGGCCCTGGTGATCCTTTACCTGATTTCCTTGATGCAGTAGACATCCTTTGTCAGTAGACTCCCCTGGTACTTGAACTGTTCTAGGCTTTCCAACTCCTGGTTTGCAATTTTGATTTTCAACGACTTTTCATTTATTGAAATCACCATCATTTTTGACTTCTCAAGGTGGATCTCCACACCATATATTTTCACTATTTGAGTAAGGTTGATTGTAGGGAATAAAAAGGATATGTAATATGTATGGACAAGTAATGGCAAAATTATAATATTTATTTATTTGAGGTATTTAACGCGAACTTTAGAACCGACCGATTATATCAGCACACGAGAAATTTTTTTTCCGGGATAAATCAAAATAACCTACCAATTTTACCGGGAAAAGTATTTCCACATACCTTCCAGGGTTCTTTTACATGCCACAATCAACATGGGACCGACGGCTCTACTTACCCTCCCAAAGGAAGTTGTGCTACTGATTTTTATCATCGCTCCATAAAAAGTCGTCGGCCACGAGTCCTGAGGCGGGAACTATACACCAAAACAATTGATTTCAAATAAAAGACTCAAAAGATTGACTTTTAACGACAGTGCCATTTTCTTACATGATCGACTGAAAATCGCTGTTAGGTCAACCAGTTTCCGATGCCCTCCTTAAGACTATACAACCACCGACGCGGATCAGCCTCTCTTTGGTGTAGTGGTCAGCGCCCATGTCTACTAATCTCGAGGTCCTAGTTATATTCCTGACGGGACGGTAGGTAATTTTATCTGCAAGAGGAACTGTACCAATAGTCACCATGGTCTGGTTAGTTAGGCTCAAATTAGGTTTAATACTCCCACTGGCTCCACACCTTCATGACGTCATCTTGTTGCGGTTATGACGTATAAACAACCTCCAAGGTATACCCTGGGTAATGTTCTGTCCCCACAGAGCGGCTAAAAGTCTACATACAGGGGGATGGAACTAGCTACTGTATCGCTCAAGGTCAAATATGTCATAAGCTTAAAAGAATTTAAAAAAATTAAAAAACAAACAAAATGGACACGTGTGAGGATGGAGAGTATTTTCCAACTGAAGAATGTGGATGGTATATGTACGTAATGTAAGGTTAACTCAGCTTCCGCTGTCTTGTTTAGGTTAACGTATTGAAAGAGCTATAAATCAGACGCTGTAAGTTTACATGTCGAGTGTTGTCCTGTAAACAGTCAGTCCCCCCCACACATGTGAAGCAAGGCGAAGAACACTACATGTGGTGACCAGAAGGACACGCACGCCAGGATACTTCAACTCAACAGCACATGGAGACAATACATCTATAGGATCCTCAAGGAAGGAAGGATTCACGCCAACTCTTATCGGATCCACCTAAGGACGTCGCCTACCTGTGACGTAATGGCGAGTCAAGATAGGAATTACCATGTTTATGTAGTTATGTTTTATTAGGAGAGTTTTAAAAATGTAACATTGAAACAAAAACTATACATTTTTAAATAAAACTAAAAAATAGTCTTACATTGTAATATAATTACTTTTTTTTAAATATATTTTTTTTAAATCGTCTACCACTTAAACTATTTGGTTTATTTACGAAAATGTCATGTAGGAATTTTACAACCAGGATGTAAATTTAAAAAAAAAGTCCGTTGAAGTATTAGTAGGAAACCAAAAAAATAAAATTTTGAAATACAAGTCAGTAATTTTTTTTTGGTATCGCGTCTTACTACCCGTTTAGGTTATACGCTTATGTACTAATTACGCTAACGGTTTTAGGGATTAGGAAGGTTATATTTATAGGAAGAGTATCCACATTTTCGTGTAGCCAGAGTAGAAAATTATTTAGGAAAAACTACCCTCAGTACACCTGACGGAGATTCGAAACTGGATCTCCCTGTCATTGGCAGTTTAGTCTACTATGAGAGTAGCGCGCTAGACCATGTGGCCACCGAAGCTGGTAAAGTCAATGTTGTTCGGGTGCAAATAGTAAAGCGAGTGTTTGTACTCGTCAGTGGAAGAGGGGAAATGCTATCACCAGCTAGACAAAATTTCTCACAGGGTGAACTTCTAATTTTCTTCTCTCTCTTTCTATTTTGTGCATTGGCGTCTAAGTGTGGTAGTGCTTAGAACACTTAGGTGCGTCGAATTAAGATGCAACCCGCTTCGCAAAATATCTTCGAATTCACCCAAGAAAGCAACGTCGGTTAGGAACCATCTAATAAAATATGACCTACACTGGTGAACATGAGGACAAAGGTGACAGTCTCGGAATGTTAGGATTTTCTGTTGACTCAAAAGTCAGGGTTCGAATCCCAGGCTGTTGTATTGAACCACTTATTTTCAAAATGGTTTCCTAATCTCTTTATTATAAATATGTTCACACAAATACAGGTACAAGTCCTTGAAATTTATATTTTACTCGTCCCTACCGTATTATTATTATACACACACGTATAATCTGGATGGGTAGTAAGACGTGGAGCACATATGTTGAAATCTTTTAAGGAGACCGCCTACAGGACCACCGAAATGCGTTACAGACGTCCAGAAATTCCATTTTATGCGACAGTCATTTAGAACAAACCAGACTCATCTACACCCAACTGGGATTCGAACCCAAAGCTCCCCGTTATCGGCAGTCCCATCTATTATTAGAGTAGCTCCTCCCAGTGGTATTCAACCTGGAGTAGAAGGGGTACATAATATTTAATATTTATATCTTCTTCTTCTTCATATGACAACAACCCTAGAGTTGGTTTTATATGATCTTTCTCCATCTGAATCTGCATTCAGACCTTCAGCTGGTTAGTGCTGACTGTACCATCTGGTAGAAATACTAAGGGGCGTTCAAGAAATGTGGAGGTTCCCCGTTCCCTTCCACCCTCAATTTGTATGAACTAGAGCGAACAGGCCTACCAATATTTTTTTCGGAAAAGGTATTTTCACACACACCTTCCATGGTTATTTTACCTGCCACAATCGACATGGGACCATCCGAAGGAAGTTGAGCTACGGATTTTTATCACTAAAAGAAAAATCAGTCGATCTTGGCAGGGTTTGAACCCACGAATATCGGGTCCTGTGGTGAGCACTTTACCCCAAGACCACCGATGTCTTCATATAAGTAGACTATATATATTTATATAAATATATATATTTTAATATTTTAGATGTAGATTATAAAATACGTACAACTTTAATTATTATTATTATTTAGCACCGCGTCTTACTACCCGTTCGGGTTATACGATTGTACTAATTACGCTAATGGATTAGGAATTGGGATAGTTGAATTAGAGAAAGTGAACCCGCATTTGCGTGGAGGGAGAGTGGAAAACAATTTAGGAAAAACCACCCCCAGCTCACCTGACCGAGATTCGAACCTCGATCTCCCCGTCCTCGGCAGTCGAGCTCAACACGACTAGCGCGTTAGCCAACTACGCCACCGAGGCGGGTTACAGCTTGAAATATGCACCAATAATTTCGGGGATATAAAGATCAATTACATTTGGAGGGAACGTAAAAGAAAAAAAGAAAAGAAAGTTTGACCACCACAGCTTTTCACCATCTGACCACCGAAGGGGTTCACTATTATTACCAATATTTTATTCATAAATAAATATAGGCCCTGTGTTAAAAGACGCTACGTAATAAAACAATCCTATTATTGTAGTTTTTTTTCCCCTTCATCCTCTCCCTCCCGTTGCCCAACCACCCTTATGTCCAGTACATCCATCCCCCTCATTGGCAATAGGGTGCTTCGGGCGAGGGAGTAGCTCACTCTTTTTACACCATTGATGACCCAGTTCTTTCACCAGACAACGACAGCAGAGGGAAAGAAGCGGCTATATCCAAGACTGAAAAAAAATTGGTGTGTTTATCTATAATAATAAAAAGAAGTGTGTGTGTGTGTGTGTGTGTGTGTGTGTGTGTGTGTGTGCGATGCCCAGCCAAATGTATGTCACTCAAAGATCTGAAATTTTTAACATAGGTGGACGAAAGGGGGTCCGAATGCACCTCGAAGCCGGATTTTTAAATTTTAAATTAGACTATTTTTTTTACAAATTTTTGAAGAAAATATTTTTTATCTGGTTTAGAATTAGGTTTCAGAAATGCGAGCACCATGGGGAAAGGGGGTGGGGGAGATTTGTGTAGAGCAGCGATTTTAAACCTTTTTAAACACACAGCAAGGTCCTAAAATATTTAAGGCACACCATCAGTTATTTAACGAGAGTTTTTATCATAAAACTTATGAATATTAAGATTGTGTTTAAAAGTTCATTCGCTAAAATTCTAATAATTGTGTTGTTTTTAAAAATAATGCTAACCAGGGATATATTCTTTTTTAGCACCGCGTCTTACTACCCGTTCGTGATATACGCTTATGTACCTACTAACTACGCTAATGTGCTATGGATTAGAAAGGTTATATTCATAGTAAGTGTACCCGCATTTGCGTGGAGAGAGCGTGTAAAACTATTTTGGAAAAAACCCATTATTACACCCGACCGAGATTCTAATCTTGATATCCCTGTCATCGGCAGTCTAGTCTACTGCGAGAGTAACGCCCTAGACCATGCGTGCACTGAAGCGGGTAACATGGATATTAAAATATCTATATTTATTACTAACTTTTTCTAGCTTGTTTTTATCTTATCCTAAACTCACGCGGCGGCACACTTAATGACCATTCACGGCACACCAGTTGACAAACGATGGTATGGAGGTTAAAGTGTATAATCAATTTAGAAAAAATAATTCCCCTTTGTTTACCTGGCCAGGATTCAAACCCCAACAACTCTCCTATGCCAAACCAGACTAAACTAGATTGACGATATTTCAGTGCAGCATCCAATGTATGAGATTACATTGTTACCAGCTTCGGTGGCCGCATGGTCTAAGGTGCCACTCTAGCAGAGTATACTAGACTGCCAATTCTGGGGAGATAGAGGTTCGAATCTAGGTCGGGTGTACTGAGGACGGATTTTACAAAATGGTTTTCCACGCTCCCTTCACGAAAATGTGAGTACACTTTCTCTAAATATAACCTTCCTAATACCTAAAATCATTAGTGTAATTAGTACATAAGCGTATAACCCGAACGGGTAGTAGGACGTGGGGCTTAAGAAAAAAATAGTAAAAAAAAACCCTCATTAGACCCGATTGGGACTCTTAACCTCAATCTCCCTGTCATCAACAGGCTTGTTTATTTCAATGTTGGACCATTTGACCACTAAAGTGAGTTAACTAGAATAAAAGAGGTTGAAAAAAACAGACTTACTTGTTCTTTGATATTAAAAAACCAACTAATAGTTTTGTCCACCCCTTGCCAGGCAGGACAATCCTAGTAATAGATGGTAAGGGTGTTCCATCTTCTCACCCTAATAGTCACCCTACGGATGCTGCAAAAATGACCTTCTGCCGCGTTCGTTCGCTTGCAGAACCACTTTTGTTGTTTGACGCTCCCCCTCTCCCCCCGTCCTCACACACCTCCCCAAGCTGTCCATCTAGCTTACGTAATCGCCATACGGACCAACAAACAACACACGTACCAACTTTGCTATCAAGGGTACCAAATTGTACCCTCTGAGGAGGTCAATGGGTAATAATATATAATAATAATAATAATAATAATAATATAATAATAATAGCACCGCGTCTTACTACCCGTTCGGGTTATACGCCTTAAGTTAAAGTGTAATGGTAGGGTGATTGTGAGATGAAATGGAGGACCTACAGTTTAACGTGGGATCCGAACCACGGTGGAGGCCTGGCATTCCACACATTTACAAGTTGTGATTAATACACGTCTTGTCAGAGGTGAAGGAAGGGTTTGGAAATCAGATAAATCTGTGCCGGGACTGAGGAATGAACCCCGGACACCCAGCACAGAAGTCCGACACCTTACCCCCTAGACAAAAAATGGGGAATAAAATAAAATACAACCAATTAAACCACACTACGATAGAAAAAGACCGCAAGGGATGCCAAGAAAGAGATGGGGAGGAGCAGATAACAGAAAGTGTGTAGGTGAGAGGAGAAGAATGGAAGCAATTACAGGAGGAAAAATGGTGGAAGGATAGAGGAAGATGGAGTCATTTTACTAAATGTACCCAACCACAGGTTGAAGACAGTTGATGAGGATATCCTGTCCCATGGTGTAGTGGTCAATGTGCCTGGCTATGAACCTAGGAGTCCCAGGTTTGATTCCCGGCTGGTATCCTGGGTATTTTTTTAATTTTAAGGGGTACTATCACAACGGTCGCCAAGGGTTGGTAAGTTAGGTTTAAGTTAGGTTTAAGATTGTCATTGGCACACACCTCTATATTCACTATCATCACATCGTCATCTCAGAGCGGGTATCTGTAGACAACCTCCTGTGGTGTACCCTGGGGAGGGATGTGGTATCGAAAGAAAAGTATCGATACTTTACTCATTTAAAGTATTGGAAGAAAAATATCGATACCGTACCAGTATCTAAAGAAAAGTATCGATAACAATAGTTATCAGTATCGAAATTTTAACCTGGAAAAACCTTTTTTTATCAAGTAATAATTTCAACCTATGCATGGTAAAACATTTATTTTAATATTTAATTAAACACTGAAAAATATAATGATTTAACCTTATTATAGTATAGTATATTTAGGTCTATCGCGTCTATGTTATGTGAACTTGAAAGATATGAAAGATAGTATTGCATACTGGATATTACAAAAAGATTTTACCATACCAGATTTCAAAAGTCTATGAAAATGTGGCTGCTGGAAAGAGATTTTATAGCTAAATATTACTAGTTATATATTTTTTTTCAATCTATTTCGTATCTTTCTTTAACCATAGTAAACATTAAATCTCAGCATTAGTCAAGATAACAAAAAATTTGTTTCTTTCCATACCGATTCGATACGGGAGCGCGAGTACTAATATCAGTAAAAGTATCGAGTAAAAAAACACACTAGTATCGAAAGGAAAATATCGATATTAGTAAAGTATCGATACTCTTTTCACATCCATAACCTTGGGTAGCAACTGTCTGTTTCGCCAGAGTGACAAATAGTCTACACACAAGGCGTCCGAACTGGATGTAATGCCTTTACAGGTCGGTAATATCATAAGATAAAAAAAAGAGTTGATGATGATGATTATGAGGAGGAGGAGGAGGAGGTGGAGGAAAGTGATCCTCTATTTTTATTAACAAAAGAAAAGTTTGGTGGTTATAATAATTGCCCACACATCGTTTTGATAAGGTACATTTTTATTTTAAAGATGTCAAGCTGAGTTTTTTTTAGCGTATACCACCAGGGTTTTGTTAGATATGTAACCGACTTCTGAGGTTGGTACACCCTGTAGGTGTGATTACTTCACCCCGATGAGATCATAATAATGATGATGATAATGTGGTTCCAGTAGAAATATTAAAACTTAGACTAATTAACAGGACCATGGGAACTATAAGAACAATTTCCCCTAGGAGAAAAATAACTACGATACCACCGGGAATAGAACCTGGTACCTTTATATTAGTATTTAATATATTTCATTTATTAAAGTTACTTAACGTGCACTTTCTGAACCGACTGGTTATATCAGTACACGATTTATAAACTAACTTAAATCTAGAACAGCACCCAGCCGTTAATTTATCACTGTGAAAGTGTAAACCCACAATTAACCAATCATACATTTTTCGGCCATCCCGGGAATCGAACCCGGGACTCTTATCATAGTAGAGAGACAAACTACAGACTGAGGTGTCGGACTCTAGGTTAGTAGTGAGGAATACTAGCCCCTAGACCAAAAGGTCGGCCTCGAGTTACATTAACGTTGGATGACCTTTTCTGACAGTTAGGAAAAGTTACTAAATATTATTATTAGCACCGCGTCTTACTACCCGTTCGGGTTATACGCTCTTACGCTAATGTGTAATGGTAGGGTGATTGTGAGATGAAATGGAGGACCTACAGTTTAACGTGGAATCCGAACCACGGTGGAGGCCTGGCATTCCTCACATTCACAAGTTGTGATTAATACACATCTTGTCAGAGGTGAAGGAAGGGTTTGGCATTCAGATAAATCTGTGCCGGGACCGAGGATTGAACCCCGGACCTCACCCCTAGACCACCAGGTCATCTACTAAATATTCATTCACGTATTCATACGTCAAGTCATGTTATTTGAAGCTGTCACTTTTGATAAATATTATAAATACCTCTAAAATACTATTATTAATTTAGTAAAATTTTGCCAATGCTGGCCGGAAATAGGTATGTTATTATTTTCTAAATGTGTTTTTTATAGTTAGTAGATATTGTGTTGAGCAATATTAATAAAAAACAATCTTGCACGCATTATAACATACTGTAGCCTCTTGTAAATTGTTTTATTTGTTTAATGATCCATTTTATTCATATATTAGTCATACTTATAAGGAAATAAGAACCCTTTAAAAACATTTAATATATTTTTAAAAATATTTGATTTGCATTAATAAAATACCCTTGATTTTTTTGTATATATCTCTATGTAAATATTTGAACATTTGTTTTGTAAGACCGAGGATAATAACGACGTGGACGCCGTTATTAGCGGAGTTGTAATTGCAGGTCTGTCAACGTGTAACGGAAACTAAGCCCCTGCTACCCCCCTCCCCGACCCACCTCTCTTAACCGTGTCAGCGGGGGTTACAGGGGGTGCTGTTGACCGGAGCAGCGATAGAGATGTGTTCCAGTTTTGAACCGGTCCGGCCTCTTTTGAAAAAAGGGGTCAGACTAGGACCCCCTGTAAAGTATGCCCTCCCCACCCCCTTGGTCTGGACTTGTTGACTTACTTTTACTCGTCATTAATAATTACAGCCCTTAGACAATCCGGTCGGCGAGGGGCGATTCTTGGCCTGCCATTGTCCTACAGGCTCCTGGACCTCATATTTCCACCACGGGGGGGGGGAGGGGAGGGGGCTGGTGGTAAATTGAGTAATCTGTTCTTGGGGACTTTGGCTACTAGAAGAGCTCTAGTTCGAATCAAGGGGGTGTGAGAAAACAATACACTTGGGGATGTTATAGGGTCAAATTTCTTAGGTCTTAAGGTGTGGATGTAGGGGACGCGATTAAAGCTTAGTGTTTTTTGTTTGTTTTTGGAGCAAAACATTTTTTTTTGATCAAAATAAATCAAATATTTCTCCAGTACAAACAAAGAGTTTAATTTTCTTCACGTGGTGATATTAACCATTGTTGAATATCTGTCGAGGGTGTCCTGGAATTTAATGACAACTTTTTATCTTCATTTAAAAAGTTTTATCATCTAATGCTGCTATGCTTATGACATATATTAAACAACTGTTGATATCAACACGCGAAGAAAATTAAATTCTATATTTCTACTGAAGAAATTTTTTTGTGTGCAACAAAAGGTTGTGCTATAAAAACTACCAAAAAGATACTGACCTTAACTCGCGTCTCCTACAACCCCGCCTTAAGTTCTCCGTTACACTCTCAAATTAAAAATGAAAATACGCCGCTGTTTCGAACCATTTGACACCAATTTATTGGGTTTTTTTCCACCCCAACCTCAGAGACGGTACGACCATTTTTTGTGTTTGAGGAAAGGTATGAGATAGTTTTTAATAATAATATTTATTATAAAATTCCGGTTATGCACGATTTTGAGTCCAGTATAGTCGTTTAAAAAAAATAAGAGTTAAAAAAAACAGAAATAGATAAAAATGTTACAATTATTTGGTGTCGCACCAGCTTTGTAGTCTGACTTGAACTGCAGAAGGTACTTATTAGCACCAAGTACTACTACCCTTAAGTTTTCACGTATATACACTAGTTACGCTAATGTCATAGGGATGAGTATGGCGGAGTTTTAGATGAAATGTACCTACGTTCGTGTGAAGGTAGAACGTATTAACGTTTAGGAAAACCACCCTTAGTACACCCTACCGGGTTTCGAATCCAGATCTTCCCACCATCCGCAGTCCAGTCTATTGCGAGAGTGACGCGTCAGAACATTCGACCACCGAGGCGGGTCAGCGTTTATGTTGATTGATCGTAACTTACTCTGCCTAGCTTAACCCTAACGTTAATGTTGACGCGTTTAAGGTTAGGTCAAATTAAGTGGGTACAGCTATAATAATCAACATCAACTATTGTCTTAGTCCGGCTTGAACTTCAAAAGGTGACGCAACATAAAATAATCGTGATTTTTTGACCAATTTTTTTGGCCTTATTATTTTATTTTGATCAAACAATCGGGTTGAAAAATTTAGTATTTGATTTCAAAATGGTGAAAAACCAGACGTTATATTATAATTTAAAAAATATTATAATTCGAGTAGGGAATAGATTTAATTTTCGCCCTCCCCCCCCCCCCCCCCCCCCAAACAAAAATTGCCTTACCCTATCTCCGAGGATGGGCTACAAAACGCAACACTCGGGTGGAAAACTGTGGTGTATTTAAGGGGGCTGCCTAGGTACAGTAGCCCCATGGCTTCTTTGGTGCTGACTGACAGTTCACAGCTGACTTCTGACAGTCAACATTTAGGTATATACCTACTGTCTACCTACCTACCTACCTACTATATACTGTCAGAAGTGACAACTGCTAAACACATGTATTTTGCAGATCATATGGCTCGGCGTAGGGATACATAATTTGGTCTGGTAGCTTTTCAAAGCCGTTAGCTGTCAGCTGTAAGCTGTCAGTTAGCACCAAAGAAGCCATGGGCCTACTGTAGCTGAAATAATGCCACTCAGTTGTTGCTCTTAATATTGATAAAATCTTAAACAGTACACGAGCTTGTTGTTTACTGGAATGAACACAAAACTTATTCTCTATAACCCTCTACATAGACTTGTAAACATAGGTAGTTTAAGAGCTGACATTTTCCACTCTTTAAATACCACATATTTCGGTTGATCATTGAGAGCTAAATATTCAGGAAAAGAAAGGTAAATGTTATAGGAACAAAAAATGGATCTTTGTGAATCTGAGATAATTTAATAGAAGGCATCACAACACAAATTGTGTTGTTAATTCCTCCACACCTGTTTGTTCTCCTACTGCCAGACAACTACACTTAGAAACGTTATAAAGCCATTTGGTTTCTGGCGTTGAGGAATTTCTGATAATCTATTCAAGTGCAGCTTGTACCAAAATTGGAAAATAAAGTAATGTTTAAATATATCAGTAAAGCCAATGACACTAGTTTTAACTCTTAACTAATATATACTATTTAAATCGCAATCAATGATCTGACCTATTATATCAACACACGACTTACCAACTAACTTAATTCTTCAACCAAAACAACATCCAATCTTCCAGCCGTTAATTCATCACTGTGAAGGCCTAAGCTCTTTTATCATCAATTATATGTTTTTGTTCTTGCCGGAAAAAGAACCCAGGACCTATATATAAATAGGTGGAGGTGTTACCTACTGAGTTAAAGTGTTGGTGAAACTAGTCTTAAAAAAACTCAAGCGATAATATTGCGAGGTCCATTAAAGAACATAAAATATTCAGAGTTGAGTTAAAAACCAATTGTTCCTGGAAGCAGATATCATTTGATCGATTCGAATAATACGATGTGGGGGAAAAAGGGGGGGTAACAATTGAGTGTGTAGGGTAGCTTCCCACGCCCTTCCCACCTCTCCCTCCAACCCCTGTAGTTCTTTTTACCCTCCATATATCTTTTATTTGACTCCAGACTCCGCGTCAGGATACATGCTCAAATCTGCAGCCGTCCCGTTTTACCAAAACGACCAACTTCCGGAGGGTGAGACTTGAGTTTGACCTCTGACCCCCGACCCCATCCATTACCTCCCTCCTATGGCGGGCAAACTGACCAACTTCCCTCATATAGGGGAGGGGGAATCACTTCTATTCTATTGTTATAATTTTTTTTTTCTACTTCTTTCTTTCAAAGAACAAGAGATTTGATGTAAGTATGGGCTTCAGTTAAAAGGTAGAAGAACTTGCTAAACATACAAAGTGTCTTACACAAAGAAAAACGTTTTATAGATTTAAAAAAAGGAGATTGTAGAGAAATAAAAATCCAAGTGGTCAGTTGTCACTTGTCCTAAAGGGCAGGGGAAAAGGGGGGGGGCTACCCTAAAATACTTTAAAAAAACTTTTTTTGGGAAGGGGGAGGAATAGAATGTTAAACTCAAGATTTATTTAGAAACGGAAATCTTTGGAATATGTGTAATTCGTTTTACATATAACGTGTCTAGTGAATGCTCTTTTCATGAATTTAAAAACGAAATAAATAAAGAAAGAAAATTGATTTGTAGCACAATTTATTGAAAATAACGTAGGGGCACCCCACCCCACCTCCCTTTGCCCTAAAAAAAATGTTGTTGAATTCGCCATTTGTTGACTACTGTCGGACTAGACATCGCGTTGAATAAATAAAAAAACACTTTAAATTAATCTTGATGGATAAAATAATTGTTACCTTGATATTTTATTTTATTTAAACTTGAGAGAGAAACGTTCTGGATTATTCGTTGACTGAACTTGTTGCAAGGTGAGAGACGAGTTTACGTAAAAATAAAAATAAAAGTTTAAAAAAGACGATGCTAAATTTTTGTATAAACAAATTGCTGTAGTTTTCTCTATAGCTATAAGCTTTAAACAAACCTTACCTGTATATAATTCAAGGCGGTTAGAATGAATATTATTATTATTACTATGTGCTCTGTCTTAAGACAGGTCTTTTCCTTTTGTCAGTGAACTTAGACCACCTTAGACCGACTTAGACCTCTGCCTCCTCCTTCAGCTCCCAGAACTTTATTCTGTCCTTCGAGTCATCCAATATTTGAATCCTCCTTCTTCCTAAGCTCCTCTTTCACCTCAATCTTTCCTTCTATGACGTCGTGCAGAAGACAGTTCCTCCTAAGGATGTGTCCGATCCAGTTTGCTTTGTACCGAAGAATCACATCCAAGATGGTTCTCTTCTCACCCACTCTTCATAGGACTTGTTCATTTGTCCCCCTGTCTGTCCACCTGATCTTCCCACCCACTCTTCTCAGTACTTGTTCATTTGTCCCCCTGTCTGTCCACCTGATCTTCCACCCACTCTTCTTAGAACTTGTTCATTTGTCTCCCTGTCTGTCACCTGATCTTCTCAAGTCTTCTCCAGCACCACATTTCAAAACTCTCCAAGTATTTCTTTTCCATCTTCCTAAGATAAAGTTGGAGAGTAAAAGTATATTAGGTGGTATTAGCCTGGAATGAGTATGGAAACAATTCATTTTTAAACTACCATGCTTTACACCAATCGGTTGTCGAACCCTTGGCATTCCAAATCAGTCCAATCACTCAACGAGTGACCAGATAGGAGTTTTTTTTAGAACCAGATGTGTGCGTGTGTTTGGTTGCATTCGATACAGGCACAAAATAAGAACCTGCAGCAGTGGCTGAGTGGTTTAGTGCGTTAGACTAGTATTGTATTTAGCTACCACATACTTGGAGTCCGGGGTTCAAATTCAGGTCGGGTGCAGTATGGAAGATTGATGACGCATACTTTTCACAATATTATTTTTACATTTATTCCTATTTGAGTGCGTTTCCTAAATTATAACCTCCTCATAGTTTTTTTTATTTTATCTATTTGAAGTATTTAACGTGAACTTTCTGAACCGACTGATTATATCAGAACACGGTAATTTCTATGAGCGTGAGGAAAGAGCCTACCAATTTTATGGAAAGGTATTTTCACATAGTTCCCAGGGTTCGTCTACATATCACAATCGACATGGGACTGACGGCTTTACTTTCCCTCCGAAGGAAGTTGTGCTACGGATTTTTATCGCTCAATATAAATCTGTCAACCCTCAGCTGGTTTTGAACCCACGAACACCGGGTCCTGAAGCAAGAACTTTCCTCCAAGACCACCGAGATCGACCATAGCTTCTCTTAGAACAAGTTAGTAATTAATTAGTAATATCTGCACCCGCCTCGATGGTCGAACGGTTCAAGGCATCACGCTCGCAATAGACTAGACTGCAGATGACAGGGAGATCGGAGTTCAGATCCTGATTGGGTGTACTGAGGGTGATTTTTCCTAATTTTTTTCCATTCTACCTCTGCCTAAATGGGTGCACACTTATTCTATATTCAAGCTTTCTCATCCATAACACATCAGCGTAATTAGTACGTATCCGTTTAACTCAAACAGATAGTAAGACTATGTGCTAAAAAATACTAAAATAATGCTGAAGGCTTCGATGATGACTTGAAATTATTTTACTTCTATTCCGAATCACCCTGTATATTGTCATAAGTCTATCCTCCTTACGAACTACCCTGTATATTGTCATAAGTCTCTCCTCCTTACGAACCACCCTGTATATTGCCATAAGTCTCTCCTCCTTACGAACCACCCTGTGTACTGTCATAAGTCTCTCCTCCTTACGAACCACTCTGTGTACTGTCATAAGTCTCTCCTCCTTACGAACCACCCTGTGTACTGTCATAAGTCTCTCCTCCTTACGAACCACCCTGTGTACTGTCATAAGTCTCTCCTCCTTACGAACCACCCTGTATATTGTCATAAGTCTCTCCTCCTTACTAACCACCCTGTGTACTGTCATAAGTCTCTCCTCCTTACGAACCACCCTGCATATTGTCATAAGTCTCTCCTCCTTACTAACCACCCTGTGTACTGTCATAAGTCTCTCCTCCTTACGAGCCACCCTGTATATTGTCATAAGTCTCTCCTCCTTACTAACCACCCTGTGTACTGTCATAAGTCTCTCCTCCTTACGAACCACCCTGTATATTGTCATAAGTCTCTCCTCCTTACAAACCATCCTGTATACTGTCATAAGTCTTTCCTCCTTACGAACCACCCTGTATATTGTCATAAGTCTCTCCTCCTTACTAACCAGCCTGTGTACTGTCATAAGTCTCTCCTCCTTACTAACCACCCTGTATACTGTCATAAGTCTCTCCTCCTTACGAAACACCCTGTGGACGACATTACATAATACAAGGGCCGTATGACGGATTCCCCGCTCATGACCACTGTGGCTTATGAAAAATGACACCTCGGCCCCAGTGGATAACAAAGATGAGAAACACTCTAGGGGGATAGGATGAGGGTGGGGGGGAGAGAACGTTTTGTGAGGAAATCACACGTTTTGTGGATTGGAACCCCTCCCCCCCTCTCCCCGCGGGACTATCAATGGACCGTCCGTATCTGCTGTGGGAGCTAGAAGGTTACATCAGTCTGGCCACCCGAGGGATTGCGCGCGTCTCAGCATGGTTGAGTGGTCAGGGAGCACTTGGGATTCTGGTCCGAGGTACCTTGGTTCGAACCAGTGTGTGTGGAATAAATAGTTGCCACTGTAGCCTTTTGCCGGCGCTGCTCGCTGTGAGTCTTACAACGCCAAATATAGGGTAGAGCCGAAACAATTAGACGATTGGTTACTTGAAAATGAACACTTGCTAAATAAAAGCAAATTACAAAATACACTCTTTCACTTTTTGAAGATTATGACCCTCAGGTGAGCTCCAACGGACGTCAGATAAACCTCAGCATATTTTCCATCACTTTCCTCAGCATAGATCGTATAATTATTTCCGACCCACCCTGTATATCCATACACGCCACGCAAATACACAGTTACACACATACATATATGTGAATACACGTGCTTATACATGTGTTTAATGCATTATAAACATAAAAAATAATATGTGGCGGAAGGTTATGCAGTGGAAACTCATTTAACCGGCCCTCATTGATCCAGATTTCCTATTTATCCAGACTGAAATTACTCATTAATTAGTTAGCAAAAAACATAAACTTACTCATTATTTTATGAGTGAACAGAGGTTGTAACATGTTTCAAGTGTTTTATAGTTTGTTATTGTGAACATAAAATGGTGAGTTGTGTTGGTATTATAGATTGTTTTAGTGTAATTTTTTTCCTATTAGTTTCCGGATTGTTCGGATCTTTGTTAATCCGGATGACAACCGGTCCCAGTTAAGCCGTATGAACAACGTTTCACTGTCCTACTTCTGCAAGACCTAATAACTTTTTTTTTAGCATCGCATCTTACTAACCGTTCGGGCTATACGCTTATTTACTAATTACGCTGATGGTTTTAGGGATTAGGAAGTTTATATTTAGAGGAGGTGTACCTGCATTTGCGTGGAGGGGGAGCGGAAAACCATTTTGAAAAACCCTCAGTACACTCGACTGAGATACCAACCCCGATCTCGTTGTTTTTCCCCACGCGAATGTTGGTGCACTTCCTCTAAATTAAACCTTCCTCATCCATAACGCATTAGAGTAATATCTTTATAGCCCGAAAGGGTAGTAAAACGTGGTGACAAAATAAAATATAAAAAATATAAAAAATAACCTTATCAATTTTTTTAACAATTTTAGACTAAACCTAGGCCTGAGGTAATATTTGTAATTATGTATATTTTTGTAATGGGTTGACCTTTTACAGATGTCCCGCAAAAAAAAACCCACACCTTTTGATGGATCAACACACCATTTGTCACGTGACACAATGATTGACAGCACAAATTTAAACAGACTAGTATTTTTTTTAATTTTTTTTTTGTTAGATTTTATTCGGGATGGTCAACCTAACGACTTAAAATATGCAAACATGTACAACACAAAGTATACCTTGATTGTGGTAGGAAGAATAATATCATGTTGCTACCCGAGTTACTAAAACCATTTTATGATATTCATACATCAAGTCATGTTATTGAGTTGTCACTTTTGATAGATATATATATATATATATACCTATAACATAACAATAACAATATAGTAAAATGTTGTCAGTATTAAATGAAAATAAATTTATTTGAATTCTCTAAGTTCTTGTAGCCAAAATCAGGCTATATAAACACGTTACTAATAAATATAATAGATTGACAGTGATGGTGAAATTGACAGACGAGTGAATGAATCTCGAGAGTAGTTGGATGTATGTGGACTATTGTAAAGATTGAAGTAGTATCGAAAGATGTAAAGATGGCAGCATTATAAAAGTGTGTTAACGCCAACATTGTTGTATGGATGTGAAGCGTGGGTTTGTCATTAGAAACACAAGAGCAAGGTGAATGTGATTGTAATGAGATATGTAAGAAATGTATGTGGAAAAACTCGTATGGACAGAGTCAGTAATGAATGGGTGCTGAGGAGTGTGGTTTGAAAGGGAATCCAATAGGTCATGTGGAAGAAGCGTCTTACGTTGGTTTGGGCATGTTGATAGGATGGGTGTGGATCGAGTGATGAAGCAAATATATGAAGGTAGAGTGTGTGGATCATAAGGACATGGTTAGGAAGAGTGGTAAATGTTGTAGACCAATTTGTGAAAAAGAGAAACATAAGAGTTTTAATAATAAATGAGCATGTATGTCTCGATGTATGAATGTTGTTGAAGAGAAGGGAGTATGTAAGGATAGGGAAGTGTGGAGAAAGTTGGTGAGGATGGATTAAGAACGGAGTTTTTTTTTAGCTATACACAGAGTTTCTTGTCCACCCCGTAAAGGGAGGGCGTGATTATGTATGCATTGTAAAGTTGTAGCACTATTAAAAATAAAACTATTTTATTTGAAATTATAGCACTATTAAGCCACATGGCTGACTGACTCACTACTGACATTAATGTTTACCCACTTCCAGATGAGATATAAACTTGGAATTTGGCAAACTTATAGCTTCTAACCTATAACCGACGGTAAATTTCCAAAAAGTAAAAAAAAAAAAAATTCTAACCCCCGAAAAAAATTCAAAATTGTTGAGCAACTTTAAAGTCGGTGCGGACCTTTCTTTGGAGGTCTCTTGTGGCTAAACGGTAAGACCTATCAAAAAACGGATTGCACCAGCATTCACGGATTTGGCGAGATCCACAAGTTTGGTCCTATTACTTTTTGTCGTATCTCCATCGGTTATACCTTAGATAGAGCTAGATTTTTTGATTTTAGGTCAATTTTGCATATTTCCCACACATTTTTAAATTTCAAAACAACGCTGGAATTACATTAGTTTACATCCACTTGCAAAGAAAACTCACTGGGGGTTTGGGGGCGGAGCCCCGAACGAACAAAGCGAGTATATTTTTATAAAACCAATAGTTTCTTAGCTATGAGTAAATATATATAGTATATATTATTTCATTTACGCTATTTGTTGGAGTGTATCCGCGTATTATTTTCTTTCACAAATCTCACGAGCTTTTAGTAAATTTCTCTATTTTAAATAAAAAAGAGAGATAAAGTCTATTAGGTGCACCATAACATTTATTTTTACATCCCGAACAGTGAAATATTCCTAAAATTTAGAATTATCCTAATTGGACCTGCTTCATCAGATTTGGATTAATTAGTTTACATTGTACTTTTTTATTAAAACACCGATAGCTACGTTAATATGTTAGGTATGAGGAAAGTTGAATTCATGGGAAGTATACCTGCATCAGCATGGAGAGAGTGTGGGAAAACATTTAGGAAAAATCACCCTCAGTACACCCTATAGGAATCGAACCACGCGATATCTCCTTCATCGGAAGTCTAGTCTATTTCGAGAATAGCGCGTTAGACCATGCGGTTTGTACTTTTATTTCTACCCACAATTCTTCAGAACATAAACATGTGATACTATCGCTAATTTAGAGATTAAAATATAAATAATAAATGAAATGACATAGGCCGATATCTTAATAATATATAATTCTTATGTACGTGTGTATGTCACTGAACTCCTCCTAAACGGCTGGACCGATTTTGATGAAATTTTGTGTGTGTGTTTGAGTGGGTCCATAGATGGTTTGGATTCAAAATTGGACCCGGTAGGTGGAGCTGCAATCGGGTTCTAGGAATTTTTTTTGGGGGGGGGGATTTTTTTTTTTTTTAGATTTTTTGCATATCAGAACATGTAACCTCAACATTTCACCCCCCCCCTCCACTACCCCCAATATTTATAATAATGAATATAATATTAATAATTGACTGTCAAAACCTTCTGAAAGTTCATGAATAATTGAACTTCTGAGAATAGTTCATATTTATGTTTGTTTTTCGATACAGCTGATATTTGTGGAGTTGTGGGCGAAATGCCAAAAATGAAAAGATGTTTTATTTTGTATGTTGTCTTGACAAACTCTGAATTTGTAATATTTGTGTTACTCACTAATTGGAGTTCATTGTGAATTTGTAATTGTGATGATCACATAGTATTTGTTTTATTATCGAAATCAATTATGCCACCCAAACGAAAAGCCAACGTTCGGGCAGGACAACGTCTGTCGGGTCCGCTAGTGTGTGTATATATATATATATATATAGTTGCCACCTCATCACATTGGAGAACGAGTACATAGCCCGTTTTTCCCCGCTCACGGAATGTCCTGTCACAGATAACTGTCAGAAAAATCTAGAATAGAATAGTGGACTGCAAGGGGGTGATGGGATGGGGGAGGGGGGGAGAGAACCGAATATTTAGGGGCTATTACTAATGTGCTTATTTGTGTAAGTCCACGCGTTTTTCTCGCCCGCGTACTCTTTTTTTTTTTGTCGCCCTATAGGCACCACTGCTTTATCTCCCAGAGGGCAACGCGGTAGCAGCTGCAAATGACAACTGACCAAACCTATCCACATGTGCGGCGTCATATGCACATGTCGTCGCGCGGCGTCGGGGGAAAAAAAGTGACTGTCTGCCGGCGTCCTTGGCGACCACTCTCGTTTTATAATTAGATTTTTTTAATACATTCGCATGTAAAGAGAAAGTATTGTAATCGATAAATATTTCCTAACTCAAGATTATGATAAGCTTTACATTTTATATGTAGACCTATGACCATGAGCCCAAAAAAGTGGATTTAAAAATTTTGTTTGCCTGTCTATACCCATGTCTATCTGTACTCATTTATATCTGTATGTACCCATGTCTGTCACTTGAATTGGTTTTGAAATGGTTAATGGATATTGTTCAAACTTGATATTTAGATCTTATATGGCAGTTCATCAATAATTTTTATTTTTATTTTAGCCCAAACCACTAAATTAAGGTTAGTTTACTGAGGAGTGATTTTTTTAAAAGCTCATATTTTTTGAGAAACGGCTCCAACGATTGTTCCCTATGTCTTATCGGCAGCTTCCCTTTTAAATTCTGAAATTTCCTCATCTTTCTTTGTTTGAGGTTATCCATCATTTGCATTCGTCGTCTTCCACATACATTTTTTCCCCTTCTCTTTATCTTCTACTAAGTCACTCAATAATCTATTTATTCTCATAATGAGCCCATCCAGTTGGCCTTTAATCGTATAATCATCATTTGTAGAAATAGTTCACTCTCAATTTACTCTTCACTAACTCATTAATCACCCAATCTGTCCTCTTTATCTTGTCTACTCTCATCTAACACCACATTTCAAAACTTTACAAAACATTTCTCCTCAATTTTCCTCCGAATCAATGTCCCAGCTCCATGCAAAGAAATTATACAAATGTAGAACATTTCTTCCTTTATCCACCTTAAATATCTCACATAAATAACTATATTGTGCCCTTAATGGGTGTTAAGGGGTTAGAATAGTCAAGCAGAAATTCCTACACGTTCAGAAACCAAATGGGCTTATAAATATACTAGTTGGAGCTTTCCTGCAGTAGGAGAACAAACAGAAGAGCAGGAAAATGCAAATTACAATATAATCTGTGTTAAGGACCCCTCCTTCCATTTTAATGACACCATTCGATTCATAAATATCAATTCTAAGTTCCTATGCCGGTACCTTTCTTTATCCGAGCATTTAGCTCTTAGTGATCAACAGAAATATGTGGATTTTATGAGTTTTCACTTAACGAATCTATACGGGAATATTGAATTGAGTCAAGGCCGTAGCCAGCCAATAATTTCACGGGGGATTTGGTGGGCACACCCTCCAATTGCAGGAGGCTAGAAAATATTATAAATGATAAACAGTTCTAGAATATATCTGAAGTGTTTTTATATGGCAACATAACCGCCTAACTACCAGAGGCTAAGAACAATCTATATATGTAAACACCTCTAGAAGCTATCTGAAGTGCTTTTTATGGTAACACAGCCCCTTAATTTGTATTTGTACCTTAATTTTGATATTGTTTGAACCATAAATAAAACCATATATACTTTGTTTATAAAATTTCAGGGGGGGTTTGAACCCCCAAAACCCCCTCTTGACTACGGCCTTAAATTGAGTCCCACCCCCATTTCTGGGTTGTCGAAAATGAGTCCTTAGAAGGTTGTTGGAAGGAACTTGTTAGCTTAGGTTAGGTTGGATTAGGTTCATTTCAACTAGCTAAAACAACATGATCGACTGAAAGTTTCTAAAAAAAAAATCCTTACAAAAGCTCTTGCAAACAAGTCCACCGTTGAACTCTTTTACCTTTAACATTCTGTGAAAACGGAACTTAAAGCCATAAATGACAAAGTGATGTTTTTTTCACTCAAAATGCACTCCATGACGTTCGATATTAGGCTGACTAAAAGAGTTTGTTTGTCAGAACAATGGAGGTTGTACTCAATTCAAACAACTGCCTAAAACAACCCGGATCCAATACCAATAACTGAAAAGGTAAAAGATTGACTTGGGACTCAATTCAATGTCATCTGTCTATATAAGTGTAGAGTAATTGGATATAAATTAGTGTTCATTCCAGTAAGCACCAAACTCGTGTAGGCCTACTATTAAAGGTTTTGTCAATATTTAACCTAAGTGCAACATCTGATTGGTGACATCTCAATTACCTAGGCAGACACCTTAACTGCGGAGAGTTGGACATTAAAAAAATAAGTCTACGAAGAAAAAGCCTTCCTCCCCTCCCTCCACACCCTCTCTGCCCAGATGACCCTATGATGATGACGTCACCCAAGCTGAGACGACCATCCCTGGACAGTGCTGGGCGCCCCGCACCATGGAAGGGGAGGAGAACGACGGCGTACACAGTGATGGACCAAGTGTACCCCAGCTGTTGTCACCCCCCTCCCGTCTTGGTTTACATTGGGGTAGGAGGGGGGGAGAGGCTCTCTCTTTCTCCGAGGAAAGGGTTACTATTTTTTTTTAATTTAATTTATTTTTTTCCACGTATTTCTGGTGTGTATTTTTAACAGCGGCGGATGTGGCGTCGTCTCGACATTCTTCAAGCTGTTGGGTCTCCTCTTCCATGTGGGTGTGGGATGGTGACACTGAAGAACATGTGTGTGAGGCAAGTAGCGGCCATAACTCATGTGGAACAACGTGGTGGCCATACATTGGGTGCTATACTGACATGTACTGGACCCTTAGCACTGAGATTGTATCACTAGGTGAGATACTGACATGTACTGGACCCTTAGCAATGAGATTGTATCACTAGGTGAGATACTGACATGTACTGGGCCCTTAGCACTGAGATTGTATCACTAGGTGAGATACTGACATGTACTGGGCCCTTAGCACTGAGATTGTATCACTAGGTGAGATACTGACATGTACTGGGCCCTTAGCACTGAGATTGTATCACTAGGTGAGATACTGACATGTACTGGGCCCTTAGCACTGAGATTGTATCACTAGGGGAGATGTTGTACAAGTACTGTATCTTTCACGACTGTAGAGTGACCGTCTCTTACAGGACTGTAGAGTGTAGAGTGACCGTCTCTTACAGGACTGTAGAGTGACCGTCTCTTACAGGACTGTAGAGTGATCGTCTCTTACAGGACTGTAGAGTGTAGAGTGACCGTCTCTTACAGGACTGTAGAGTGACCGTCTCTTACAGGACTGTAGAGTGATCGTCTCTTACAGGACTGTAGAGTGTAGAGTGACAGTCTCTTACAATATTGTTGAGTGATCACAAGGATGAGATATCCAGTGTGTGGGATATGTTTTCTTATTTCGTGTGTCTCGCTATAAATGTGAGTGGCCCTGTTACCCCCTCCCCTACCCCTACTCCTCGCGGTGTTGGTGTGAGCCTGCTGATGGAAGCATGAAGCTACTTACCCTGCCAATCTGGTAATGCAACATCTCGCCCGCAGCTAAAAAAAACCCACACACAACAAAACCTACCCTCGTGTTATCCCTACCCTCATCCTGTCCATCAACTAATTGTTTCCCAGCAGACACCTCAACTCCGTCGAGTAAGGTCAGTATGGTGCTTTTTTTAAGCACCACGTCATACTACCTGTTCTGGTTATACGCTTATTTACTCACCAATATGCTGTCAAACTCCGTGCTATTGGGGTAAGGTGCTCGCCTCAGGACCCAATGTTCGTGGGTTCAAACCCAGCTGAGGTCGATGGATCTTTCTTTAGCGATAACAGCCCGTAGCACAACCTCCTTCGGAGGGGAAGTAAAGCTGTCGGAGCCATGTCGATTGTGGCGTGTAAAAGAACCCTGGAAGGCGTGTGGAAATGGTTTTACCGGCGAAATTGATAGGTCCTTTCACTCTTGCTCATAGAAATTCTCATGTGTTGATATAATCAATCAGTTCAGAAAGTGTAAGTTAATTACTTCAAATAAAAAAGTACTAATATGCAAATGTACTAAAACTACAAAATTAAGATTGCACTTTGTTTAGTATAATGATATATTTAATTGACACTTTCTGAAACGACTGGATTATAAATTAACATAAATACATGACACACACAACACCCAGCCCCCATGGTAGTTAAATCATCACATTTCAACAATGATAACATTTTTAGCCATGCTGGGATTTGAATCCTGGACCCTTAGCTCCGTAGGCAGACAGGCTACCGACCAAAATAAGATGTCGAATTACAAAATAATATTCTTACACGTCAAATTGGTGATTTGCACCTTCTTCGTTGCAATATTTCAAAGTATTGCGCCTTACTACCCATTTCGGGCTATACTCCTAGTTTAATTGGATTATTATTATTATTATTACTACTATTAGCACCGCGTCTTACTACCCGTTCGGGTTATACGCACTTATTCTAATGTGTAATGGTAGGGTGATTGTGAGATGAAATGGAGGACCTACAGTTTAACGTGGGATCCGAACCACGGTGGAGGCCTGGCATTCCACACATTCACAAAGTTGTGATTAATACACGTCTTGTCAGAGGTGAAGGAAGGGTTTGGGCAATCAGATAAATCTGTGCCGGGACCGAGGATTGAATCCCGGACCCCCACACAGAAGTATGACACCTTACCCCTAGACCATCAGGTCACCTCCTAGTTTAGTAATTAATCAATGTAAAATATAATAACTTTGTCACCTCCATGGGCCGGATCTGTCAGGATGGCTCGCGTAGAATGGTTGGGTTGGTAGCAAGGTAGTTCGTTGGGTTAGAAATGAAACTGGAGGTTTCGTATTTAGGTTTAATAATAGCACTAATAGATAACACAATATGTTATGTTAAAGGTGCTATAAAATAAATATAAGAACTTTGACTTTTGCCCTCGTGGAAGAACTGGATTAGTCGTGAATACTTAAACTGTTGGAACGACTGACACGGCTTGCGACCCATACAGACTTGAACTCGGTACCCTGGGCACAGTGGCTGCCCTCTAGCACAAGTACCACTGATGACCCGAGGCTCTAATCTGTTATGGCCCGGCGACGGACAGAGTAACTGCCTCCAAACTAAATGTTAATGTGTCAGCCCCGATAACAATAAAACAAACATCTTTATAGCCCTCGATCTGGCCTAGTTACTCCACAATTGGTTAAAAATTTGTTGTGAGTAGTCAGTATTCCTCTTCAATGTTTTCTAAATCACTACACCAAGTTCGTTAAGCCAGCAGCATTTTCCCTCACGTAGGTCCAACAGAGCTATGCAAATCAAAATAAACATTCCAATCTAGCTCAGGGCTGTGACATTTACATAATATATGTTAAAATTACAAATGTGGAGTCAAATGGAGACCTGAGGAACTAAACCAACCAGAAGCCTCCAGCCAACTGGAGATCAGACGACTGCAAGTGACGATGTCTTTGCCACACTCTCACCAGACACCGGGATAATTATTTTCATTTAACGAGCACTTTATGAACCGACTGATTATATCAACACACGAGAATTTCTATGAGCGATAGCGAAAAGGCCTACCAATTTTGCCTGAAAAGGTATTCCCACATTCCTTCCAGGGTTATTTTACATGCCAATGTTGACATGAGACCGAAGGTTTTTACTGTTCCTCGGAAGGAAGTTGTGCTACGGATTTATATCGCTCAAGAAAAATCCGTCAACCCCAGCTGGGTCTGAACCCACTAACATCGGTCCCTGAGGGGACCCTGAGGTCGGCGGGACCAGGATAAAGAGAAGCTCTGGAATGGAAACCACAAGGATGCTGACGCCAGGGCAGGCCAAAGATGCTGACTCCAGGCCAGGACAAAGATGCTGACACCTGGGCAGGACAAAGATGCTGACACCAGGGCAGGCCAAAGATGCTGACACCAGGGCAGGCCAAATATGCTGACACCTGGGCAGGACAAAGATGCTGACACCAGGGCAGGCCAAAGATGCTGACACCTGGGCAGGACAAAGATGCTGACACCAGGGGAGGCCAAAGATGCTGACACCAGGGGATGCCAAAGATGCTGACACCTGGGCAGGACAAAGATGCTGACACCAGGGGAGGCCAAAGATGCTAACGCCAGGGTAGGCCAAATATGAGTTTGTCTGAGATCCGTTGATTAAGAGGGCAGAAATCTCGGAAAGTCAAAGGACAAACTCAAAATTGTGTCAAAGCAGAGAATAGACTTTAGTGGTGGACCTTTGTTGCGGTCCTACGTTCCAAGTAAAGATTTAAATCAATACACTCTAGGTCCATATAGCATAATTCAACATCTAGTGGGCGTAGAGGAAGACAGACTATTTATTTGACTACGTCAGAGCTTTTAATTCCATTTGAGTCCCTATGATGTATAAACCACTAACCTACAGGTACGTGACGTGGAGTGAAGCCAGGGTAAGCAGAGCTGGGATTGAATAGGCTAAGCTATTATATTTTATAATAACGGTTATAGCAGCATCTAAATATCACATTCTTTAAATTGAAAAATGAAACAGTAATTGATGCCGGGACCTTTAACATAGTAGGCTACGTCAATGCTCTAACCACTGAGCTATCCAGGAATCGTCCAGGTGTTATTTTTAAATTTAAAGATTATTATATTTAGATGCAGCTATAATACTACTTAACAATAATTATGATAACTTGTCTATTTAGTCATCATGATATTTTTTACATCCATTACTATGACCTGTGAGCTGGCTCACTTTTTATTCAAGTCATATAATTTCCACTACCTGCTTGCAAGTTCTGTAGTAGATTCATATTATACCTTATAATCTAACTTAAGACTAGGACAGACATAACATCCAGTCCCCGGCCGTTAATTCATCACTGTTCAAGGGTAAACCCACATTCCAAACTTGATAAATTTTTCCGGTCATGCCGAGAATTGAACTAGGACCCATAACCCAGTTGACAGACACTCTATCGACTGAGCTAGGGTGTGGGATTTAATCCTTCATGATATGCACCTTCATAAAATGGTCATTGTACTGTTGGCAGCATAAAACCCTCCCGAGTTGAAGTCGGCTGCATTATCTGATAGCTCGTGATCACTCATATATAGCTGGCGATTTACTCACGTCCATCACGGATTCTGCCTTAACAAATGTGTGAAGAATGACCCTGGGCATGGAACAGTTCTTGGATAGCTCGGTGGGTATTAGATCATTGGCGTTTTAAGCCATTGGTTCCGGGTTTGATTCCCGTACCTAGATGTCATTTTTCAATTTAAAGAATATTATACAGAGCTTGTTACAACTGTACCTGTGATATGTTCTCCCCCACTATGTCCCCATTTGACCAGGGTAAGCAGAGCTTGTTACAACTGTACCTGTGATAAGTTCTACCCCACTCTGTCCCCATTTGACCAGAGTAAGCAGAGCTTATTACAGCTGTACCTGTGATATGTTCTCCCCCACTCTGTCCCCATTTGATCAGGGTAAGCAGAGCTTGTTACAACTGTACCTGTGATATGTTCTCCCCCACTCTGTCCCCATTTGACCAGAGTAAGCAGAGCTAGTTACAACTGTACCTGTGATATATTCTCCCCCACTCTGTCCCCATTTGACCAGAGTAAGCAGAGCTAGTTACAACTGCACCTGTGATATATTCTCCCCACTCTGTCCCCATTTGACCAGAGTAAGCAGAGCTAGTTACAACTGTACCTGTGATATGTTCTCCCCCACTCTGTCCCCATTTGACCAGGGTAAGCAGAGCTTGTTACAACTGTACCTGTGATATATTCTCCCCCACTCTGTCCCCATTTGACCAAGGTAAGAAGAGCTTGTTACAACTGTACCTGTGATATGTTCTCCCCCACTCTGTCCCCATTTGACCAGGGTAAGCAGAGCTTGTTACAACTGTACCTGAGTGATGAAGCAACTAACAAGTATAGTTTCAACTAACTCTGCTTATCCTGGCAACAAGCAACGACGCTGTTGAGCCTCATTTATAAACAAGAGTATTGAGGTGATGGACTTGTAGCGTTTGAGCAATCATCTCTAAAAGACCCCAGTTCGGACTCTGGCCATGGCAGATGTTTGTATGTTTTTCCTTCTCTTGGACGTGGATTTCAAGCTCTTGTGACGCCCCTGTCTTGTGCTCGTACTAGGGTGAGGGAGAAGGGGGTACCGGGGGGGGGGATCCTGGACACGCCGTGATAAGGACACAGCGGCTGGTTGTGCTCGTGTTATCACTAACAACCTTATTGATAGCACCATCTCTCTCTTACCTGGACACGGTATGGTCATGAGCAGAGCTACCTCCTTTGAAAGGAGACGGGAAGATTAAAAAAAACTACAAATTATTCTCCCTCGTAGACACTTGTGACCCATAAAATAACATTTTACGGTAAATTTTCAAATTGATAATTTTCCAGAAGCTACATCCTTCAACAGCAAAGTAACCAAATTGGAATACAAAAATCCCTGGTTATTACAATCGCAAAACTAATAACTTAATATATCAACTACAGTGCAAATCATGCGATGCAGAGTATATAGACCTTACTACAGGTTCTCTCAGACAACGAATGAACAATAATCGTTTTGACACAAACCACAAAGACCCGGACAAGCCTGTACCCATTTATGCTGGTACCCACAACCAGGACTTTCAAACCTGCTACACCACCAAAATATTAAGAGCATTTCCCAAACAGTGCAACAGTTCTCAACTTAGACAGTGGGAACTGGCCCACTAATGGATTACCAAATCAAGATTACCACCAGGCCTCAACAGAAGATAGTTTCTTTCTTTCTACTAGATTTTTCAAATTATTATTATTATTATTATTAATATCATTTTAAAATATCATTTTTTATTATTATCATTATTTTAAATAGGTCTTTATAAATACTAACCATAGCCCAGAAAATTTATGGTATATTTGCTCGGTGAAAAACAGTTGGGCCATGGGATCTCCTGTCCCAAACGTTCACAGTCTAGTTGGGCTACCGTCACTGACCAGAAGGACTATAACAGATAATAGACCTGAGGGTGAATATTAATTCGACCCCCACTAATATTTTTGCCTTGTATTAGGTTAGGCTTGTTTAGGTTAGCTTAGCTTAGCATTTTGTTGTGTCTCACTAATCCATCACTCGCTGTTTTTTTTCTCTCATCTTTAGAAAACATGTTAGAACTATACTAAATGAAGAGCCACAACAGACAAAGTCAAGTTAGTACACCAGTCAGTACGCCTTGTTTACAACTCCCAAGAAGGAATTCTTGGCCCAACTGCTATGTGGGATTAATGATACCCTTTGAAACACAGGTGAACTTCTTTTGTAACTACGTCTTACTACCCGTCCGGGCTATCCACACATATGTACTAACTACGCTAATGTGTTAGAGACGAGGAAAGTTGAATTTGGATGGAATATATTCGTAATGTGTAGGGAGAGTGGAAAACCATTTTGAAAAAAAAACACCTCAGTACACCCGACTGAGATTCGAACCTCGGGAAATGTAGCCACATTTGAGTGAAGGGAGAGTATAAAACTAGCAACGGATAAAATACCTTCCCATCAACAAAAAAAAAAAAAAATCAGAAGAGCATTAAATCATGGAGCTTTTTAGAAAATACCAAACATAAATGTAAGCTATAGTAACCAACATTGAAAAACTACAACTATATTTATCTTATATCTGACAATATTTTGTTGTTGCTAGTACCTATAAAGAATAACAGCGATAAAAAATCCGTGGCACAACTTCCTTCGGAGAGGAAGTAAAGCCGTCGGTACCATGTCAATTGTGGCTTGTAAAAGAACACTGGAAAGTGTGTGATAATACCTTTACTGGCGAACTTTATAGGTCCTTTCGCTCTAGCTCATAGAAATTCCTATGTGCTGATGATATCAGTAGTTTTAAAAAGTGCACGTTAAATATTTTGAATAAAAAAATAGGACTAAGGCAAGAATAACCCCTGCTATAGACCATCAGATGTATGTTACTAGTACGGTCTGACTATAATAACTGATAGGACTAAGGCAGGAATAACCCCTGCTATAGACCATCAGATGTATGTTACTAGTACGGTCTGACTATAATAACTGATAGGACTAAGGCAGGAATAACCCCTGCTATAGATCATCAGATGTATGTTACTAGTACGGTCTGACTATAATAACTGATAGTTCTAGGCAGGAATAACCCCTGCTATAGACCGTCAGATGTATGTTACTAGTACGGTCTGACTATAATAACTGATAGTTCTAGGCAGGATTAAACCCCTGCTATAGACCGTCAGATGTATGTTACTAGTACGGTCTGACTATAATAACTGATAGTTCTCGGCAGGAACAACCCCTGCTATAGACCGTCAGATGTATGTTACTAGTACGGTCTGACTATAATAACTGATAGTTCTCGGCAGGAATAACCCTGCTATAGACCGTCAGATGTATGTTACTAGTACGGTCTGACTATAATAACTGATAGTTCTAGGCAGGAATAACCCCTGCTATAGACCATCAGATGTATGTTACTAGTACGGTCCGACTATAATAACTGAGCGGTTGGTCCATGCAGGTGGGGTCGCCACGTTATCAGACAAAGGACAATGCCCACCACACCTCGCCTCGCCCCGCCCCACCGACAGTCCGCTCTGGGCTGGGTGTGTGTACTGACGAATAGGACGGTAATCTCGTCATGAGATAAGGGGACCATCCAAACTTCCTGTGTACACCTCAAGATGTCCGGTTTGGTCTGTGGGTAAACATAGGGTGCTTCCTCTAGCTCAGGGGGTGGACATAGGGTGCTTCCTCAGGCTCAGGGGGTGGACATAGGGTGCTTCCTCTAGCTCAGGGGATGGACATAGGGTGCTTCCTCTAGCTCAGGGGGTGGACATATGGTGCTTCCTCTAGCTCAGGGGGTGGATATAGGGTGCTTCCTCTAGCTCAGGGGGTGGACATAGGGTGCTTCCTCAGGCTCAGGGGGTGGACATAGGGTGCTTCCTCTAGCTCAGGTAGTGGACATAGGGTGCTTCCTCTAGCTCAGGTAGTGGACATAGGGTGCTTCCTCTAGCTCAGGGGGTGGATATAGGGTGCTTCCTCTAGCTCAGGGGGTGGATATAGGGTGCTTCCTCTAGCTCAGGGGGTGGATATAGTGTGCTTCCTCTAGCTCAGGGGGTGGACATATGGTGCTTCCTCTAGCTCAGGGGGTGGATATAGGGTGCTTCCTCTAGCTCAGGGGGTGGATATAGGGTGCTTCCTCTAGCTCAGGGGGTAAACATAGGGTGCTTCCTCTAGCTCAGGGGGTGGACATAGGGTGCTTCCTCTAGCTCAGGGGGTAAACATAGGGTGCTTCCTCTAGCTCAGGGTGTGGACATAGGGTGCTTCCTTTAGCTCAGGGAGTGAACATAGGGTGCTTCCTATAGCTCAGGGGGTGGACATAGGATGCTTCCTCTAGCTCAGGGGGTGGACATAGGGTGCTTCCTCTAGCTCAGGAGTTGGACATAGGGTGCTTCCTCTAGCTCAGGGGTGGACATAGGGTGCTTCCTCTAGCTCAGGGGGTAAACATAGGGTGCTTCCTCTAGCTCAGGGGGTGGACATAGGGTGCTTCCCCTAGCTCAGGGGATAAACATAGGGTGCTTCCTCTAGCTCAGGGGGTAAACATAGGGTGCTTCCTCTAGCTCAGGGGGTGGACATAGGGTGCTTCCTCTAGCTCGGGGATAAACATAGGGTGCTTCCTCTAGCTCAGGGGGTAAACATAGGGTGCTTCCTCTAGCTCAGGGGGTGGATATAGGGTGCTTCCTCTAACTCAGGGTGGACATAGGGTGCTTCCTCTAGCTCAGGGGTGGACATATGGTGCTTCCTCTAGCTCAGGGGGTGGATATAGGGTGCTTCCTCTAGCTCAGGGGGTGGATATAGGGTGCTTCCTCTAGCTCAATGGGTGAACATAGGGTGCTTCCTCTAGCTCAGGTAGTGGACATAGTGTGCTTCCTCTAGCTCAGGGGATAAACATAGGGTGCTTCCTCTAGCTCAGGTAGTGGACATAGGGTGCTTCCTCTAGCTCAGGGGGTGGACATAGGGTGCTTCCTCTAGCTCAGGTAGTGGACATAGGGTGCTTCCTCTAGCTCAGGGGGTGGACATAGGGTGCTTCCTCTAGCTCAGGTAGTGGACATAGGGTGCTTCCTCTAGCTCAGGGGGTGGACATAGGGTGCTTCCTCTAGCTCATGTAGTGAACATAAGGTGCTTCCTCTAGCTCAGGGTGGAACGTGATTTGTCTGTAGGAGCTTGTGGGAGTGTAGCTCCTGATTCTAGTGACTTGTCTTGGAGGAGCCAGTGGGAGTGTTGATCCTGATTATTTTGGGTTGTCTAGGTGCATTTCATACAGGGAGGTTATGGCGCAGGCGTCTGGTGGAGAAGTGGTGGGGTCAAATTATACAGAAGTGGTATAATTCATGTGATATGGACGTGTGAAGATCTCTTCTTCAGAAGCTTTGATACAACTAGCCAATATTCAAGGACAGAGAAGATTTCGGTCGTAATACATCAGGAAGTGGTTGGATCTTTTAAAATACTTCAAAGAACAATCACTGATTTCATTTCAAGATATATATTGTGTGGATTGAAATCTTCAACTTTTTTGCAAACGATGAAAACTTACTTATGAAATACTGTTCAAATTGTGTGCCAATACAAATTATGAAAAAATGAACTATTTCACAAGAATCGGTTTTTTGTAAAAATAATTATATTAAATGGTAAATTATAAAACAAAAGTAGTTGCAAAAAAATCTACCTTTCAATTTTCCTGCTTCCTTACAATAAAGTTAGGCACTCACTTCGGTGACCACGTGGTCTAACTCGCTATTCTCGTGATAGATTAGACTGCCAATGACGGGGAGATCCCAAAATGGTTTTCCACGCAAATGCGGGTACACTTCCTCTAAAATATAGCCTTCTTGATTCTTTTAACCATTTGCGTGTTTAGTACATAAGCGTATAGCCAAACGGGTAGTAAGATGCAGTGTGAAAAACTAACAAACTAGTAATAAGATGGTGTTCACAAGTTAAATAGGATACCAGCCACTTTGCCTAAAATGTAGGCAAAATTACCTTTAGATAAAATCCTAATAAATGGTATTAATTAAAAAAAAAATGTTGTTCATGGATTTAAAATTATTTTTTATCTCACTTATTTTTTATCTTCCCCCCTCTCCCAACAAGCTCTCACACCACACCAATGTGCCACGGCACACCGGTTGAAAAGCGCTAACCCACCACATGAACTGCAATGTCATGCCGATTATTTCCTAGTTCCTTTGGAATGTCCGAAGGTGCTCCTGCAATAAAACCAAGAGTCCGTAACAGCGGCTTAGCTCTAGACACACACACACACACACACACACACACACAACACACACACACACACACACACACATATGACGGGAGATGGCCATGATATGACACACTCCTCCATTCACCGACAACACAATACTTGCGCTCTCAGACCCGTGCAGGTTCCCAGGACCTTTCCTTCCTTTCCACGTGTCCTACGGTTGGTCGAAGACACTCTCTGCTTGCCTGTCACATCGACGAGGACTTTAAGAAAAAAAAACACCCGTTCCTCACGGAGATATGATCTTGGGTTGGTGTAGGACAATCCTGAAGTTCGTTCAACCTTCTGCTGAGATTTGCGGCCTTCATCACTAGGCCTTAAGGTCCTTTATCTTGGTGGAGTGATTAGAGGTTGATACGAGTCCTGGGTCTTAAGGTTCTTTATCTTGGTGATTAGAGGTTTATGAGTCTGGCTTAAGTCTTTATTTGTGAGTGTTGAGTGATTGAGTCCTGGGTCTTAAGTTCTTTATTGGTGGTGTAGTGAGAATGAGCCTGGTCTTAAGGTTCTTTATCTGGTGGAGTGATTAGAGGTTGATATGAGTCTGGATTTAAGGTCTTTATCTTGGTGGAGTTATTAAAGGTTGATACGAGTCCTGGGTCTTAAGGTTCTTTATCTTGGTGGGTTGATTAGAGGTTGATATGAGTCCTGGGTCTTAAGGTCCTTTATCTTGGTGGAGTTATTAGAGGTTGATACGAGTCCTGGGTCTTAAGGTTCTTTATCTTGGTGGAGAGATTAGAGGTTGATATGAGTCCTGGGTCTTAAGGTCCTTTATCTTGGTGGAGTGATTAGAGGTTGATACGAGTCCTGGGTCTTAAGGTCCTTTATCTTAGTGGAGTGATTAGAGGTTATATGAGTCCTGGTCTTAAGGTCCTTTATCTTGGTGGAGTGATTAGAGGTTGATACGAGTCCTGGGTCTAAAGTCTTAATCTGGTGAGTGATTAGAGGTTATATGCGTCGGGTTTTAAGTTCTATCTGGAGTGATTAGAGTTGATACATCTGGATCTAACGTCTTATCTTGAGGATTTAAGAAGTTGTACGAGTCTGTATTTAGTATTTCTTTGTGTAGTGATTATTCATGTACTAGATTTAAAGCTCTTACTTTCGTGAAGTGATAGTTACAGTGATTCTTATTTAAACTCCCTACATGAGATTATCTACTCCGCAAATGAAGGGCTATTAACGCCTAAAATTGAACTCCTAATCCCTCGTACCCCTCACTCTAACATCATGGATAAACCACGTTTTGACCCAACCAGGACTCGAGCCCGAATTTCTCAAGCGGTAGCCAATTATTGGTCAATCGTCCTGTTTTCCTCGATCATGTCTGAGGGTTTTTATCCTGTAAATTTGATAAGATTGTTTAAACGTGACCCCCAGATATTGGTTAAGTAGTTACTACTCTTAGAGAGATATCTGTGGTTCGAATCCCGGCTGGAGACCTCACATTTTAACTTGGGGAAACTAAACCGGTGGGTTCTTACTGTTCTTGAAATGTCAGTTAATATTTGGTAACCTTCCTTATCATTCTGTTTTTTTTTTTTGAAAAGTCTGTTCAAAGAAACTCTTTTTCTCATATATATATATTTTTTAAAATTTCAATCATCAAAAAACTCTTTCAATTTAAAGAAAAAAGTATCTCTTTATAGTTTAGGATCTTGTAAAGTGCGTTATTTCTGTTGAACTATTTCTGTGAAAGGTTTGAAGCACAATGTCCAGTCTTCCGAGACACAAGTCTTTTCACCCCATGACCTGCCCCAAGAGAGAGATTAGAAAAAAAATTGTTCTATATAAAAAAAAATCAAGGGTACACAATGGTCTGGAATGACGTAAACGGACAGAGAAAAAAAAATTGTCAAGAGAAAGGTATTGTGAATTTAAAAAAAATATATATACCCAGGTAAAAGAAACTTACCCCTTCATCCCTATATTTTTAAGGGTGTGAGGGAAGACTATGCCAATAAGGGTCGTCCATTTAGTCATGTGTGTAGCGATACAACAGTTATATATCATATATGCGTAGATAGACTTCATGTAGTTATGTAAATATTTTTTTACATATATATATGATAAAAAAGTGATACAAAAAGAAAAGGGTGTGAAAGAAAAAGGGCAGAAAAAAAATAGTTCTGTGAGCGTAAACGGATGGGTCATGGTTTTTAGATAGATCTATTTTTTTTGGCAACTATTTAATTTAATTTTTTTGCTATGTCAAACTGAACCAATTCAATTTTTCTCAAGGGTAATCCTAAAGCCTATGGGCGGTCATGAGGAAAGGGTGGATTTATTTTCCTGTGATTTTACTGAAGGACGAAAAAAAAAAACAAGTCTTGAAGGCTCTTTGATTCTCGGATGGTTCGAGAACATCAAACTTCGAGAATATAAGCATGAGTATAACAGATCCAAAGAAAACTATTAATTGATTTGTTTTATTTCCATACAGAGAATACTAATTAATTTATTTTAGTATAGTGATCTAACAACCTTATAGAAAATATGTGTCTCAACAAACAAATACAGTGGCATGACAGCTAACAATATACACATTAAACACTAAAATGTTAGTCAAAGCCCTTTTAACTTTCTTCCATCATTCCTTCCGCTACCATTACTGGTACAATACCTTACAAAAAGAGAATAAAATTACTAACATTATTTTTAAAGCAGAAATAAATAAACAAATATTAAATATGAAATAAAGCTTTCACCTTTCTTTGAGAGTGACTTAACATGTCGGGCATCATTCAGACAAAAGGTAATCAACCAAAATCTCATTTATAATGAACGTTTCTACGATTTTTAGACCTTATTATTAAAGTCGCCTATTTTAATAATGATTTTGAGTAATAAAAGATAAGTAAACGTGTGGGAAACTTCATAACGAAGGAAATAAATCAGGTGATAGAATAAATTTTGATTCATCTCTAAATTGGTCGAATAATTTCCGTTAACTCCTTTTTTTCCCCTCCACAGTTCTACATATAAAATAGGTGAGTAAGTGAAGTCGAGGAAAAAAATAAAAATGACGTGTATAAACGTTAGGTAAGTAATGGCGTTTCCGTTGTAAAGACAAAGCTAGATTTTTATTATCATTATTATTATTATTATTATTTTAAGCTGTTGTAATTTTTTTTCTTTCTCTCTCCGCAAGATGTCCTGCCTTGGTTAGTATAATATAGCATCACAATACGGACAGTAATGAATAGCTTTTGTTTTCTTATGAAGTCCACCAGCTGGACTGCCGAGCAATACAGAGCCACTGGCAGCAGATGGAAAAATGAATAGATGAAAAAAAAAATATATATATAATATATTTTAAACCCTACTACGTGTGAACTATAAAAAAAAATATTAACAAATAAAAAAAATATTTTTTCATTAGTAAAATGTTTTTCTTGTGTATATGTATACATCCCTTCATACAAACATTTATGCGCATCTCTAGCATAACTGTACATTTGTGTTACATGAAAGGTTACATTTGGAAGAAGAACAATTCATGTCCCTTGTTACGTGGATCTTACTGATATATTTGTTTAGTTCTATTAATAATATTTAGACTTGAAATTCCTAGTAAATGCAAATAAAAATAAATTTTATATCCACACTGTTATTTGAAACTATTAATTAGTATTAGTTCCTCTATAATGTGAACAAAATATGTACAAACTTTTGTTGTTTCTTTAACTGGCACTTATGCAATTTATACCTCGCATAGGTTATGAAAGGTAGAAATGTCCATATTAAAAAATGAATGGTTTAAAAAAAAAGCTTTAGGGTGAGGACTGTGGATAAAAAAAAAGTTCACAAAGGATATAGAGGGATAAAAAACTTCGCTCGAGGTCGGATGACTGAGCTGAAAAAAAAATGGTTGGGGTACTAAAGTGGTGGACGAGGGTGATGGGGGGGTTGAGAGCAAGGGGTTGCATGTGTCCAGGAGATTTGGTCTAGGGTAGTCCGGGGTGTTATGGGACCAAGGAGAGATAGTGACATCAGTGTACGAGAGGGTTTCGAGAACCAAGAATACAATTTTACCAACATAATAAAAACATTAATTTTTTAACTTAAGAACGTTGAATACTTGTGACGTCACCACCGGTCAAGATAGGATTTCCCATATTAATGAATTAACATTCATTCTGCTAGTTTTAAAGATATAAATTTGAAAAATAAAACCCAACAAATTCTTAAATCATTCTAAAAATAGTACTAAAGTGTTACAAAATTTTAATTTTAATCTTGAATTAGTTTTTTTTGTAAATGTATTTTTTTTTATAAATTCTCTACAACTCAAGTTATTTGGCTTGGTCACGAAAATGTCCTGAAGGAATCTTCCTACCAGGATGTAGATTAAAAAATTACGTGGTAGCATTTGTTTCTCTAAAATGGGAAACAGAAAGGGGTCAAATTAAATATTAAAGTGATTGTGTAAGCTCGTCAGAGGAAGAGGGAAAGGGCTATCATCAAATAGACAAGAGCCCTCACAGAAGAAAAAAAATTTAACTCGAGATTTTAATAAATGTCGACGTTTCATGACCCCCTGAAACAAACAGAAAAAGTGGTTTTCACAATGTCCGTCTGTCTGTGGTCTGGCTGTCCGTCTGTCAGTGTGTCTGGCTGCCCGTATGTCTGTGTGTCAGCTGTCCGTCTGTCTGTGTGTACTTGGCTAGAGCCAAAACTATTTTACCGATTGGGCTAAAGCTTGGTGTATGGGTTTTTCATAATATCCCCCCAAGGAGTTTTTGGAATTAGATATCTAACCCCAAAGTTAAGAGTAATTTACTGAAGGTGAAAAAAAAAAGGAAAAATAGATTTTCTCAAAATTCGCTCTAACAATTTTGATTAAATTCTATATCTGGACATTATTTATCATAATAAAACAAAATGGAAATTCTCCTTTTCTAATGAAAATGACTTTGAGGGTACTTTACACGAGGGAAATTTCCAATTTTGATTTATTCTCCGCAACTATTTTAGATACGAAATAACTTATCATTGTAAAGTTGTATTACTTCTAGATCTAAAAAATACAGATTTTTTATTTGAAATATATTTTTATAAAACCAATAGTTTATTAGATATAAGCAAATATATATACTTTTTAACACAGGTTTTTGAAAATGAATTTGATTCATATACTCTTTGGTGGACAAAGATATTTCTCTTTTCTCAATATTTATGTAACAGTGTTCCTAGCTCCTAATAACATAGAGTACGTAGCTAACAGTGTATATTATTTCATTTATGATCTTTGGTGTAGTGTTTCTATAACAATGTATGGACCCTATTATTTTGTTTAACAAATATTATGAGTTTTTAGTAAATGTCTATTTTAAGATAAAAGTGGGAGGAAGTCTGTGTATCTTACCAGGGGAGGATCCAGATAATTTTCATAAGGGGGTCATACTTATTATAAATAACTTAGTTACTTACAAAGTTAGATTTTTGTTTGAAGCCGTTTGATAATTTCTCATTTATATTTGATCTTATGTATGTTTTAAACCGTGGTCATCCTCTCCAAATTAAAAAATCAGATAGTTTTTATAAACTATTTGGAGTGGCCCTACTTCAACAATTTTTTGAAAAATGGTTCACTCTAGAAGCTATGAGTAGTCTTCGCCTTGATTTTTGTAAATTAGATTCTTTCGTAAATTATAAGCCATTTAAAGTGTTCCTCACCAATTTTTGAAATTTAGATGCCCCTCGAATCTATTTCTAGAAGATAATATTTGAAGTGGTCTTCCACCGACAAAATTTTGAAAATTGAAACTATACTATATGGGGTGGTCCTCGCCTGAAAATTCCTCGAAATGACATACATTTAGAAGCTATTTGGAGTTGTCCTCCCATTGACATTTTTGAAATTTGGATGACATTAGAAGCTATTTAAAACTTTCATCCCCCGACGTTTTCTGCCAGTTAGATGCCTCTAGTCTAGTAGTTATTTAAAGCGGTCTTCTCCGGTAAATTTTTGACAATATATGCATTAGAAGTCATTTGGAGTTTTATTTAAGGCCATATTTCAGCTTCATATTCGATATCAAAAGATTTGAAATATATCTAGGGGGGGAATTTATTCCAGGAGGGGGCAAGTTATTTTCAGGGGGTAGGGTACCCCACTAGTTCCACCGCTCCTGCTGTCCACACATATCTATATTCGGTATTGTGGATGAACTGCTCTCAGGCGATTATTAGTCCCTTTGATATGTGGTAGTCTACCATCCTATGCGGAACAATGTTGTTACTCGCTACGCACGACAAATATTCGTACATGAAAACAATATATTTTTTCCACACTTGCGTGAGTCATATCGAAATTGAATAACGTGGTCGAATAACGCATGTGTGGACCCGGCTTAAGGGTGTCTGACGTAAAATGACAAAAAAAATTGTATATTTTATCTCTGTTGTATTTTCTTTCTAAAATTTGAACTTTCATTTTTCAAACTTTCACAGGGAGGTCAACTGACTATGTGATCCCCCCTCCCCCACGAATCCATGCCTGCACCTTAACATTTATCTTTTCTCCCTCTCTCTCATAGTTTTATATTATAGACAATATATAGCTTACATTATGCACCAACAATTTTAGGGGTACAAAGCTTCATATAATTATGTCTGGGAATACGCGAACAAAACAGATTGAATGCCACTAAGTTAGATAATTGTAATGCCATACGTTTTATTTGCCATTGGGGAGACCCCTAATGTAGACCTACACTTACTAATCTAAAGACACAATAATGACGAGTAGGTTAATTTTAAGAGCTATTAGACAGCCATCGATGAATATAATTTTTTGTTTGTATATTCCTGGTAGTAATTCTTTAATAATAAACCGTTAATGACTACATATACATCTTAGTAGTATAATTAACAGTTATGTCGAGATAATGCCTGAATTATACCCAACCTCCAGTATAAAACATATATATGTATGTGTCTCATATACTTGTATATCATATTTATATGGTATTCCAACAACCAATTGACACAAAAACATTTCCCTACAGCCTCCGTAAGTAGATAAAATATGACTTATAAATCTTTTTCTTAAGTGTCCGGAATAGTATTGCCGGTCAAAAGTATGTGTTGTAGGAATAGTAAAACTAATAATAGTAATAATAAGTGTAATAAACCTTGCGTACAGGTATGAATGTTATTTGCAAGCGGAGTCAATAAAAACAACTAAAAAAAGGCAGCTTCTTGGATCCTGCAATGAAGTAATCGTTTCTAGTTTTTTTTCCCTAACCTGTCTGAGGAGGTAGCGACACCTTTATATGAAGATTTGAAGATTTGGGCGAGTGGGGAAGGGAGGTTTTGGGGGGGGGGGTTATAGATATTAAGCAACTATTCATATCATATTAGTCTATATAATCAACGTGCAAAGCCAACCCGCAATTATACGCCTTTATGTTGAAATGCTGAATTGGTGTTTTGTGAAATAAATATCAGACAAAAAAAAAAAATTGCCATAAATATCTTAAAGAGTAGTTTATCCACATAAAACCCGCAACAGTGGTCGAACGCGGCCATTTGTACACAAGCAACGAAATGTCTAGACACTTTTTTGTCGCTACCTTTCTGTCTAGCAACTAAATCAACAGATGAACGACGGAACAGTCGCGTCTTTGGTTGTTTGTGTTCACAGGGAACATATTTGTTGCCAGGAAAAACTAAATTCCATAAACTTATATTACATCCGTTATCATAATGTATCATAATGGACGTAGAAGAAGTAGGTGATATTTTTCATTTTCTCAATCTTCAGGTAAACCCATTTACGGTGAAAGACTTTCATTTGGAACGTTTTATACAAGTTTTGAGCGTTGTGGTAATTATTCCGATAAGTTCTGTCCTACTATAGAACGGGTGTTTCCAGTTTTGGTGAACTTTTGGCTCTATTTGGACAAACAATTTCTCAGCAGGGCACCAATTGGAGAAGAGAAACGCTCGAACGATAGATATACACTGTATGCGATGTTGTTTCAAAACTAGACTGAACTCATGGGCTGGTCCAAGCACAATCTGGTGAGCAACGACAGAATTGTCGCCGGTGTACACGGCTCCAATTTGTTTGCACCAGCGCATCCAAGTCGTACGACAAATTAGTCGTCGCAATGTTGTGGGCTCCACAGCTATTTTCAACTGCTGGAACACAGTTTTGTCGTGTCGTTCTTGTGTTACACACTTACATTCAAACTTACTGAACACATTGTAACGACAAAAAAAGTGTTTATGCATTTTGTCGACTGTGTATACATAGCTTTAAGGCGTCACTATCCTTTTAGACTGTCTTGCTGATGATAGGGAGTTCGGGGTCTCGGGTCTCTGTCGGGTCTACTGAGGGTGGTTTTTCCTAAATTGCTTCCCACTCTCCTTCTACGCAAACGCGGGTATATTACCTTTAAAATGCAACCTTCCTCATCCCTACTACATTAGAATAATTATCATATATGCATATAACCGGAACAGGTAGTAAGACACTGTGATAAATATATATATATATATAAAATATATATAAGTTATCAACATCAACGCTCCCAAACATAATTTTTTTACAACCTTATCTATTTAAATACCTAATCAGTTGCTAATTTTAAAGACTGGAAGGCTCCTGGAAAACTTTGAGGGATTTGTTGAGATATTTGTGATTATAATAAAATAGGCTTTAGTTTGCTCTGACTGCAGTAAAGATGTACAGCCTTGACAAGTTGTAAGTGCCACTTTCTTACGAGCGGGTGGTAATTAAATATAATGCCGCGACGTTCTGGTGACACTACTGTAGCACTGTACTTTATTACGGGTATCTGGGGCTATATCATTATTATTTTAATAACAAACCGTAAGTGTGATTAAATTAATTTAATTCGCTATCGCTATGCGTATGACTCAACTCGGATCAGCAATCAGATATCACAAGCAACGCTGACTCCCGATATAGGGGGATGTGCTGAATAAAAGGTGTAGATCAATAAAAGTCCGTAGTAGAATATGTCTATCTAGAATAGGAAACAAGGAAAGGTAAAATTAAAAAAGTCAAGGTTTTCAAAGGGCAAATATTAAATTGCCTGTGTAAACTCGTCAGAGGAAGAGGGGAATTGTTATAAGCAGATAAACAAGAGACCTCACAGGGTGAACGGGTAATTTTCTTCCCTCTCTTTCTATTTCGTACATTATCGTCTAAGTGTAATAGTGAATTACTATTATCACCGTGTCTTACTAGCCGTTCTGGTTATACGCACTTACGCTAATGTGTAATGGTAGGGTGATTGTGAGATGAAATGGAGGACCTACAGTTTAACGTGGGATCCGAACCACGGTGGAGGCCTGGCATTCCTCACATTCACAAGTTGTGATTAATACACGTCTTTTCAGAAGTGAAAGAAGGGTTTAGCAATCAGATAAATCTGTGCCGGGACCAGGATTGAACCCCGGACCCCCAACACAGAGTCCGACACCTTACCCCTAGACCACAGGTCACCTGTGATAGTGAAAAGAACGTTAGGTAGCGTAAAATTAAGATGCAAACCGCTTCGAAATCTCTAAGTAGGCAACATCGTTAGATTACATTTGAATGAGTGTAATCAAATTTTTAATTTATTTAACTGATGTATAACATGCAATATGTACTGTAATTATTTGTAGTTACAGGAAAACCGTTGTGTTTACTACAACATGTAAATATTAAACATTTTATTATCAGAGATAACTGTTTATTACAATTCTCTTTTAACTTTGAGCTTGCCAACCAATAAAATATATTTCATTTGATTAATTTTGCTCCCCTACTTTCCGAAAAGTATATTCGGATTATCCGGGATTTTGGATTCCCGGAGTTTGGTCTAACGGGGTTTTACTGTAGTTTGAATCTATACCATGAAACGTAAAAAGGGATGTAAAAACTTGAACTAACATTTATTAGGCGTGGTGGTAAGACGGATGAATTTTAAAATACACTAAAACAACTCGAGAACAGTCTTCAGTGGTCTGCACAGATGTTGACGGTCTGTGAGGTAATCTAGCAGACCCGACAAACTGCCGGGATAGATTGCCGTGGAATGTATCCCCTGTCCGCCACTGTGAGGAAGTCTATATAGTGGAGGCGATAATGCGGGGTGAGATACAGGAAATAGGGGAGTAACAGCGACAAGGAGGAGGGGGCGGGGGTCCCCCCAAAGCCTCTACTCCTCGTTTATTTGGTCATCCCAAACTGCATGTCCGGTGTTTCTAATCCAAGCCCTCCGTATCACAGCGTCCTGCCTTGGATGTCCATTAATACTCTGACAAACAACTCTAGTAGATACAGGTCAGCTTGAGAGGGTTGGAGGAAAACACTGGGGGTTTCAATACATACAGGTCAGCTTGAGAGTGGACTATAGGAAATCACTGGGGGTTTCATACATACAGTCACTGAGATGTTGAGGAAACACTGGGGCTTCAATACATACAGTAGCTTGAGAGTGGACTTGGAAAAAGGGTTCAATAATACAGTCACTGAGAGTGGTTGGGGAAACATGGGCTTCAATACATACAGGTCAGCTTGAGAGTGGACTATAGGAAACACTGGGGGTTTCAATACATACAGGTCAGCTTGAGAGTGGTTGGAGGAAAACATGGGGCTTCAATACATCAGGTCACTGAAGTGGTGGAGGAACCTGGGCTTCAATACATACAGGTCAGCTTGAGAGTGAACTATAGGAAATCACTGGGGGTTTCAATACATACAGGTCATCTTGAGAGTGGACTATAGAAAAACACTGGAGGCCTCAATACATACATTTTCAACTTGAGAGTGGATGTAATGAAATTACTGGATCCATGTGCTGGATGTATATAAATTAATATAATATATTCCTGGAAGGAGAGGTAGAAACCATCGAGGAAAGAATCTCCTCAGTATATCCGACCGGGATTCGAACCGCGATCTCTCAATCATCAGCAGGCAGGCTTACACGAGGATAGGCCTAACTTTTAGACCATTTGGCCACTGAATTTGGTTGAACATTGCCTTAATTTATTTTTGATTCAATACAGTTTAAAAAGATACGAATATCGACATTTCCGATTGTTTTGGAAATTTGCGTTAGTGCCGTTAAGTCTCCCAAGGATGGTGTGTACCTACCACGAAGAATTGTCTGCACCTGACGATACCGCACTGAAGAACCTCAAGCAGGGACACTCCATCTTGGGTTAAGGAAGGTCGGGAGCCAATCAATGGTCTAATTACGTGCTGGATCAATGTGCGGTAGTTTAAAGGGGGAGACGAGGAGGAATGAGGTGCTCCAAGGATCTACCTGCCTTGTACGACACTTGATTCCCTGAGCTTCTGATGTTCAGGGGAGGGGAAGGGGGAATATATGCTCATCACCGTGTGAATGGTGTTATCTGATTGTTGAAACCAGTGGTGGCTCGTGGATTGTTACCATAGGTGAGCTAGTATTATTATTAGCACCGCGTCTTACTACCGTTCCAGGTTATACGCACTTAGCTAATGTGTAATGGTAGGGTCATTGTGAGATGAAATGGAGGACCTACAGTTTAACGTGGGATCCGAACCACGGTGGAGGCCTGGCATTCCACACATTCACAATTTTACGATTAATACACGTCTTGTCAGAGGTGAAGGAAGGGTTTGGCAATCAGATAGATATTTGCCGGGACCGGGGATTGAACCACGGACCCCCAGAACAAGAGTCCAACACCTTACCCCTAGACCACCAGGTCACCCTACCATGGGTAAACTAAAGATACAATTTACATAGGATAGCTTGAAATGCTACTAGATCTACATTCACGTATTCATACGCCAAGTCATGTGATTTGCAGTTGTTACTTTTGATAAATATTATCACTGCCTATTAAATAACAGTAAGATAGTGAAAATGAGTTCAATGTCAACCGTAAAATAAAAGTTTGTATTTTATAAAACACCTTTTTTTAAAAAATTGGACTGTATATCTACATTTATAACCATTTCATGTGCTCTCAGAACTTCAACATTTCACGTGAAATGTAGTTAAAAATAAGCTAATTTCAACTTTAATTATTTTTTAATTGAAAAAAGATAAAATTTGGTGTTTTTAACCCTTCAAGGACATGTCGATACTTCTTTCATCTAGTCCAAACCATATTAAAAAAATATATAAACTTAATTCTTTAATAAAGCGTGATTTCTTGACGTCTGCCACGGTAGTTGCCCCCCTTAAGGTCATTTGACCATTAATAATAAAATTGCACAATTTTAACAAGTGTATTATTATAATCTGTAAACAGTGATTCAATAATTTCAAATCTTTACGGTTCACGAGCTTTGAGGGGTCAACTTGCTATTTTATGATTTTTGTGTACCATTAAGGTAAAGAAATTAATGTAGGGTGCTGAAATTTACTATAACTTGTCATGAATATTAGGTGTACACATTGACATATTTATAGTATTAATAATAATACAAACCTCTTTGGGGCCACGTGGTCTAACGCGCTATTCTCACAGTAGACTAGAATTCTAATAACGGGGAGATAGAGGATCGAGTCTCACTCGGGCTTACTGAGGGTTTTCCAAAATTGTTTCCACTCTCTTCCAAGCAAGTGTGGGTACATTTTCTATTAATATAACCTTCCTAATTCCTAAACACTAGTGTAATTAGTACTAAGCGTATAAACCGACGGGTAGTAAGACGCGTGGCTAAATAAAAACATGTAGTCAATGACCTAATTGACTAAAACTTTGTAATGTTGGCAACAAGAGTGGTATATTAGCTCTGGTTAGACAGACCTAGGTTCAAACTCATACCTGTACAACTTAGTAATGTTGGCAACAAGAGTGGTATATTTGCTCTGGTTAGAAAACCTAGGTTCAAACTCATACCTGTTACAACTTTTGTAATGTTGGCAACAAGAGTGGTATATTAGCTCTGGTTAGACAGACCTAGGTTCAAACTATACCTGTTACAACTTAGTAATGTTGGCAACAAGAGTGGTATATTAGCTCTGGTTAGACAGACCTAGTTCAAACTCATACCTGTTTACAACTTTGTGATTACTCATCTTTTGTTTTATTTTTTTTTATTTTATTTTTACCATCGCGTCCTACTAACCGTTCGGTAACACTATGTACTAATTTTACTAATGTGTTAGGGATTAGGATAATTTAATTGAGATGAAGTGCACCCACATATGCGTGAAAGAGTGGAAAACATTTATGACAAACCACCCTCAGTGCACCCGACCTGGATTGAACCCCGACCTCCTCGTATTCAGCAGGCTAGTCCAACATGAGAGTAGCGCGTTATCTCATCAACCACCGAAGCGGGTATCTTCTTTACTTATTAAGGATGCAGTTGTTTTGGTAATTGAGTAATTAATGTTACCTTGTAATCCTATTTATTTGGTTTAGTTGAAAATAGCTTTTACTCAACAGGTCCTATTAGCATTATGTTCCCTCTTAATCCTTTTCCCTTGGTTTATTTAAAGTCACTATTGGACACCATTATTATTCACCCGTTTCAGGGTGTTTGATTTTTATTTGTCGACCTCAATGGTCTTGGGGTAAGCGGATCACCTCAGCACTCAATTTTCGTGGGTTCAAACCCAGTCGGGAGTCGACGGATTTTTCTCGAGCGATAAAAATCTGTAGCACAACTTCCTTCGGAGGGCAAGTAAAGCCGACGGTCCCAAGTCGATTGTGTGTGTAAAAGAACCCTGGAAGGTATGTGACAATCCCTTTCCGGCTAAATTGGTAGGACCATTCACTCTCGTCATTGAAAACTCTCGTGTTCTGATATAATTAATTGGTTCAGAGAGTCCAAGTTAAATACCTAAAAAAAAATCATTATAGGGGTCATCAGCACCTAGGACTACACTCCGGATTCTACTCACTCGTTTTGTTACATCATGAAAACAAAATCAATGCCAACCAAAGATTAGAACCAGGGCCCTGGGCCTGGATTCACTAACGGAAGCAAATAGTTGCGCCGGCGCAAGTTTGAAATATGTGCCCAAATCCCTATTCACTAAAAGAAGAAGGTCAATTTGAGAGCAAAGTTGTGTCTTTTATTTGCCACCACTCAAGAGTAGGCGCAAATATTAAATCATGATTGTCACTTCAATAAATTTAAATGGAGACATATTATCGTATTGGCATAAAATATAATTAGTTACCAAACTGTACTCCAATTAATAATAAGAAAATTAAAATAACATACGTCTGTCCAACACAAAATTTGTTTCAATTTAAATAATGGTAACAAAGCAATTACTTACCTTTTACTATTGAATTTTTATATTCAAACAACGCAATGGCATTTATTTTATTATTACAAAACAAAACCACGAACTGTGTAATCTTTGTCTAGATCCAAAGAGGTTTGTATTCCTCCAAGTACAAAGCATCTCGTCACTAAATATGATGATTAGTGAAACTTTAAAACAAGTTTTAAAGTTTCTATAAATGTTTTATTAATGGAACTTAAGCTTTAAACTAATAATATAAATAAGTACTAAATAATGTACTAATATTGTTGTTGTAAACCACCCAGAAAGAGGCCGCTTCTAATTTTATTGCTAGTTTATACGCAACATATTTATAAATATTTGTATTTTCTGTCATTTTCATTGGAGATTTAAAATAAAGTAGCCTTGACTTTGAAAGTAAAGTCTTCGCAAGAATTGGTTGAAAAGAGCGCAATTGATGACGTTTATAGTGACGTCACTATAATCTTCCCACCGGTTTGGGCCTTGTTTAGTGAATACGGAAATGGAGCCAATAATAAGGTGCATCTTTGGGAGTATCTTGGGTGCAAAGTTGCGCCATTTATAGACTTGCGCCGGAGCAGAATTGCACTCGTTAGTGAATCTAGACCCCGCGGAAGTCTCCTGGTAATCGGTAAGGACGCTGAGGGCCGACGTTCCTGAGCAAGTCCGAGGTGTGCACTAGAAGCGTCCCGGCGCGTCTAAGAGAAAGAGAGGGAAGGATATCTGCGCTGGACCTCACACAAAGAGATGCGTCCAGTCTCCCGCGCATGTATACATCTCGCGTGCTGACCACTGACCAGTCAGAGAGAGGGAGGGGAGTGTCTGTGTCACACACGCGCGTGCCAGTGGCGGAGCGGAGGAACGTTGCTGGGGTAGGAACAGAGCCGACATGTCATCTCACTGGCTGAAAGGGGTTATCTGGGAGAGGAGAACAGGGGGGTATCGACATGTCCTTGTCTTGCAGGGATTAAAACCGTTTTAGCTTGGACAGCTAGAATCGAGTTTTAAACAGTGTTGCGTCGTGGCGAGTTGACATGGTAAGAAGAGTTAGTTGAAACTGCACCTGAGAATTGTTCTCATCACTCAGTAGAACATTCATTGGTCAGGTTTCAACGGAAATACATTCCCATGTGTGGTGTGTAAAGTAGAGCATGTGTGTGATTGGTCAAATGGGGACAGAGTGGGGAGAGCATATCACAGGTACAGTTGTAACAAGCTCTGCTTACCTTGGTCAAATGGGGACAGAGTGGGGAGAACATATCACAGGTACAGTTGTAACAAGCTCTGCTTACCTTGGTCAAATGGGGACAGAGTGGGGAGAACATATCACAGGTACAGTTGTAACAAGCTCTGCTTACCTTGGTCAAATGGGGACAGAGTGGGGAGAACATATCACAGGTACAGTTGTAACAAGCTCTGCTTACCTTGGTCAAATGGGGACAGATTGGGGGAGAACATATCACAGGTACAGTTTTAACAAACTCTGCTTACCCTGGTCAAATGGAGACAGAGTGGGGGAGAACATATCACAGGTACATTTACAACAAGCTCTGCTTAGCCTGGTCAAATGGGGACATAGTGGGGTAGAACATATCACAGGTACAGTTGTAACAATCTCTGCTTACCCTGGTCAAATGGGGACATAGTGGGGGAGAACATATCACAGGTACAGTTTGTAAACAAGCTCTGCTTACCATGGCAGCACTTCACGACACGACACTGCCCTGAACCCATCAATCATTAGATCGAACATCGCGGGATTATTCCGGTTCTTTCTCACAAGACAAGATTCGGTAACCCTGATAAAAATGCGCACTCAGTGATAAAGCGCAGTTCAGTTTCCTCCGAAGGCCGTCCTTGTGAAATTGACGGAGGGGTTGGGAAGGCGGAGGGTTGGCTCTATGACTACTGGTCATGGTGCCGTAGCAACCCCTGGACAGATCAGCAGATGACTTGTTCCAAGGGGAGGGGGTGGGGGGGGACCGATATTAAACTGGGCACAGGCTACGCTGTTCCTCAATACCCACCAGTAGGAGGACAAAGACCTCAGGATATGTTGTGTTGGCGGTAAGGATTAATAAAATACAAGGAGATTCTTTGTGTGTGTGTGTGTGTGTGTGTGTGTGTGTGTGTGTAGGATGAAGAATATCTTTTGTACAAGTCTCGTGTTTTACAAGTTATTCCTCTAAGATACAAGGCATTGTGAAGTATGTTTGTATTTTGTCGTTGTGTGGGGAAAAAAAAATGGGAGGGGAAAAAATGATAATAAAATTGAAGAGCTTCTCTTTATTGAGGCTTCCATGAGATTTTACAGTGTAAATATACTGGTATTCTATAAAGAAACGGATAGATGGATATACCTTATGTTTGAGGTTCGGCCGGTGGTCCCGGACGTATAAAAAAAATATAGTACCTCATTTTAAAAGTAGGGTGTAGTAAAATCACATACATTGCCCTTCAAAATGAGAGAATCAATGTATATTTTTAATTTCTCTGACATCCAGAAAATATACTAGATCTACTTGTACTTATTCATACGCTTAAATGAAGATACCAATTATTGGTCCAATTATGTGTTGCTCATGATAAATATTTAAAAACTGTTTAGGTTACTATGCGTAAAAAAATTATACCGAACATATTTGCAATGAAGCAATATTTCGATAAATTTAGCACACAATTTTGTTATAAAAATGGCAAAAAACAAACAAACCACACTTGAATTAAATCGTGTTTACTTTCATATCATCTTAAAGCGCTATAATAGGATATCAGAAATTACCAAACGCCCAACAACAAAGTAGGCTTGTGACGTTCCTGTGTGGAGCTGTCTGACAGTAGGAGAACAAACAGGAGTGGAGGAAAATACAAATCACAATACAATTTGTGTTATGACCCCATTATTAAATGACATCATTCGATTCACAAAGACCCAGTCCACGCTTCTATACCAGTTACCTTTCCTTTACCGGGCTCTCAATGATTAACCAAAATAGGTGGCTTTTTGAACTTTTCAGAGAGGAAAATTTCAACTTAACTATATTTTACAAGTACTATATACTATGTAGGGCTGTAGGGTAGTAAAATATAGTATTGTGTTGATTCAAGTAAACACTTAAATTGTGTACTAGAATATTTAACCTGAAAATGTCATTGCTTTTGCAGTTTCCATTATACACACATTTTTTCGGCAAAATAAATATTGTTCCAGTAGCAACTTTTAGTTTAATTATCTTCACATGGGGATATCAACAGTTGTTGAATATCTGTCAGCGGCATTAGATGACAAACTTTTAAATAAAGAGAAAAATTTGTCATTAAATTCCAGAACACCCTCGACAGATATTCAACAACTGTTGATATCACTAAGAGAAGAAAATAAAATTCTTATGTTTGTAAGCCTACTGGAGAAATATTTGATTGATTTTGACCAAAAAAAAAGTTTAAAAAACTGCAATAAAAATACTGCCCTTTAACTCCTGTTCCTTACACTCCCACATTAAGTTTATTAATTGACACAAAAATATGCCCAGTAAAAGTTATCAAACATTTGAAATATTATTAGTCATAATCAACAGTTTTAAGGTTTACCACACTGAATGCGATACTCCTCGAGATCTCCCCACTCCCCCTCTCCACCGAAATGTTCCCATGAGATGACTCATCCCCCTGAGTCTCATCAGAAGTCACCACCGTACACCTACTCTTCTTTGTAGTTTCGCGGTGCCCTGAAGTATCTAGAGACCTCGGTCGTGAATCTCCTCTGGACCAGTATTTTTTTTTACAGATCTCCACGCATGGAGCAGCTTTAATAAGCAGAACATCGGAGCAAGTTAAATCTCTGGTCACGACGTGTCCGAGGTCAGACTCTACCTCCCTTCCCTCTGACCGGTGATATTGCAACCAGGCGTACCGAATGCTGGTGGCATTTGTCGAACCCTCGAGAGGAAAATGTTAAGGTGGGATTGTAGGGGACGAGATAAAAGGTCAAGGTTTTTTTTGCAAAAACTTTTTTCTGCAATTCAAATATTGTTCAGTAGAAACAAAGAGTTTAATCTTCTTCACATGTTGATATCAACAATTGTTGAATATCTGTCATGAGCATAGCGGTATTAGATGAGAATATTTTTAAATGAATATAAAAAGTTGTAATTAAATTCTAGAACACCCTTGACAGATATTCAACAACTGTTGATATCATATTGTGAAGAAGATTAAACTTTATGTTTGTACTGGAGAAATATTTGATTTATTTTGACCAAAAGAATGATTTGATACAAAAAACTTCAAAAACACTGAAATTTTCTCACCTTCCTAGCCACTCAACCTTAAGGAACCTCCTTACTTTCACGTCATTCGAGTAGCTCCCTCTCCAACCCCCCCCCCCCCCACACACACACACACACACACTCGAGGGATTCATCCAAAGATTTAGGGATCAGTGGCTGAATGGTCTAAGACGTCATTCTCGTGCTAGACTGACCTGCTGATGATATCGTGGTTATTATGTCCGTCCAACTCTCCTTTCAAACAAATGTTAGTATATCACCTCTAAAATAGTTCCTTCCTCATCCCTACCCCCCATTAGAGTAATTAGTACTTGTGCTTATAACCTGAACATGTAGTAAGACGCGGTGATTAAAAAAACTACTTTATCTCACTGATAAATTGCCAGGAACACACAATTCATTTGGTTGGTTGGATTAGGTCTCATTATTTACTATACTACTATAGAGCCACATGGCTGACTCACTCACTCACTCACTCACTGACATTAATGTTTACTCACTTCCAGATGAGCTAGAAACTTAAAATTTGGCAAACTTATAGCTTCTAGCCTGTAAATGACGGGAAAATTCCAAAAATTTAACAATTTTAATTTTTTAACCCCCGAAAAAAAATTCAAAATGGCGGAGCAACTTTAAAGTCGGTGCGGACCTTTCTTTGGAGGTTTCTTGTGGCTAAACGGTAAGACTTGTCAAAAAAATTGTTCTGGAATTACATTAGTTTACATCCACTTGCAAAGAAAACTCATCGGGGGTTTGCAAGCAAAGCGAGTTATTTATTTTATACTGACTTAACACAAAACACTATTATTGTGTGTGATATGTGTAAGGCCCTAGTCACATGTTGTGTCAAAGTTAAGAGTATAATCTGATCGAGTGGCGCATAAATTAACACGCTAGCAAAACTTAAAACAGTAGATTGTCAATATATTACAGTTTTTTATCAGATAAACAGATCATTTAGATTATTATAGCTATGGATGTTTTCCAATTATTGTGTTGTGTATGGAAACTAATCAACAGGGAACGAGAAAAACACACAATCTCCGTTTAAAGAGTTGTTTTTACTCATTTCACAACAGTAGATTCAGCCAACTTCTTGAATCTCGCTTTATAGTCCAACGCGCATTGATACAGTCGGTTATTGTAGGCGCAGGCATATTGATTGAGTCGGTTGTTTTAGGTGCCTGCGCATTGATTAGTCAGTTGTTTTAGGCGCATGCTAAACTGATTTAGTTGGTTACTGTAGGCGCATGTGCACTGTTTGAGTAGTTTGGTTATAGAATTTCGTCCTTCCAATGCGCAATTTGTGGAAAAGCGTAGGCCCATCCGAGATGGTCTCTACCAGCGTAGAGTTACCTTAGCAGTTAGCTCTGACTTCCTTGTGATTGGTAGAGAACTCATCACGTGACCACATCTCGGTTCTGCTATATGTTTTTTTGGTGACGTTTTACGGTAAAGTCGAGCGAGGCTCGACCGATGAGAGAGTCAGTCTCCTCTCTGCGAAAATAATGTCAGGGGGGTGTGTGAGGGGAAGAAAGGAGAAGGTCATGGTAGTAGACGTAGGACCAGCAGCAGCGACCAGCAAAGTGGTAAGTAATCTCATGACCTCCTCAATTAGCCACACATGACCGTGATTACTGTGATCATGCGCCTGAGAGGGGTGGAGCTATGCAGCCACGCAGACGGAGGAACTATTACCGGACTCTTGGGGGGACCACTACCAATTATTAACTGCACCCAAAAACCGCTCGCTTTGATACACTTTAGAGGGGGGGGGGGAAACGTGAGTTTTTACCTTTTTATTCACGTGCTCCCGTATAAAATATATTATATATGTAAAAAAATTAATTAAAGAGGTTTTTATTACGGTTAACATTGATAATATTTTAAATGAGCTCGACGTATGAATACGTGAAATATATCTAATAGTTTGCCTAGCTGTTGGATAAGATTATTCCTATTAAAATTGGATTGTAAGTGCATCTTTCTAGCTTGTGTATATATATTATATATATATATATATATATATATATATATGTTTGTGTGTGAAAGATATATATGTAAAATATAATATTACATACATAATCTAGGAAGATGCACTTACAATCCAATTTTAATAAGAAGAATCTTATCCGACAGCTAGACAAACTATTAGATATATTTCACGTATTCATACGTCAAGTTTATGTTTAATACAGCTGTCACTTTGACAGATATCAATACCAATAAAATAACAATAATAAAGTAGTTTAATGTTATTATTGTTAGTTGCATTAAAAAAATATTTCTGTATTTTCAAAACTGAGATTATTTCCTTAGTGGAAATTTTCACCTTCGCTAGGATTTGAGGCATCTAACCAAATTCTTCAAAGAGGGGGGGATGTTGGTTAAAACCTGAATCCCAATCCCTCACAGATTACGGTCGAGATCTATTATATTAGGCTACTCTAAATAAACAATTGAAATACCTACTTCGTTGGCCGCATGGTATAAGGCGTCACTGGACTGCTGATAACGGTAATATCGGGTTAAAATCCCGGTTGGTTGTACCAAAAGGTATTTTTATAAAAAAAAATTACCCTCCTTCCACGCAAATTCGGGTACACTTACACTAAACTCAAAATTCTTCATCCTTATTATATTAGCGTGATTTGTAGGTCTATTTATGCGAATGGGTAGTGAGACGCGATGCTAAAAAAAATGAAGGGTGGTTTAAAACCTTAGCTTAGTCGGTAGCATGTCTACCTTCTGAGATAAGGATACCGGGTTTGATGCCTGGCTTGGGTGAAAATGTATCATTGGTGGAATGTGGAGTTCCTCTTCTACAATATTAAATTATCTGTCGGATGGGGGGGGGGGTGGGTTTAGATTTAAGTAGGTTTATTAGTCATTTGTTGATAAAATCAGTCTGTTTAGAAAGTGTACGTTGGATACATCAAATCAAGGCCGTAGCCAGCCAATAATTTCAGGGGGGGCTTGGTCGGCATATCCCCCAATTGATAGAAGCTATAAAAAAAATTCTAAATGACAATTCTAGAAGCTCTCTGAAGTGGTTTTTTCATGGTAAAATAACTCACTAACTGCTGAAGGCTTGGAAAATTTCTAAATATTAAAGACTTTTTGAATCTCTGTGAAGTTTTTTTATGGTAAAATAATCCCCAAAATGCCGAAGGCTATGAAAATTTCTAAATATTTAACACCTCTAGAAGCTCTCTGAATTACTTTTTATGGTAACACAGCCCCCTAATTTGTATTTGTATCTTAATTTTGATATTGTTTGAACCATAAATAAAGCCATATATATTTTGTTCATAAAATTTTTCGGGGGGTTTGAACCCCCAAAACCCCTCCCTGGCTACGGCCTTGTATCAGATAATAATATAAACTATGGAAAGTTATCTACGGTAAAATTAAGTTAAGAAGAAACTTTTATAAAATACAAACACTTATTTTTGTAGTCGACATTGATAATGTAATAATCCTATTGTTAGTTTATAGTTATCGATAATGTCTATTGAAAGTGTAAACTGAGGGTCATATATCCTGACGTATGAATATATAAATTAATTTTTTTAGAACCATGTGTTGCTATCTTTTCAGGTTATACGCATATCTACTTACTAATTACGTTAATGAGATAGTGATGAGGTAGAATTGAATTTTAGAAGAAGCGTATCCATATTTTCGCGGAGGTAGAGTGTAAAACCATTTAGAAACCCCTCCTCCTCAGTACATCCAACCGTGATTCGAACCCCGATCTCTCTATCATCGGAAGTACAATCTATTGTGAGAGTGACATCTTAAACCCTGCTGCCACCGAAACAGGTTTATATGAAAATTGTTTTAGTTATGTTTATTTCTGTCAAAAAAAAAGTGTCTTCCTATCTAAATAAGACTGTAGAAAAATTTTAAAATCAATAATCTCTTACTCCCCCCCTCCCCCTCCAACCCCTCTAAATAAACTATTCCTCTCTATGAAAATTTCTTACGAACAAAAACCATCGGAACATGCAAATCTAATAAAAAACTACCCCTAGTTTTCAAATCACCTCTCATAACTTCCTCCCTCACTCCCCCCCCACCCCCGGTAAATCGGTCGTCCGCCCCTCCACAGTAGACTGACTGTTAACTCAGGAAACGACGAATATGTCCGGGCAGCAAGATTGGACGTTATTACTTCCTGTGAGTCAATGTTGCTCTCGGAACCCCTCCCCCCCCCCCTTGTTGTACATCCCTTGAATTCTTGACCACGCTCAACTCCCTACCAGACCTGACAAGAGGGGTTGATACCAGTGGCGTGACCTGGAATGTTGCAAGGAGTATGTAGAGTTAGTTTAGACCGTACTTGTGATAATATGTTCTCGCTCACTCAGTACAGTGGATATCATCGCTGAGGGAACTGCATTTTTATTATTAGAATGAAACTTCGTCGACATTCTCTCGTTTTCCGTGTGGTCAATCTCCCCTCAAATATAATACAAGTTTCACAACGCTGGTTAGTCGAGGTTGCCAGTAGCTCCTTCTTACACCAGAACACCACCTTCAGACATAACTCAGAGTGAGGAAATTTGGCAGCAGTTAACCGACAGAGAGCGAATATAAAGCTTCCCTCCATAAGACCTGTAGTTCCTTTAGCAATGATATCGAGTGTAGAACACTCATTGATCAGGTATCAATAGAAATACATTCCCATGTGAGGAACGTAGAGAGTATATTTATGATTGGTCAAATGGGGACAGAGTGAGGTAGAACATATCATAGGTACAGTTTTAATAAGCTCTGCTTACCCTGGTCAAATGGGGACAGAGTGAGGGTAGAACATATCACAGGTACAGTTTTAACAAGCTCTGATTACCCTGGTCAAATGGGGACATAGTGGGTAATAACATTTCACAGGTACAGTTATAAAAGCTCTGTTTTACACTAATAAGTTAAGGATGCAGAAGGTTAAATTTTGAAAAAGTGTACCCACATTTCCGTCGAGGTAGAATAGAAAACCCTTTAGGGAAAACCACCCTTAGTACATCCGAACGGGATTTGAACTCCAATCTCCCTGTCATCAGCAGTTCTATCCATGCGAGAATTACGCCTTAGACCATGTGGTCACGGAAGCAAGTACGAATAAGGTTGTTTTAGAGAAATTTAGGGCCTTGATTTAATATTCTAGATCTCAAATAGGATTCTGCCCACACCATTAGCCACGCAGTTTATGACGTCAAGCTCGAGATAAACTGGACTTCCGATGACGGAAAGGGACTCGAATCCCGGTTGGGTGTAGACCTATTGAGGAATTTAAAAAATATATTTTTGTACTCTGCCTCTACGTAAATGAAGGCACACTTCCTCTATATCAAATCATTCTCATCCCTAACACATAAGTAGTATAACAGATGCGTGAAACCTGAACAGATAGTGAAACTCAATCTTATTTTTGTGGTGACCTGGTGGTCTAGGTGTAAGGTGTCAGACTTCTGTACTGGGATCCGGGGTTCAATCCTCGGTCCCGGCACAGATTCATCTGATTGCCCAAACCCTTCCTTCACCTCTGACAAGACGTGTATTAATCACAACTTGTGAATGTGTGGAATGCCAGGCCTCCACCGTGGTTCGGATCCCACGTTAAACTGTAGGTCCTCCATTTCATCTCACAATCACCCTACCATTACACATTAGTGTAAGTGCGTATAACCCGAACGGGTAGTAAGAAGAGGTGCTATTAATAATAATAATACATTTTTTTAATCATTGGTTTTTCCGTCTTTGCGCCGTGGATTTAGACCACCTGCCGTTACGTGAATCTTTTCCCTCGCACACATCCTTGTGTATTATACGACACACGTACTGGATTCACGCACGACTTTTATAAGTTCCCTTCCAACGAACAATATTTCCGAGATCGTAACGAGAACAAGTCATTCTTAGCAACGACGGAATCTTCTCTGTACCGGGTTTATGGCGGCCTGGTATGGGTCATAAACACAGCCGTGTTTGCAGTTTCCAGGCCATACAATGTTGAGAGCTTCGCACGTTATCACATCGACAATATACTTGCCCTCTTGAGGCACTTGTCTCTTTTCTACCATCTTGAGGCACTTGTTTCTATTTTACATTTTGAGGCATCATTTCCACTTTCCCTCTTGAGGCATTTGTTTCTTTCAACCATCTTGAGGCACTTAATTCTATTTAACAACTCGAGGGACTTTATTAGATTTGACAACTTGAGGGACTTGATTCTATTTGACCTATTGAGGCAACTGTTTCTATTTTACATCTGAGGCACTTGGTTCTATTTGACATATTGAGGTAACTGTTTCTATTTTACATCTTGAGGCACTTGTTTCTATTTGACATCTTGAGGCACTTGTTTCTATTTGACATCTTGAGGCACTTGTTTCTATTTGACATCTTGAGGCACTTGATTCTATTTGACCTATTGAGGCAACTGTTTCTATTTTACATCTTGAGGCACTTGATTCTATTTGACCTAATGAGGCAACTGTTTCTATTTTACATCTTGAGGCACTTGATTCTATTTGACATATTGAGGCAACTGTTTCTATTTGACATCTTGAGGCACTTGTTTCTATTTGACATCTTGAGGCAACTGTTTCTATTTGACATCTTGAGGCAACTGTTTCTATTTTACATCTTGAGGCACTTGATTCCATATACCATCTTGAGGCACACCTCTCTATTTTACATAATGCCGTTGAAAAGGGAATGAGAGGAAATCTATATTTTTGTCATTTTTATCTTTTAGCTCGGATATTGATGATTCAAAGTTATTAATAGCTAATTGCAGCCAAATCAAGAATGCACAATTTTATTTATTTATTTATAAAAATTAATAAAAAAAGTCAATATTGCAGAGTGATAAGGGAGGGGTTGGAGCCCCCGTTTTCACCCATTTATTCTGTTACTGTGAAGTCGCTTCTTACGGACTACGAACCTTCCGGATACGGAGTGTGTAGACGGGGCCTTAGTGACACCTGTAAAAGTTGCACCGTCAGTTTTTTTTCCCACGTTCCGAGGTAGATCTTCACACCAAACTCCGCTCGTTTCCGTCGTTGTGGGTAGAAGAGATAGGAGGACATGTAATTACTGTATTATTGCACGGTGTTTGTTTTGAGGGCGAGTGGGCACGAGGATGGCGACTCGCACGATCGGGAAGAGAAGGATCTCCTAGAGTCACGACCCTGAACCACCAACCATCATCTTCTGTTCCTTCTCTCTTGACTGGGCGATAAGTGCTCATCTTGGTAGTCGGGAGTTCACGCTCTTCCTGGGTCATTTTGACTGTGACTAGGAGCTGTCATATTGTCGCTGGTTGGCTGATAAGTGCTCATCTTGGTAGTCAGGAGTTCACGCTCTTCCTGGGTCATTTTGATTGTAGCTAGGAGCTGTCATCTTGTCTCTGGTTGACTGATAAGTGCTCATCTTGGTAGTCAGTAGTTCACGCTCTTCCTGGGTCATTTTGACTGTGACTAGGAGCTGTCATCTTGTCTCTGGCTGGGCAATAAGTGCTCATCTTGGTAGTCGGGAGTTCACGCTCTTCCTGGGTCATTTTGACTGTAATTAAGAGCTGTCATCTTGTCTCTGGTTGGGCAATAAGTGCTCATCTTGGTAGTCAGTAGTTCACGCTCTTCCTGGGTCATTTTGGCTGTAGCTAGGAGCTGTCATCTTGTCTCTGGTTGACTGATAAGTGCTCATCTTGGTAGTCAGGAGTTCACGCTCTTCCTGGGTCATTTTGACTGTGACTAGGAGCTGTCATCTTGTCTCTGGTTGGGCAATAAGTGCTCATCTTGGTGGTCGGGAGTTCACGCTCTTCCTGGGTCATTTTGGCTGTAGCTAGGAGCTGTCATCTTGTCTCTGGTTGACTGATAAGTGCTCATCTTGGTAGTCAGGAGTTCACGCTCTTCCTGGGTCATTTTGTCTGTGACTAGGAGCTGTCATCTTGTCTCTGATTCGGCAATAAGTGCTAATCTTGATGGAAGTCAGTTCAAATCTTCCTATATCCTTTTTATTGTAACTAGGAGCTGTCTTCTTCTCTCTGACAGAGAGAAAAGTACTTTGTATCGACAAATTAACAATTTAATCCCTCCCTGCAATAACTTTTATAATCTACTCAGCGTTAGCCACTCTAACCTGCAATTATTTTCTATATACATTTTGAATTAGGTTTAGTTAAAGGCCAACGTTATAGCTACCGAATTAAAACCCAAATTATAACTATGAAATAGCCTAAAGAGATATAAAAAAAACTTACTTAATGTAACCGGAATAAAATTCATTCACCTTCTTGATGAAGTGAATCTTTCTTTTCGAAACATCCGTGATGTATTCAGATCATATCGAAGTGATGAACCACCCAATTCTTGTTTGATGAGCTTGTACTACTAGGTATTTCATTTATTAAAACCTTCCTCTGTCTGTTTAAAGAGATCTATCCATGAGATAAGAACAGGTTGTCCTAAGAGTTCAGGACCTGAGAGTGTTCTGGATTGTATCACACGTTTGCCGACAAGAGGTAAGAGGCCGGCCGAGCTTTAAACAACACCTCTTATTAATTAACCAAACGTACAACATATGTCTACGTCATCACCAACATCTTGACGTCAGTTTTTAAATTATGAAAAAAAAATAAGCTCTATGACGTCAGCCCTTAAGCGAGCTATACCGACCGAACGGCCACCGCATGTTGGCGAAGACAGTGCCAACATCTGTGGCTAGACCGATAGAGGTATCATGTGGTCATCCAATGAGCCCTCTAACTGTTAATCTCAGTTTTCTTTACCATAGCCACTACTTATTTTTTCAAGTAGATCCTCAATTGTCCTCATGAGGCTGAGTGAACCACGTCCAGACCTAACGCCTCAGAAAAAAATCCAGAAGCTCCAGGGATCGACCTGGGACCTCTGGATCCATACATCGGATGCTCTTATATTCTTAAAACTCTTAATGTTTCTTTTTCCACACATTCGTCTACAACATTTAACCGCATCTTATATGGCCTGCACCTTCCTTTTGATCCCACACTCTACCTTCATATATTTACTTCTCACTCGATCCACACTCATCCTTCAACATTCCCAAACCAACGTAAGACGCTTCTTTCACATTGACTTATTGTATTCCCTTTCAAACCGCACTCCTTAAAGCACCCATCATTACTACTACTGTCCATACGAGTTTTTACACATACATTTCTTAGATATCTCATTCCAATCACATTAACCTTACTGTTGTGTTTTCCGACAATCCCACGCTCTGCATCCGTAAAACAATATTGGCGTTAACACAATTTTATGTACTGCCATATAGTTGGCAAAAATAGTTAAGATCTATGTATAGAAAATTAAACTAAACGAATCCACACAAGCAATATTTATCGAATTTGGCCAAAAGCTATACCAAAATAATTGGCTCAACTCACCTTCCCACCCACCCCACCTTAAAAGGTAACAAAGGTTAAGGGGTCTGTCTAGATATTCAAGATACACCAATCAGATGCTGCGCTTAGGTTAAATATTGACAAAACCTTTAGGGGACGGCCAGACTGGGCGAGCGCTCGAGCCTGGTGTAGTCCAGTCTGAGTTTACAGTCTCCCTTGTTACAGGCGCTAGACAATATTATTGTATGTTGGTTCATTGAGTGCTGGGAAAACTTCTCATTTTGACATTTTTATTACTATCGATAGGTTTAGCACACTTGCTACTAACGGCCTAATTTAATTGGTAAGATCATAAACCATAATTTATATATATAAACTGATATGTTAAAATACTTCAATATTATCAAACTAAGGCCTTTACAAATAAGAATCACATTAGCGTGGAGAGAGGATATAAAACCACAACAATAAATCACTTGTTAAAACCACCCTCAGTTCACTGATCCAAGATTCGAACTGCCTCCTCGTCAACAACTATCGAAGCTATCTGCTAATCCGCGCGCTCGCACACTTGTCAGTCTGGCCAAACCCTTAGCAATACACGAGTTTATTGTATACCGGAATAAACATAAAACTGTTTTGTATTACCCTATTTATAAATAGACTTGTTAAATCTTTTGGAAGAAAGATAACATTTTTTCTACTGTATAAAGTTTAAAAATCCACATTTCGGTAGATCATTAAGATCTAAATGTCCGGGAAACGAAAGGTCTAGACGCGTATAATGGATGTTTGTGAATAAATTAGCCTACGTCATTTAATAGGGGGAGGTGATGTCACAACAAATTGTATTGTAATTTGAATTTCCCTCCTTCTTTGTTTGTTCTTATAATCACGGATGGATCTAACTAGGAAGTTATAAACCCACTTGGTTTCTGGCTTTTATGAATATCTGATGGATTATTCTAGGGTAATCCATAAACTACGTAACGTTGTTGAGAGAGGGGGAGGGGTACTCTAATGTCTACATGGGGGTACGTCACAGTATTACGTAACACAGATATTATACTTAAATCCTGTTGTTGAAAAAATAATAATATTGTTCATAAATATATATGATAGTATTATTGCTAAAATAATTCTTTGATATCATTTATATTCAGGATTTTAAATGGATTCTGATTTGTATTAAATCTGAGACTTTCTTATTGTTTCACAAAACCTTTCCTTATGAAATAATAACATTCACTCTTGATGTGGAAAGTTACGTTGCACAGGTTGGAGGGGGGGGTTAGGATAAATGTCTACTTGGTGTTACATTGGGGGTTTGGGGAATGGGGGGGGGGAGGTAAAAATGTAGGAAAAAATTGTTACATGGTTTATGGATGATGACCCTAAGATGTGTGTTATTTTGGTAAACCCCCTCAGTACACCCGACCGAGATTCGAACCTCGATATCCCCGTCTTCAGCAATCTAGTCTACTGCGAAAGAGCAGCGCCTTAGATCCATGTGGAACCGAAGTGGGTTAGCTACTTCTTCACCTTAACTCTGCACCCAGATTAAATCAAGATGCAGTATCCAATTTGTTCATTTTGTGACCCATGGTCTCGTATTGTTTTCAAAGTAATCTAGATAGCCTACTACCAGGACACAGCCTACACACTATGGTTTTAGCACATAGATACCTCCTTCCAAACTCTGCTCTCCTAATAGGAACACGTGCAGTAAACTTGTCTGTGCAGATGTTTGTCCCGGATTTCCATGTTCGATGCTAATGTAACGGGCGACAGACATTCCATCGAGACTGCCCATTGTCCCCTGTTAGTCTACCTCCCCCCTCTCACCCTCCAAGGTAACAATTAAACCCACGACAGGGCAAGCAAGCCATAGCCCTGTTATAATTACGTGCGGTGCAAAGCAGACAAAGGACAGAGAGAGACCCCCATTGAATGCTAATCAAGCCGTCATAGGACCGGTTATCTCGGACAAAAGCATCGTAACAGGGCAACATGTCGAGGGAGGAGGTCAGCGCAGTTCATCAGGAGAACAGAAAACTCTTGGAGGCACGCCGGATTTTGCTCTCGGGTTGCCCTCTCAAAATCCACGTATCTTCTGGGTTGATGGGAACTCAGTTTTTTTTTTTCAAATATTAAAAAAAAAAAAGCTTGATTTATTGACGTTTGGGTTCATTATTTATCCTTGTCGGTCATCCGTAAAGAACATAATTTTGTTCCGTTCAAGAAGGAAAGTTCTAGATGTTAGCTATGATTATCAAGCTTGAAGTAAACAAACGTGATATTTTTTTTATTGGTTGTAACAAATTTTTGTAATAAAGTAGATTATTTTTTGGCAGGTATGGACTAATAGTTGTCTCCTCATAGGAAGAACATTTAAAGGCCCATTAAAAATAAATATATATAAGATAATATTTACAAAAAAATAACTAAACCTGTCTTATAATCATCAAACATTCGGTAAAAGATGACAGTTCAAGAAACATTTACGCGTGAATATTTTAAAAGAGAAGTTATTTGAACTGTCATTTAAGGCTCTTTCTATGGCGACTTGGTTATACACATTGTAATGTTGATGTAAGAAAAGTATTTTTTTTCTTTGGCTATCAACAATTATATGAAGTCAAGGAAAACGTTTGAAATATTATTAACACAGAAAGGTTGATTTTTTTAAAAATGAAATTTAAGAGAATGATTTAATTTTATTTTTTGTGAAGTGGGTGAAATTTAAAACAAAAGTTGGAACAATAAATATTATTTTATTAATAAGCTAAGGCTACATCTACACCTGCTTCGGTGGGCGAATGGTATAAGGCGTCAATCTTTAAATAGACTGGACTGCTGAGGACTGAGAGATTGGGGTTCGAATACCCATTAGGTATACTAAGGGTACTTTTTCCATGAAAATATATTTTTTTTACCTCCTCCAAATTCTACCTTCCTAATTCCTTATTCACTATCCTGGATAGCTAGACGTGGAATACACACAACAAAAAAGGTCCTTAAATATTAAATTGAATAGTGATCTACCTAATTTGTGACGCTTTTTAAAATAAAATAATAAATACAACCAGATGCTAATATTTATCTATTGTATGAAACAAACCTATGTCATTTTTATAGGAACCCACTTCATTAGCCGCACGGTCTAACGCGCTACTCTCACCAGTAGACTAGACTGCCGATGACAGGGAGATCGAGGTTTGAATCTCGGTCGGGTGTGTTGAAGTATTGTTTCCAAAATTGTTTTCCACTCTCTCTCAACGCAAATGCAAGTACACTTTCTTAAAATATAACCTTCCTAATCCCTAAAATCATTGGCGTAGTCAGTACATAAGCATATAAGCCGAACGGGTAGTAAGACGTGGTGTTGAACAAAATTAGAAAGTCCTGAGATCATTTTAGAACCTTGACCGAGTTTTTTTTAAACTTTCGCAGCCCACCTAACTTTAATGAACATGGGTGGGGTGGGGGGGGGGCATTTATTGAGTCGCACACTAGTTTTTTTCAGACAGGAATTGTAAATCTGTAAGAACTTTAATAGCTGTGACAATGTTTGCCCAAAGTTAGTAAGATGGCCACCCAGCTTGGTGCATTGTGCCTATATAAAGAAACTCGCTTTGCTCGTTGGGGGCGGAGCCCCCAAACCCCCAGTGAGTTTTCTTTGCAAGTGGATGTAAACTAATGTAATTCCAGAGCCGTTTTTTGATAGGTCTTACCGTTTAGCCACAAGAAACCGCCAAAGAAAGGTCCGCACCGACTTTTAAGTTGCTCCATCATTTTGAATTCTTTTTCGGAGGTTAAAAATTAGAATTTTAAACTTTTTGGAATTTTCCCGTCGGTAACAGGTTAGAAGCTATAAGTTTGCCAAATTTCAAGTTTCTAGCTCATCTGTAAGTGGGTAAACATTGATGTCAGTGAGTGAGTGAGTGAGTGAGTGAGTGAGTGAGTGAGTGAGTGAGTGAGTGAGTGAGTGAGTGAGTGAGTGAGTGAGTGAGTGAGTGAGTGAGTGAGTGAGTGAGTGAGTGAGTGAGTGAGTGAGTGAGTGAGTGAGTCAGTCAGTGAGTCAGTCAGTCAGTCAGTCAGTCAGTCAGTCAGTCAGTCAGCCGTGTAGCTTTATAGTAGTGTAGTTCAAGAACAGAGGAATTGGCCTAGTACACAGAATTCATCATCATCGTCAACCATTTCCAGCCTGTGGTCGGGTCAGTTTAGTAAAATGCCTCCATTTTCCCCTATCCTTCAACCATTCTTCCTCATTTAATTGCCTCCATTCTTCTCCTCTCATTTGCACACTTTCTGTTATCCGCCTCTCTCATTTCTTTCTTGACCTCCCTTGCGGTTCTTTTTCATACATACTTAATTTCCACCGTTTTATTTGACATTCTTTCCTTCTCCATCCTCATTACATGGCCATACCATCTCAGTCTTGCTTCCTCTACTATCTCATGTACTCCAACATCCTCATTACATGGCCATACCATCTCAGTCTTGCTTCCTCTACTATCTCATGTACTCCAACATCCTCATTACATGGCCATACCATCTCAGTCTTGCTTCCTCTACTATCTCATGTACTCCAACATCCTCATTACATGCCCATACCATCTCAGTCTTGCTTCCTCTACTATCTCATGTACTCCAACATCCTCATTACATGCCCATACCATCTCAGCCTTGCTTCCTCTACTATCTCATGTACTCCAACATCCTCATTACATGCCCATTCCATCTCAGCCTTGCTTCCTCTACTATCTCATGTACTCCAACATCCTCATTACATGCCCATACCATCTCAGCCTTGCTTCCTCTACTATCTCATGTACTCCAACATCCTCATTACATGGCCATACCATCTCAGTCTTGCTTCCTCTACTATCTCATGTACTCCAACATCCTCATTACATGCCCATTCCATCTCAGCCTTGCTTCCTCTACTATCTCATGTACTCCAACATCCTCATTACATGCCCATTCCATCTCAGTCTTACTTCCTCTACTATCTCATGTACTCCAACATACTCATTACATGACCATACCATCTCAGTCTTGCTTCCTCTACTATCTCATGTACTCCAACATCCTCATTACATGACCATACCATCTCAGCCTTGCTTCCTCTACTATCTCATGTACTCCAACATCCTCATTACATGTCCATACCATCTCAGCCTTGCTTCCTCTACTATCTCATGTACTCCCTCTATCCCTACTCTTTCCGGGATAACTTTATTCCTAATCTTGTTTCTCCTCCTGACAGATAACATGCTCTTCATGGCCTCCACTTTCCTAATCTCTCTTATATTCAATGTCCATGTTTCTGTTGCATATGTGACAATGGGTACAAAGTACGCCATGTACGACACTTCCCTACACTTCAAGGACATTTCTCTTCTCCATAGCAGGTCTCTTACACACCTGTAGAACAACTCTCCATAGCAGGTATCTTACACACCTGTAGAACAGCTCTCACTTTTCTCAGCTCTACTCCATCCAACTTTATATCTTTACTAGGCCTCACCCTCTTGTCATTACCACCACTTCACACTTTGCCATGTTAAACTTCCTTCCACAGGAATGTTTCGCTTGGACCACAACAATCGAGGCATAAATCGTTGATCCTCCACACCACAGCCTGGCCGTTGGACGTCAAACTGCCAACATGGGAAACATAAATACAACATTCCTGTTGTAGCAAGACTGGGGAGGGTAGGAGGAGTATTGTCTACACCTGACTGGAGGAGTAGTGTTGTCTACACATGACTGAGGGAGTAGTGCTGTCTACACCTGACTGAGGGAGTAGTGTTGTCTACACCTGACTGAGGGAGTAGTGTTGTCTACACCTGACTGAGGGAGTAGTGCTGTCTACACATGACTGAGGGAGTAGTGTTGTCTACACCTGACTGAGGGAGTAGTGCTGTCTACACCTGACTGAGGGAGTGGTGTTGTCTACACCTGACTGAGGGAGTAGTATTGTCTACACCTGACTGAGGGAGTAGTGCTGTCTACACCTGACTGAGGGAGTAGTGTTGTCTACACATGACTGAGGGAGTAGTGCTGTCTACACCTGACTGAGGGAGTAGTGTTGTCTACACCTGACTGAGGGAGTAGTGCTGTCTACACCTGACTGAGGGAGTAGTGTTGTCTACACCTGACTGAGGGAGTAGTGCTGTCTACACCTGACTGAGGGAGTAGTGTTGTCTACACCTGACTGAGGGAGTAGTGCTGTCTACACCTGACTGAGGGAGTAGTGTTGTCTACACCTGACTGAGGGAGTAGTGCTGTCTACACCTGACTGAGGGAGTAGTGTTGTCTACACCTGACTGAGGGAGTAGTGTTGTCTACACCTGACTGAGGGAGTGGTGTTGTCTACACCTGACTGAGGGAGTAGTATTGTCTACACCTGACTGAGGGAGTAGTGCTGTCTACACATGACTGAGGGAGTAGTGTTGTCTACACATGACTGAGGGAGTGGTGTTGTCTACACCTGACTGAGGGAGGAGTATTGTCTACACCTGACTGAGGGAGTAGTGTTGTCTACACCTGACTGAGGGAGTGGTGCTGTCTACACCTGACTGAGGGAGGAGTATTGTCTACACCTGACTGGAGGAGTAGTGTTGTCTACACATGACTGAGGGAGTAGTGCTGTCTACACCTGACTGAGGGAGTAGTGTTGTCTACACCTGACTGAGGGAGTAGTGTTGTCTACACCTGACTGAGGGAGTAGTGCTGTCTACACATGACTGAGGGAGTAGTGTTGTCTACACCTGACTGAGGGAGTAGTGCTGTCTACACCTGACTGAGGGAGTGGTGTTGTCTACACCTGACTGAGGGAGTAGTATTGTCTACACCTGACTGAGGGAGTAGTGTTGTCTACACCTGACTGAGGGAGTGGTGTTGTCTACACATGACTGAGGGAGTAGTGTTGTCTACACATGACTGAGGGAGTAGTGCTGTCTACACCTGACTGAGGGAGTAGTGTTGTCTACACATGACTGAGGGAGTAGTGCTGTCTACACCTGACTGAGGGAGTAGTGTTGTCTACACCTGACTGAGGGAGGAGTATTGTCTACACCTGACTGAGGGAGTAGTGTTGTCTACACCTGACTGAGGGAGTGGTGTTGTCTACACATGACTGAGGGAGTAGTGTTGTCTACACATGACTGAGGGGATAGTGCTGTCTACACCTGACTGAGGGAGTAGTATTGTCTACACCTGACTGAGGGAGTAGTGTTGTCTACACATGACTGAGGGAGTAGTATTGTCTACACCTGACTGAGGGAGTAGTGTTGTCTACACCTGACTGAGGGAGTAGTGCTGTCTACACCTGACTGAGGGAGTGGTGTTGTCTACACATGACTGAGGGAGTAGTGTTGTCTACACCTGACTGAGGGAGTAGTGTTGTCTACACCTGACTGAGGGAGTAGTGCTGTCTACACATGACTGAGGGAGTAGTGTTGTCTACACCTGACTGAGGGAGTAGTGCTGTCTACACCTGACTGAGGGAGTGGTGTTGTCTACACCTGACTGAGGGAGTAGTATTGTCTACACCTGACTGAGGGAGTAGTGTTGTCTACACCTGACTGAGGGAGTGGTGTTGTCTACACATGACTGAGGGAGTAGTGTTGTCTACACATGACTGAGGGAGTAGTGCTGTCTACACCTGACTGAGGGAGTAGTATTGTCTACACCTGACTGAGGGAGTAGTGTTGTCTACACCTGACTGAGGGAGTAGTGTTGTCTACACCTGACTGAGGGAGTAGTGTTGTCTACACATGACTGAGGGAATAATGTTGTCTACAGCTGGCAACTGAAGGAGCAAATTTGGCTGGTTTGTTTTTCTGCTGACGCGAAAGTTTAGATGCTCTCCCCACCCCCAATCGACTATTCACTTTCCCGTCTTGCAAATGCGGGTACACTATACATTCTACCAGGTCCCTTGGTGCGAATAGGTAGCCCGGACGGGAAGGAGTGTCCGACTCCTCGAAGGGTCGGGTTTGATGCGGGACTGGAGCGAGTGTAGTGTTACACGGTACAGTATCTGTCAGGGGCAGAGAGAGGCTGTGTGACCCACTTCCCACTGGAGCATCTTGGAGACTGGTAGAGTCCTCTGCCGCGTCAATCACGACGAGGTGGAGCCACGAGCACGATTATGAAACACAAGTAGAAACTGTTTGGGAAGGATCGGTTCATGGACGATACAGGGCTCTGGAGAGAGGGTCCTGGAGAGAGGGTCCTGGAGAGTGGGTCCTGGAGAGTGGACTCTGAAGAGAGGGTCCTGGAGAGTGGACTCTGAAGAGAGGGTCCTGGAGAGTGGGTCCTGGAGAGTGGGCTCTGAAGAGAGGGTCCTGGAGAGTGGGCTCTGAAGAGAAGGTCCTGGAGAGAAAGTCCTGAAGAGAGGGTCCTGGAGAGAGGGTTCTGGAGAGTGGAATCTGAAGAGAAGGTCCTGGAGAGAAAGTCCTGAAGAGAGGGTCCTGGAGAGGGGTCCTGGAGAGAGGGTCCTGAAGAGAAGGTCCTGGAGAGAGAGTCCTGAAGAGAGGGTCCTGGAGAGAGGGTTCTGGAGAGTGGAATCTGAAAAGAGGGTCCTGGAGAGTGGACTCTGAAGAGAAGGTCCTGGAGAGAAAGTCCTGAAGAGAGGGTCCTGGAGAGGGGTCCTGGAGAGAGGGTCCTGAATAGAGGGTCTTGGAGAGTAGACTATGAAAGAGGGTCGTCTGTGGAGTGTGTGAGTCTCAAGAGATCGTAAAGGTTGAGATCACACTGATAATATGATTACTACATTCTTGGGTCGTGTAATGGGACGGAGTAAGTACCTGCGATATGTTATCTCCCCTCTGCTACCATTTCAACAATCATACATACGTAATTTGTATATTTTCAAGAAAATTATTTTAAAATATGCAATAATCATGGTTTAAATATGCCCTGAAACTGAAAAAGTCCTAAAAGTATTGTTATATGCTAATCAAAAGGGACAGCTGCAGATAACATGACTTGACGTATGAATATGTGCAACCCATCTCGGTGGCTGCATGGTATAAGGCGTCACTCTTACAACAGACTAGACTTCTGGTGACGGCGAGATCGTGACTCAATCCCAATCGGGTGGCTTTTCCTAAATGGTTTCCCACTCTCTCTCCATGCAAATACGAGTATACTTCCCTTGAATTCAACCTTACTCATCTCAAGCCCATTAGCGTAATTAGTACATAATAAAAATAAAATTTTAATCTTAAAAAAAAGTGAGAGTAAATCTAGTAACTTTTATGCTGTAGATATGGTTCTTTCTATGAAAATTGGACTGTTGCACCATAAACTTGGTCCTAGGGAAAGATAACATAGCATAACCCTGTGTGTCACTCAACCAGGGACTTCCTGAGGGTCCAAGCTAAGTAACCACAGTGACAGCGAGAGAGAGAGAGAGAGAGAGAGATCACGTGACCAAGGAAGAGTTTAGAGCACGCTGTTATTCCCCGGCCCGAGAACGTGAGATACCCGACCAGATTGTGGATGACCTGCCTTAACAGTAACAAGACCAGTAGCCCCCCTACCACTCCTCACCACCCCCGTCTCTCTCAAAACCCAGCGGGGATTCCCACGGGGTCATTACCCCCCACCATAATACCATATTTAGACTCTCTAAATATCATTCACGGAGGCCATTTTTTTTTCTCATTTTAACTTTCTGGCGATCCTTCAGAGAGAGGACATATTGTAAAAGTAAAAAAAAAATTAATTCGATATTTTGATGGTTGTCGATGTTTCATGACCCAACTGAACCCGGAAAATTGATTTTCGCGTCTGTCTATTACTAGAACCGGAAAAATATCATCAGACCAATAAACAACTTTTCGTAAAATCGGCGAACGGAGCAAATTTAAATACAAATGCACTTAAGACACACCATTTGACCAATTTTTATATTAGATTTTTTCACCCACTTCGGTGGCCGCGTGGTCTAAGGCGCTACTCTCGCAATAGACCAAATTTGCCAATGATGGGAAGATCGATGTTCGAATTTGGGTCGGATGTAGGCCCTACTGAGGGTGGTTTTTTCAAAAATTGTTTTCAATGCTCCTTCCATGCAAATGTAGGCACACTCCCTAAAAATATAACATCCCTAATCCTTAAAACCATCAGCGTGATTATTACATAAGCGTATAGCCCGAACGGTTAGTAGGACGCGGTGCTAGAAATAAAAAATAATAATTTCATCTCGTCTGACTACCCGTTTTGTCACTAAGCATGTGTAATAATTACGTTAGTGTATTATTAGGGATGAATAAAATATTTATTTATTTGAGGTATTTAACGTGCACTTTCTGAACCGACTGCATGATAATATCCGTACACGAGAATTTCTATTAGCGAGCGTGAAAAGACCTATCAATTTGGTGGAAAGAGGTATTTTCCCATAATTTCCAATGTTCTTTTACAAGCCACGACATGGGACCAACAGGTTTACTTCCCTTCCGAAGGAAGTTGTGCTACGGTTCTTTATCGCTCGAGGAAATCCGTCGACTCTCATCTGCGTTTGAAGATGAATAAAGTAAAGAGAGAGTGGACAAAACATTTAGGAAAAAAAAACCACCCGACTGGGATTCGAGCCTCAATCTCCCCGGCATCAGAAGTCCTGTCTATTGTGTGTACGACACTTTAGACCGTTAAACTCAACGAAGCGGATCTGAATATTAGACAGATCTACATTTTCTGACAAACCTTGATGACCCGAGAGTCTTTAATTATTTATTTTTGAGTTATTGAATTTTCTTTATTTATAGAACGGAAGTAATTGTTTATGATTTTCGAACTTAGAAATTGGAAATGATCGTTTTGTTACGGATATAGCCGTATCAAGTATCACATTTATATTCACATTACTTTTTTAATATGTCTTTCTACTGGAGAATTAGACGAGACCCATTTAACTGCTTACAGACCAAACTGGAGCAAGTGTGAGACGTATAAAGTATTCCTGATGGAGCAGTAAATGAGGCCCATTCAACTACTCACAGAACCAACTAGAGCACGCGTTAAGACCACGTCCAGCTTCCGACAATGGACCATCGTGCACGTCAGAGCGTCCACAAGAGAAGTTACTTGAAGAAACGTCACGACGAGTCCTCGCAAGGGTCATGACCTCGGGGTCAAGCCCTCTCCGAATCGAGCAGTCTCAAGCAGGGGTCCATCTGTTGAGAGAGATTGTGTCGTCACGTTTCTTCCCGAGAACCGCGAGGTATTTTCTCCCACAATTCCCTGGTGTGCTACGTCATTAACACGGCAGTGTCTCCTCCAGCGAGAACAGTAGATAACCATCCTTGTCATGGGACTGTCGGCATTGTTACTGACACATCGCACCTCCCTTCGAGCACTTGCACTTGTTATCTGCATTCACACTCCTTAACGTGTGAATTGTTCTCATCACTCAGTAGAACACTCATTGGTCAAATGGGGACAGAGTGGGGGAGAACATATCACAGGTACAGTTGTAACAAGCTCTGCTTACCCTGGTCAAATGGGGACAGAGTGGGGGAGAACATATCACAGGTACAGTTGTAACAAGCTCTGCTTACCCTGGTCAAATGGGGACAGAGTGGGGGAGAACATATCACAGGTACAGTTGTAACAAGCTCTGCTTACCCTGGTCAAATGGTGACAGAGTGGAGGAGAACATATCACAGGTACCGTTGTAACAAGCTCTGCTTACCCTGGTCAAATGGTGACAGAGTGGGGGAGAACATATCACAGGTACAGTTGTAACAAGATCTGTTTTTTATCCCTGGTCTACAAATGGGGACAATGGGGGAGAACATATCATAGGTACAGTTGTAACAAGCTCTGCTTACCCTGGTCAAATGGGGACAGAGTGGGGAGAACATATCACTGGTACAGTTGTAACAAGCTCTGCTTACCCCGGTCAAATGGGGACAGAGTGGAGGAGAACATATCACAGGTACAGTTGTAACAAGCTCTGCTTACCCTGGTCAAATGGGGACAGAGTGGGGAGAACATATCACTGGTACAGTTGTAACAAGCTCTGCTTACCCGGTCAAATGGGGACAGAGTGAGGAGAACATATCACAGGTACAGTTGTAACTAGCTCTGCTTACCCTGGTCAAATGGGGACAGAGTGGGGGAGAACATATCACTGGTACAGTTGTAACAAGCTCTGCTTACCCGGTCAAATGGGGACAGAGTGGGGGAGAACATATCACAGGTACAGTTGTAAAAAGCTCTGCTTACCCTGGCAAAACGCACACACGGCAATTTGTACCGAGCTTGTTTCTTGATATGGTTGAAATGTTTATCTTATGTGAAATCCGAGTGAATAAAATGTTTACAATTTATAGTATATCGATATTTCAGTTTTTTATAGTTATTTAGTAGTTTTTTAAAGCTTCTTTGTTTACACTTTATCGTGAATTCAACCTACCCAATCCCTAACACATTAGCATAACTAGTACATGCTCGTACAACGCTAACGGGTAGTAAGACACGATGATAGAGAAAAGTAAAACTGTTAGATAAGGTCCTTTATATAACAATAATTCAAGTAAAGATAAGGCAGAGAACGAACTCGTATTTTATAAGGCAAGGAATTTATTTCGAGGTAGCTCGCAGAAATAATGAAGAAAATGATCTGGGAGAAAGAGAAAAAAAACAAGTGGGTGGGGGGGGGGAAGAGACTTTGTTTTATCTTGATCATCTTTGTTTGGTGGTTGCTGTGGCTACATATATGTACGTCTTTGTAAAGGGTCATGTGTGCAGATTTCATGTCGCGATCATACGTGGACTACTTTTTTAAAGAGATCGCTGCTAGCTAGGTCTCGCCGTGAATGCAACCCTGGAGGCGTACCGTTGGCAGGAGAAGGGGGGGGGGGGGAGGAACACCGTGAGAAAAACAAGAGACGACCGCTGGCTGGAAAACCTTCCCGGCGTCCTTTGTAATCCGAGCACGGACTGGTTCGCCAAATTTAACAACTAATTAAGAGATGTTTTATGATATTAGTTTTAAATTGGTGTAGATTAAAGTATTTGATATATATATATATATATATATATATATAAGCCGGAGTGTGAAGATCTTTTTTTAAACAGGTGTTGGTACAGTTTGGGGGGGTTAATAGCCCCGTGGGACCACACTTTTGGAGAATACAAATAAAACACTCGTAGGTATTGTTCAATTTTTATAGGAGGAACCAGGCCAATCTCTTTCTTAATAATATTGTTGAAGAGAAGGGAGTATGCAAGGATAGGGAAGTGTGGAGAAAGTTGGTGAGGATGGGTTAAGTACGGAGTGGCTTTTTGAGCTATATGCACAGTTTCTTGCCTACCCTCCAAGGGAACGGTGTGAATAGGTATGTATCTATGTAGAAAAGCTGCTAGATATATTTTCATGTATTCATAAGTCAAGGTATGTGATCTGCAGCTGATATCAGGACACACAAAAGGCGACACGATAGAACTGAAGGCTGTTTGTCGGGAACAGCCTCTGGAAATACGAATGATCCAAATGTAGTGGACACTGTAAACTAAATAAATCCGATTCTTGTGGTCCGTCCGATGCGGTCTAGTGGACGTTTACCTTCAGCAGGAGTTATCGGTTTCCACGGATGACTCTTACTCGAGAGGTAGGAGTTTGATGCTGACTGGCCAATGTTAGGTTTTTTTTAGCAGCGCGTCTTACTACCCGTTCGGGTTATATGCTTATGTACTATTTATTATTTTTATTAGCACCGCGTCTTACTACCCGTTCGGGTTATACGCTTAACTACTAATTACGCTAATTGATTAGGAATTGGGAGGGTTGAATTTAGAGGAAGTGAACCCGCATTTGCGTGGAAGGAGAGTGGAAAACCATTTAGGAAAAACCACCCCCAGTTCACCCGACCGAGCTTATGTACTAATTACGCTAATGGTTTATAGGGATTAGGAAGGTTTATTTAAAGAAGTATACCTAGATTTGGGAGGAAGGAGCGTAGAAAACTGTTTTGGAAAAAAAACCATCCTCATTACATTGGACCTAGATTCGAAGCTCGTTCTCCCAGTCTAGTTGACTGCGCGTTAGACCATGCACCACTGAAGCGGCTGATTAGCCAATGTTAGTTTTTCAATACTCTCTCCAATCTAACGCCCGCGCTGCTCTTTCTGGTGGTCCAGATGTTGATTTGATCACGATCGTGGTCGTATCGTGGCCATGAGTGGTCTGCTAAAGGAGAGAGAGAGAGCCTGAGGATTCGTGACTCCAGTCTCCTGACCTGTGACCCTTCAGAGCACTGCCCTCTCTCAGCCACGAACTACGGCCCCCCACATGGGAGTGTGACTTGTTTTACAACCTCACCGGAGTGGACAAACAACCTTGAGTGGGCTCTTTTCATGGAGCTCTCTTAGGCTCTCCTCCACTTATGTCAGCTCTCCCTAATTCTCCTCTCCTCTTTTCCTGACTATTCTCCTCTTTTCCTGGCTCTCCTTCTCTTTTATTGGCCCTCCCCTCTTTATTTGGATCTCCTTCTCTCTCCTTTGCTCTCCTCCCCTCTCCTTAGCTCTCCCTACTCTCCTTGGCTCTACGTCACTCTATTACACCTTTATCTATTCTGCTTGGCTCTCCTCCACTCTCCTTTACCCTCCTTCAATCTCGTTGGCTCTCTTCCACTCTTCTTAACTCTCCTACACTCTCCTTATATCTCCTACACTTTCCTTAGCTCTCCTACACTCTCCTTCTCTCCTCCACTCTCCTTAACTCTCCTCCACTCTCCTTAGCTCTCCTACACTCTCCTTATATCTCCTACACTTTCCTTAGCTCTCCTACACTCTCCTTAGCTCTCCTACACTCTCCTTATCTCTTCTCCACTCTCCTTATATCTCCTACACTTTCCTTAGCTCTCCTACACTCTCCTTATATCTCCTACACTTTCCTTAGCTCTCCTACACTCTCCTTATCTCTCCTCCACTCTCCTTAACTCTCCTCCACTCTCCTTAGATCTCCTACACTTTCCTTAGCTCTCCTACACTCTCCTTATCTCTCCTCCACTCTCCTTAACTCTCCTCCACTCTCCTTAGATCTCCTACACTCTCCTTCCTCGTATCTCCTCCACTTTCCTCAGTACTTCTCTGCTCTACTATGTGATGTATGGACTGTGAAACTCTCACAATAAGAACTAATCTGCTCACGAACATTCCAATCATTCTTCCTCCATTCTCCTCGTCAAGACTATAGGCATTTAACACAGAGGTAGAGATGAGGAGGGTAGGAATGAGAAGAATTGTAACCACATCCACGTGGGTGGAGAGTGGGAAACCATTGAAAAAGTGAAAGAGAGAAAACATCCACAATACACTTGGCCGTGATTCGATTCCTGACCTCCTTGTCATCAGACAACCACACTAGATGAACCTTACGTTTAGACCACGTGACCACCTGTGTGAAAATCACCGGATATGAGGTGAGCCGGGTGTAAGGTGTTTTTTTAAGTCGGTCAGTGACTTAGTTAGAGGTGGACACTTCCCAGAGACCGTGAGATGGGAACAGTTCACATGGGTGGGGGGTGGGGGTAGCACCCCGGGACTCCCTCTCCCCCCACTCACTCACATGGGAATATAAACATAACAAGGAGGAATATACACTTTCGCTCGGACCAGTATGTTTCTATGTTGAACCAATAAACATGTTCAGAGAAGGATATTAAGAGCGTGTATCACACATCCATCGACTCTGTGATACAGTTAACTACAGTAGCCCCATGGATTCTTTGGTGCTGACTGACAGCTCACAGCTGACAGCTGACGGCTTTCAAAAGCTACCAGACCAAATTATGTATCCCTACGCTGAACCATATGATCTACAAAAAATATGTGTTTAACAGCTGTCACTTCTGACAGTCAACATTTAGGTACATACCTAAATGTTGACATACCTAAAGGTATGTACCTAAATGTTGACTGTCAAAAGTTACCTGTGAACTGTCAGTCAGCACCAAAGAAGCCATAGAGCTACTGTAGAAATCGTGAATTTACACCAACACTGTTGCACGTGGATCATTTCTTATCAAACATTAATTGAGATAAAGATTTAATGCAAGTTCCTAATACTGAAAATTGTTGAAATATTAAATGGTATTTGGTTAAAAACTGCAATGAAAAGGCTGTGTTTTGACCATTTTAGAATGGCTTCACAGATAAGCACTGTCCACAAATCTTGATTATATCTTAATAAGGACATACTGTAGTTATTAACAATAAACTTTGTCGCTTTGTCCCCCATCGTCACCGCGGAAAATGTCGAGTAATCGTTCAAATACGAACGCGCTGCACATTTTTCTGAAATATGAGTGTTTTCTTTTCTCTTTTACTCCCATACCTCGCGCGAGCCGAGTTGGGATCGTTACGGTGGACGCTCTTAATTACGGCCTCCAACTTCAACTGGTCTGAAATGAGGCATCCGTGACTTCTTGGGAGGCCAATTAGTTTGCGGTAGTCAGCGTGCACTTTCCAAACACAGGTCTGTAAGGCACGTCTATATTCTAATTGCAAACATGTCAATTTGGACATAAGGATCGGTCTTTTAACATTAGCCACCGGTGTTGACCTATACTCCATTCACGGTATGAATTACTCTCCTTACGGTCTTTTTTCCTACCAATATCCTACTATATAATAGTTTTCTGGTAAGAAATAAGGTCTTTAAGAAAACAATTCCTACGCTGAACAGACTTTATATTCACGGGTGAATGTGAGTATGGCTCCTTAATATTCACTGTCCTAATCCTACCCCCTTTTGATATATAGTTTCATTCACTGACACTAGATCGCGATTTTTTTGCAAGCCACACTGATGAGCACGTGGGTAAAGGCGTTAGTCTTATCTGGTCTGGTTTTTTCGGTGACAGTGAGGCCAAGGCTTGATCCTGGCTGGGCGCGGGTTTTTTTTTCTCGACTGTGATTCCTTCACTCCCAATCCACACAATACGGGTACAATTCCCCTAAATTTTACCTTTACTCTTCTTTAACCTTTTTGAGTAGTCAATTGGTTTCATAATATTCCAGGGGAACTGTGTGGCAATAGGAGAACAAACAGAGGAGTAGGAAAATAAAAATACCAATACAATTTGTGTTGTATTAAATTACATATTTTAACTCACAAAGACCCAGTTGCTCCTACAACAGTTTCCTGGGTGGCTTAGGTCTTAATTAACAACAAAAATATTGGGGGCATATTTAGACTTTTCAGAGTGGAGAGTGTCAACATTCAAACTATGTTTACAAGTACATAGACTATTTGTATAGGGCCATAGCAAATAGTTTTGTGTTCATTCAAGTACATATCAAACTCGTGTACTGTTAAAGGTTTTATCAATATTCAACCTAAGTGCGACACTTTATTGGTAATAGATAAGCTACCTAGGCAGCCTCCTAAAAGTAATATGTTAGGGATGGCAAGTTAAATGCAGTATTTCTACTCTTTTTATAGTAAAATACTTTTTTTGAAAAAATAAATAATTTATTTCTCCAATAAAAACAAAAGAGTTTGATTTTCTACACATGGTAATCTTAATAGCTCTAGAATATCTGTCTAGGGTGTCCTAGAATTCGATTCAAACTTTTTATCTTCATTTAAAGAATTTCTCATACAACTTATTTTCAATTTTTTTTTAGCAACACGTTTTAATATCCGTTCAGATTATCCGATAATATACTAATTACGCTAATGGTTTTAGGGATTTGGATGGCTATACTTACAGAAAGTGTACCCGCATTCGTGTAGAGGGAGAGCGGAAAACAATTTTGGAAAATAATATTCTCACTACACCCGACCGAGATTCAAACCTCGATCTCCCCGTCATCAGCAGTCTAGTTTACTGCGAGAGTCGCGCGTTTTAGACCACGCGGCCACAGAAGTGTTTTTTTCTAATCAAATATTAAAATGATCACGCGTGACAGATACTCAACAAATGTTGATATCACCATGTGAAGAATGTTTAAATTTATGTTTCTATTGGAAATATATTAGATTTATTTTTCCGGAAAAAAATAAATATGTTTGCTTTGGAAACTGCAACAAAAAACTGACCTTATCTTGAAGAATCCCCTTCCGTCCTACTGTTGACGAAGCCTAGTTCATATCCGTGTCAAGTATGAGAACTGTAATTTCTTCTCTCGTGAGTATAGGAGGTGATGACTTGGGACGGAGTGACGTAAAAACGTTACGTCACCGAGTGGGGCGTGTATCTTGATGAACAGGTCCTGAGGCAGACCCCGACAGGCTCGCCGCCAGACCACTGTGGAGAAAGCTCGAGGTTGGCTAAGTGGTAACCACGGTCCAGTGCTCAGACTCACCACAGAATGCGCCACAGGTCGTTCGAGACAAAAGTGTTTAGCGGTGTCGCTGTAAGAACCTACAACCCCCTTCGCTTTCTTCACGACTGTAATGAAACAAACAATAATAGCTATCATCATCATCATCATTCAAGCTGATATTCTCACCAAAAGCCATAATACAAGACAAACATATAATAAGAATGTTACCCACAAATATTTAAATCGTGAAGTGATTCCCTTTTGACAACGATTCCCAGAGTCTTAACACAACAGATTATTATCATTTTATTTTAAAATGAAAAGGTATACATTCAGAAGATTTGTTCAAAAAATTTCAAATTTCAAAAATATTCTAAGAGGAAACAGCAATTTTTGAAAACCACAATTTATTTTGACAGCGATTTTTAGAGCTGCACCCGGTTTTGGTAAATTCCATCCCATTTACATTTTCTGGGGTAAATTACGGTTTATCTGTTCACACTCTGATTTAAATTCCATCCCATTTGCATTTTTTTAAATGTAAATTCCGTCTTATCAGTATAAACTCTTATGTAAATTATATCACCCCACTTTAAGGTTGATACATAAATTGCAAACCCCCCCCCCCCTTATTCCTAAGATTTATTTCGAAATTACAACATTTTTCGACTAAAGCATGGGGGGGGGGGGGGGTCAAGGCCTGCAAAAAATCATAATTTCAAAAGCGTAGTAAAGTGTGGTCCAAATTTCGGCCCACGGGCCAAATGTTGCCGGCGCTCACCGAAAATGTGGCCTTCACAGGACCCTGATGGAAAATTAAAGACAAACCCTCGGTGGCAAATGTGAAATATCTGATGATTCGAATAAAAATACGTATTTAAAAAGGTAATTATTGCAGTTTATTATAAATTTATGTCCACGCGGAAAAGTTTAAGTTATTCCAAGACACATGGGATAGAGAAGATGTGGGAGGACATATAAATAATTTGTCAGGTATTTTGCTAATTTGGAAGATTAAACAATATAACCACTAAGAATTAATACATTTTGGATGACTGGGTGAACCCAAAAGAAGTCAGTTCATCTTTCACCTAGTGATTTTTGTTGATCATATGACATATATGACCGGGGGAGGCATGACGCCCAGGTTAGTTCTCATGTGTGTAGACTATCAGCTGCTCTTGTGGCACAGAACTTTACTCAGGGTACACCATAAGAGGTTGTCTACACATCATACCAGCAATGAGATGATGTGATGATAGTTATTATTATGTTGTGGAGCCAGGGTAAGTCTTTACCTAACTTAACTCGTTTGGCAGATATTAACCTCAACATTTAAATTTTATACTTTCTACTTCATTACCTATTTAAACTTAAAATAAATTTTAATCCATACTATATTGGATATCTCAAAGTCTTTGTAATAACAACGCTTAATTACCTCATTAACATGTGTTTTGGCAGACGTTAACCTTGAATTAAAATTTTATAATCATACTTATTAACATATTTGAACGGAAAACATTGTTTTTGTTCATACTATATAGTACATCTGTAAGTGATTGTAACAACATTTTTAACTTGAGTACATTATTTTAGACTTGTCTGCAACTTGTGTTTGGTCAAGTTGTTGATGCATTATTAATTTCATGTTAATTGTCTATATCTGACAATATATTTTTTCACCTGAAGTAAAGCCTAACCATAATTTTGAATGTAATTTCACTGAATACATCTACCAAATTATCAACGGTTTAAATTATAATATTACATTTTTAATATATTTCTCTAGAGCAATCTATCTAAGTCTTAACTTTCAAAATTAATCATAATCAACCAAACCCTGGCGACCTTTAGGATCATTCCCCTTAGGGGTAAAAAAATACCCAAGGTACCAGCCGGGAATCTAACTCGAGACCCCTAAGCTCGTAGCCAGATGCACTGACCACTACACCATGGGGCCGGTTCGCCTTCTGTTAGTTACTAGAAGCAACAGATCTTCTTCGTCAGACGGCTCCACTACGACTGGATTCTCCCATGTGCCATGTGCCTTGTGCCATTCTATCTGAACGTTCATGTTTTATGTTTCATCAAAAATGTTGAGCGTTTCAAGCACCATCCGGTGTGAAAACTATCTTAAGAATCTAGGAATCGAGTTTGATGTCCTTAATCTTATTATTATTTATTATTATTATTATTATTATTATTATTATTATTATTATTATTATTATTATTATTATCAACACCGTGTATTACTACCCGTTCTGGTTGTACGCACTTACGCTAATGTGTAATGGTAGGGTGATTGTGAGATGAAATGGAGGACCTACAGTTTAACGTGGGATCCGAACCACGGTGGTAGGACTGGCCTTACTCACATTCACAAGTTGTGATTAATACACGTCTTGTCAGAGGTGAAGGAAGGGTTTGGCAATCAGATAAATCTCTGCTGGGACCGAGGATTTTGTACCGAATCCCCAGCACAGAAGTCTGACACCTTACCTCTAGACCACCAGTTCACCTTCCTTAATCATAAAATAAGATTTATTTTATTTATTTTTTAGCACCGCGTCTTACTACCTGTTCGGTTTATACGCTTAAGTACTAATTACGCTAATGGTTTTAGGAATTGGAAAGGTTGAATTTAGAGGAAGTGAATCAGCATTTGTGTGGAGGGAGAGTGGAAAACCATTGAAGGAAAACAGTCCCCCAGATCACCCGACCCAGATTCTAACTTCGATCTCCCCATCCTCGGCAGTCTAGCTCAACACGAAACAAGCACGTTAGCTAACTACGCCACCGAGGCGGGCTTAGAATAAAAAAGCATGCAATAAAGCTATGAGCTGTCATCACCCTGAGCACAGAGGGGAAGGGGGAGCTCAGCTTAGGAATAGAAACATCTACTAAAAACATAACAAGAAACACTCATATTTTTCGTTACTAAGCATTGGAATGAAACACTAAACAATTTTGTTGCTGTTTAACGATCTCTTCAGAGGTATAACGATCACCCAAAGACTCCTCTCACATGTGGGCTGACATATGTGACACATCATTCCACGTGACGTCATGATAAGGAGGTGAAGATGACACAAGTGGTCTGAAACTCAGCTTGTGTATGGTCACAGGCAGAACCGTCTTATGTAGGTCCATATTAACAAGCCCTTTCGTACGTGTGGTTTTTTATTATTACTAATAAACTGTGTGGACAGTAGTCATTGCTCCCTTTAGCGTCATTCGAAAATTCCCAAGTATATTATGTTAAGAATGTTATTCTCGATACTAGAATCTTAATATTTCAAGCTGAAATATCTCCTTTAGTTTATACTTGGATTTCAAGTTTAAATATCTCTTATAATTTCTCCTTGGATTTCAAGTTTAAATATCGTCTATAATTTCTTTTGGTTTCAAGTTTAAATATCGTCTTAATTTCTCCTTGGATTTAAAGTTTAAATAACATCTATAATTTCTCCTTGGTATTCAAGTTAAATATCTCCTATAATTTCTCCTTGGATTTCAAGTTAAATATCTCCTATAATTATCCCTTGGATCTCAAATTTAAATATATCTATAATTTTCTCTTGGATTTCAAGTTTAAATAACTCCTATAATTTCTCCTTTGGATTTCAAGTTTAAATATCTCCTATAATTTCTCCTTGGATTTCAAGTTTAAATATCTCCTATAATTTATCCTTGGATCTCAAGTTTAAATATATCCTATAATTTCTCCTTGGATTTCAAGTTTAAATATCTCTTATAATTTCTCCTTGGATTTCAAGTTTAAATAATCCTATAATTTTCCTTGGATCTCAAGTTTAAATATATCCTATAATTTCTCCTTGGATTTCAAGTTTAAATATCTCTTATAATTTCTCCTTGGATTTCAAGTTTAAATATCGTCTATAATTTCTCTTTGGGTTTCAAGTTTAAATATCGTCTATAATTTCTCTTTGTATTTCAAGTTGATATTTCTCCTTGATGAACAAGTTAGGTGGAAGACAAATTAATACTACATTCAATAGAACATTAGGCCTATATTCATCGAGATTATCAATTTTCGACATGGTTTAAGATATCAGTCTCACAATATATGTCAACCCTTACAAAAATACACCTTAAGTACTCGATTTATTACTGAGCAGCCGCCATTTTGAAACGAGTAGCCAGATTTTTAAAAAAATATGTAGACTAAATCAATTGCTTGTTCAGGGTTCAAAGAATGCCCCTGACAAATTTTGTTAAAATTGTTTTACGCATTTTACATTTATCAAGGAACAAACATACTGACAGACGAAATGCTAAAGGGTAGGGTTAAAACCGAACCTCGCTTCGCTCGATCAATAAATAGTACATTATCCAATAAAACGTTATAACCTTTGATATAGGAACTACCATGATCGAAGCGCTAAAGAGCAGCTTTGTCTTGGATTATAGCAGGAGATGATAATATAGATACAATATGCACGGGAAGGACTTCTGACAGATAAGTAGGTCTAGATTTACCATCATGTATTAATACGTCAAGTCTTGTTAAAAACAGCTGTCGCTTTTGATAAATACTTAGCACTATTTAATATCACCTTGTCTTACTACCTGTTCAGGTTATACGCATATATGATAACTACTCTAATGAGATGGAGATGAGGAAGGAAGCATTTTAGAGGTAATCTACCCGTATTTGCGTGGAGGGAGAGTGGGAATTTTTTTTAGGAAGAAAAACCACCCTCAGTAGACCCGACCGGGATTCGGGCCCCGATCTCCCCATCATCAGCAAATGACGAGAGTGACACCTTTGACCATTTGACCACTGAAGTGGGTAATTGTCACTAATAATATAGTAAAACATAATCAATGTTGACAGAAAAAAAAGTTTGTATTTTCTAACAAGTCCTTATGAAAATTTGACTGTATAGAATACTAAGGGATGGAAGGTCCCACATGCCGATCACCCGGAAGTGTGAAGAACATAATAAAAACATCCCTCCCAAAATGCTACCTTTACAATAGTACTACTGTTTTAATTTATTTTCATTTAAGGACGTAACCTATATGTGACGTAGCAGCTAAGTAGAAATAGGATTTCCCATTTTAAATTTTATTCGATAGGTTATAGCAACACTATTTTTTAATCTTGAAGTAGTTATTTTTTTAAATGATTTTTTTCTTAAATTGTCCACAGCTGAAGCTAATTGGTTTATTCACGAAAATGTCCTGAAGGAATCTTCCTGCCAGGATGTATATTAAAAAAAAGTACGTGGAAACATTTGTCTATCTTGAATAGGAAACAGGGGAAATATAATGTTGAAACTAAAAGTCAATGTTGTCCATGAGCAAATAGTATAATGAGTGTGTGTACTCGTCAGAGAAAGAGGGGAATTGTTATAATCAGGTAAACAAGACGTCTCACAGGGTGAACTGCTCATTTACTTTATCTCTTTCTATTTCGTACATTGATGTCTAAATGAGATAGCGCGTCAAGTGCGTCGAATTAAGATGCAGCCGCTCGCAAAAAGCTTCGATTCTCAAGAGTAAGTTATATTATTATATTATTATTATATTAAAAGTCTTATCTGATATAGTCAACTAATATTAGGAAGGAAGGTATAAGACGCTTTGAGATAAAATTTACCTTCATAGCCGTAGGAATTGTTTTCTGAAAGGCCTTTTTCCCTACCAAAAATCTATTATATAGCAGGATATTGGTAGGAAAAAAGACCTTTAAGAGAATAATTCCTACCGTGAATGGAGTATAACGTCGTTAATAGTGTTTCTGATATTCTTAAATACCTTCTTCTCAGACTGTACTTGCAAGTAATCCTCCACAAGTAAACGCCTCTCACGGCAGAATAATCTCCTTTAGAATGAATGAAGAATTTCAAGGACATGAATAATCGTAGCAGACATCCTTTGTTTATTTTAATGGTCACTTTATCTAGAATATATTTCAAAGGAGGACATGTTATTTCATGCAAGCTTATAGGTAATATAAAGTAAAAAAGTATTCAAACCCTTAAGAGTCTCTTAACTATAATCAACTTAAAAATCACGGGTGCTTTGTCTACCAAAGAATCGCTTGAAAAAGCCAGTCATAATTATAAAAACAAGACTATTTTTTAGATAAAAAACTCTATTTTGGTGGCCAGAATTAATTTTTATTTATTTATTTATTTAGCACCGCGTCTTACTACCCGTTCGGGTTATACGCTTAAGTACTAATTACACTAATGGATTAGGAATTGGGAAGGTTGAATTTAGAGGAAGTGAACCCGCATCTGAGTGGAGGGAGAGTGGAAAACCACTTAGGAAAAACCACCCCCAGTTCACCCGAACGAGATTCGAACCTCGATCTCCCCGTCCTCCGTGGTCTAGATCAACACGACTGGCGCGTTAGCCAACTACGCCACGCCAGAATTAATAGTATTATAGTAAAATATTATTATGAATTAAATAAGTAGAGCTATTATAGTTGATAGTTACGATTATAGCAGCTTCTATATAGCATTATTCATTTAAATTGAAAAAATGTCACCTCTACACGGAACTGTTGCAGATCCCGTGAATTGACGTATGAATATGCAAGTAGATATAACTATAATTATTAATAGATATAACTGTTCTAGACCCACTTCGATGACCGCATGGTCTAACGTGCTACTCTCGTGGTAGATTAGACTGCCAATGACGGGAAGATTGAGGTTCAAATCTCGGTCGGGTGTACTGAGGTTATTTTTGCCAAAACGGCTTTCTAATCTCACTCCCTATAAATTCAACCTTCCTCATCCCTAAAACATTAGAGTAATCAGTCCATGAGCGTACAGCCCGAACGGGTGGTAAGACGCGGTGCTTAAAAAAAAGTAAAAAGACAATGAAGACCATTAAATACTTTAGGGTTGGGTTAAGAAATAAAAAAAGAAAAAATATATAACTTATACTAATCTTGATTAGTGATCTCATGATAGATCTTATAGCATAAACATATGCAAATATTTTAGAAGCAATTTACATATTAGCAACAATGTATTTGAGCTTGTTTTTACAGTGTTTATGTTTTGCGTGTGTCTGTACATCAGTAAATCTGTCAGTTTAAGTGATTCTTTCGGCGAGGGCCGGGGGAGGTACGCGGACGTCAGGTTGCAACGCCCTGTCAGCCTCATGAAACAATGACGGTGGGGTGAAGGGGGGTAGGTGTGTGTGTGTGTATGTGTATGTGTGTGTGTGTGTGTATGTGTATGTGTGTGTGTGTGTGTGTGTGTGTGTGTGGTCAGTTGGTACCGTGCCAGCCACGCGAATATTTACATAACCTGGTCAATATCGAGGGAAAAATACAGGTATGGCCACGTGCAGAATAACTTTACATCATATTTCATTTCGATACAATGATTCTTCTTAGGAATGACCAAGAGTGCCTATGTGGGTTTTAAAAATTGAGGGGTGGATTGGAGTCTAATCCGCTTGGGGGGGTGGCAACCCCCTGCCCCCTCCTCTAGAGACAGAGAATTTCAGTAATTTAACCTCGTGGGAGGGAATTTTTTTAGCATCTGAACATAATTCTGAGATAATTTATATGAGTTTTAAGAGCGAATTCTCGCAAAAATAAATTTGTGAAAAAAATAACAAAAAATTAAAATTTAGTTATAGCTGAACCCATTGAAAAAGAAACATAATATTTTTCCCAAGTTTATAAAAGAGAACAAAATGAAAAAAAGCTGATAAAGTGGGGAATGGGAGGACATACATATCTTATCATTTTTATCTTTGTTATAGGTCTATCGGATATTGATTCAAAGTTGTTATAGCAAATTGCAGCCAAATACCAAATGCACAATTTGATTTTTCATAACAATTAAAAATAAAATAAAAACTATTGCGGAGTGATAAGCGGTACCGAAGCCTGGCACATTAACCGTACGACCAACCTCGTTGTTAATTTATCTATTAAAATAAAGATATTTTTTTCAAAGGTCTATAGAACAATGGGAGCAACGATATGGAGAACAAGTGTGAAACAACGGGTATAGGGGTCATAGGGGGCAGAGGAGGGAGAGGGAGAGGGGTGGCTACAAGATGCATACCACCTGCACAAACATTAAAAAAATAAGTACAATATGATCAAATATTGTCGTCCAATGACGAAACATTTTGTGTGTGAGTGTATCGCGTCTTACTAACTAACCAATCAGGCTATCCACATAGCTCCATAGACCTCACCGGACTACCAAAGAGGTCCATAGTCTCCACCAGACTACCAAAGAGGTCCATAGTCTCCACCAGACTACCAAAGAGGTCCATAGTCTCCACCAGACTACCAAAGAGGTCCATAGTCTCCACCAGACTACCAAAGAGGTCCATAGTCTCCACCAGACTACCAAAGAGGTCCATAGTCTTCATCAGACTACCAAAGAGGGTCATAGGCTTCACCAGACTACCAAAGAGGTCCATAGTCTTCACCAGACTGTCAAAGAGGTCCATAGTCTCCACCAGACTACCAAAGAGGTCCATAGTCTTCATCAGACTACCAAAGAGGTCCATAGTCTCCACCAGACTACCAAAGAGGTCCATAGTCTTCATCAGACTACCAAAGAGGTCCATAGGCTTCATCAGACTACCAAAGAGGTCCATAGTCTTCATCAGACTACCAAAGAGGGTCATAGGCTTCATCAGACTACCAAAGAGGGTCATAGGCTTCATCAGACTACCAAAGAGGTCCATAGTCTTCATTAGACTACCAAAGAGGTCCATAGGCGTCACCAGACTACCAAAGAGGTCCATAGTCTTCATCGGACTACCTAAGAGGACCATAGGCTTCACCAGACTACCAAAGAGGTCCATAGGCGTCACCAGACTACCAAAGAGGTCCATAGGCTTCATCAGACTACCAAAGAGGTCCATAGGCTTCACCAGACTACCAAAGAGGTCCATAGGCGTCACCAGACTACCAAAGAGGTCCATAGGCTTCATCAGACTAACAAAGAGGTCCATAGGCTTCACCAGACTACCAAAGAGGTCCATAGGATTCATCAGACTAACAAAGAGGTCCATAGGCTACATCAGACTACCAAAGAGGTCCATAGTCTTCATCAGACTACCAAAGAGGTCCATAGGCTTCATCAGACTACCAAAGAGGTCCATAGGCTTCATCAGACTACCAAAGAGGGTCATAGGCTTCACCAGACTACCAAAGAGGTCCATAGGCTTCATCAGACTACCAAAGAGGTCCATAGTCTTCACCAGACTGTCAAAGAGGTCCATAGGCTTCACCAGACTGTCAAAGAGGTCCATAGGCTTCACCAGACTGTCAAAGAGGCTGATGACTCAAATAAGGTTAGGAAGGAACCCCTGTCCTATAAGGAAGAACCAACCCGAGTGCAGTCTACCAGGATGGCAGCCCCTGAATTAGTGAGGCAAACCACCCGCGCGACACTAGATGGGGGAACATATGACAAGATGTTCCGGCATAGATGACACACTACTTGTGAGAACACACATGTTGGCCTGTGTTTGAGTGACGTCACTGCACACATGATTGCACCCGTGTCGACGCAACACACTCACACGTGCTGGCCAGTTACGCTCCTACACCTAATACAGTAAATAATTACTTTACTCAACTCTATTTACTAGACTTCCATTTCCTTTTCGCAAACTTTATGCATTCATCTGGCTGTAGTTGTTTGGTTAATGAACTATAGAATTACCCGCTTCGGTGGACACATGGTATAAGGCGCTACTCTTGTAGTAGACTAGACCGCCAATGACAGGAAAATCAAGGTTTGATTTTCGATCAGATGTACCGAGGGGTGTTTTCCAAAAGTGTTTTCCACACTCCCTCCACGAAATTGTGGGTACACTTCTTTAAATTCAGGCTTTCTAATCCCTAAAAACATTAGCATAATTAGTACATTAGCGTATATCCCAAACGGGTAGTAAGACGTGGTGCTAAAAAAACTGTAGAAATAAGAAAATAACAAAAGAATGTCGCTTGTTTCCCGTTGATCCCACCCCCTTACCCCCACAAAGTCTTACTACCCATCCAGACTATGTGAATTGTATAATCACGCTGATAAGAAGGGTACGAAGAAGGTTGGATTTAGAGGAAATGTATTCGTGTGGTAGGAGAGTGGGAAACCAGTAGGGATGTTTAAAAATTCATTTTTTTCAATTCAAAACAAGGTCGAATCGAAAAATATGAAATTTTCCTCAATCGAATTGATATTTAGATATTTAGAAAAATGTTTAATGTTGGGAAGGGAAGGGTGGGGGAAATATATGTTGCATTGTTTTATAGTTTTAGGTATTTAATAAATATATTTTACAAATTATTCTATAGAGATTATGATTAATATATTCAGTCCTAAGATTAAGTTACTATCACAGCATCTAATTTGAGGTGAGTTTGGAGCACAGGAAGAAACTAATGGAATTCTACATTTGGAGCATCACCCTGTATGGAGCAGAAACTTGGACTCTTTGGAAAATGGAAAATAAATACGTGGAGCACTTTGGAATGTGGTGCTGGAGAAGACTTGAGAAGATCAGGTGGACAGACAGACAGGGGGACAAATGAAAAGTGGGTGGGAAGAGAACCATTTTGGATGAGATTCTTCGGTGCAAAGCAAACTGGATTAGACAAATCCCTAGGAGGAACTGTCTTCTGTAGGACGTCATAGAAGAAAGGTTGAAGGAAAGAGGAACTTAGGAAGGAGGAGGATTCCAATATTGGATGACGTGAAGGAAAGAAGAAACATTCTGGAGCTGAAGGAGGAGGTAGAGGACAGGATGCATTGGCGGTCTAAGTTCACTGACAAAAGGAATGGACCTGTCATAAGATAGAACACATAATAAAATAATAATAATAGTAATAATACAATTGTTTTAGATTTTTGGTCAAGTGAACATACATTTATGATGTACCCTTCGTCTAACCTGTAAGGTAGTAATCTTACCTAGCAATATTCCACTGTGATATAGCTTATAAGATGAGGCCGTGGTGTAATCTATCAAGGTAAGACTGTTTGTTACCTCTCAAGGTAAACCAAGTAGTGTAAATAACACTACAAAATGACAGATATTTATCATAAAATTGCTTATTTCAAGATGGGAGTGTTGAGAATGCGAGAAAAGGTGAGCATTTCTGCAGTTTTTATAGCAAAACTTTTTTTTTAGATAAAATAAATAAAATATTTCTTCAATAGGAACATAAAGTTTAATTTTCTTCAGTCCTTGAATATCTGTCAAAGGGTGTCGTGGAATTTATTGACAACTTTTTCTCTCCATTTAAAAAGTTTCTCATCTAATGTCGATATGCTCTTGACAGATATTTAACAACTGTTTATATAACCACGCGAAGATAATTAAACTCTTTATATTCCTACTGGAGCAATATTTTATATATTTTGGACAAAAAAAAAGTGTTTTGCTATAAAAATGGCAACAACACCTTTTTTCGCGTCCCCACAATCCCACTTTAAGGTTGGAGGAAACTGAGAATCTTTGCAGACGTTTAGAAACCCCGGATTATTTATGAAGTGATTTTATTTAATTTTTAATATTGTTTTCACCAAAAATGTAGGAGAAAGCTCAGACCAGTTGAAAAGTTTAAATTTAAACAGTTTTTCTTAAAACAAAGTGTGTGATAGCTTTACACAAAACCCTATTAAACAATCCCAAATATCTTAAAATCTCACGTTGTGTCCAATCAAAACCTGACTTTATTTTATAGAGGAAGGCTAGATATAGGTTTATAATCTTTTGATCTGATCTCAGAAGTACACATTTTCACGTAAAGCGCCGTTTAATATTTTCTTAACCTTTAAACTCAAAATTTAAACTTTTTAACTAATCAGAAATCTGCTGATAACTTTCGCCTACATTTTGTTGAAAACTATACTAAAAACTATCAAACAAATTCTTAATAAATTCGGGATTTCTAAACGTCTGCAACATGTATCAGTGCTCTGCCATGTAGAAACCTTAAATTTAAATATTTTTACTGTCAAATTTCGAAAATGTCGAATCCAGAAATTCCCTTTCGAACTAAGTTCGAAGCTGACAAATATCTGAAGCGAAACTTCCCACAGCCCTAGAAATCATCTTAGGAAAAAACAACTAAGTACTCCCGGAGATTTGAACTCTGACCTTCCCGTCTAAAAGTGAGCCAGATAATACGAGACTGACCCTTTTCCTCCTTGGGGGGGAACCCCGCTCATGCGCCCAACACAAATTGTAGCAATTAAAACAAGAAAACAAACTATTTAGGAATGCAAATAAGTACAGTAGCCCCATGGCTTTTTTGGTGCTGACTGACAGCTCACAGCTGACAGCTGACGGCTTTGAAAAGTTACCAGACCAAATTATGTATCTCTACGCCGAACCATATCTGCAAAAAAAACATGTGTTTAGCAGCTGTCACTTCTGACAGTCAACATTTAGGTATATACCTAAATGTTGACTGTCAGAAGTCAGCTGTGAACTTTCAGTCAGCACCAAAGAAGCCATGGGGCTACTGTAGCAACGATACTTCATGTTAATTGCCACCCCCCCCACCCCAACCCTGTTTTTTTTTGTCTGATGTCCTTTTGATGTGAATAGTAATGCATGGACGTGATAGTAAAACGTTTGTGAATAGCTCGGTACAGGGCAATTGAAATGTAATTAAATTAGTTAAGCGTCAATGCGATTTATGTGGTGTTCTTTAAGAACTCAAAGTGCAAGAAGCAAACAGCCAATGTTTCAAAAGACCCATTCAGAAGATAAAAGTACGCGCTATAAAGTGAGAATATTGTTGACCACCCATTGTCCTGATATAATATGGTTTGTGTGTTTGTTTGTTTGTTTGTTTGTTTGTTAGGCCTTTTGGACGCATGTTAAGGTGGTACTACATGTTCTCATTTTATTTTATGGAAGTTCTTTGATAAAATAAATAACTTTTATTATAAATCACGTATCAATATCAATAAAATGAAGAGTTTTACTGTCATAAGCATTGTGTGATATCTACCGCACGTAGAAAGTTGATATTTTAGAATTAGTAGCTATTATGCACGAACATATGCACCTGAAAACTGGAATTTTAATTTTTTTAAATGTACTAAAAACTGGTTCAGAGTAAATAAAATGAAGATATGTTTATTCTGTCTGTTTGAAGAGAAAAAAAATCCCTGCCCAGGGTAACGATGCAATGTATGGCGTGGTTACCCTGGAAAACGACGCAATGCCAATAGTTTGCGGGTAGAGGGTGTCATATGGTAAGCACAATGAGATCTCTGGCTGTTAATCTCGGTTTTCTAAACAGCAGCTGCTACTTATTTACTCAAGAATCTCCTCATTTCTTCTCACGAGTCTATATTTGAATAATATATTTTACAAATCTTTTAATAAGAGATTCACCTTACAGAACATTCTCGAAGGTTTTAACAAAGAAACTGGTGAAATCTGAAAGTTTAACCTAAACATGCAAACCAGTTAAAAATACAATAATTGTTCAATATGAATAAAACAAAATCTACACTTCGGCTATCACATAAGTGGTTTTTTTTCTCGTAATCTATAAAGCAGTTTTGATTTAAAAAAAAATTTTTTTTAGGTTTTATTGTCTAATCGTAAATATTTTTGACATGATTGACGTTCATTTTTGTAGCAATATATATTGGTAAAACAGAATAAAATGTGTTATAAATTTATAAAACAGGGTGTTCTGAAACTCAACGCCAAGACTGCACATATAATTTGTTTGAACCAAAAGTAATTCAAAATCCCGATACACTTACAACCGTCAAATTATGCTAATACCATTAAACAGTACTAAAAGTTTTGGCGTTGAGTTTACGAACATCCTGTATAGTAACACACATTATATAAAAAGGTGGTGTGAATTCGTTGGTCATTGATTTCTATAGAATAAATATGACGGTGTAGTAACGCCCTTAAACGCATCGAACACAGGTGGTCATGTAATCTAGGGATTTCTTGCTTGGGTGTAAGAGAAAAAACTATAACTTCCCTTCTAGCACCTTCTTCATCTTAATCTTTAGCGTCCGCACGCACAAAACTCTCGCTTGTTTCAATAAAAGTCACCTGACATTAATTGAAAGTCATCTTTACTACCTCCTTGGCGAACATGCCTTTCAAAGGTCGCCAGGTCAAACCATTGCTGCCCTTTCTCAGCCATATGAAGCTCTTTCTTATGAATGCGTTGTTTTTTTATCCTCTACGGTTAGAGGTTAGAATTGTCCGTTTTGGTGCAAATTTACGATTATTCTAGGACGAGTTGGAATAATTGTTGATTCACATTTAAATGCCCTTATGTTTTATGTCATATGGAGCATAGATAGATGTATCCAGTTTAGCTTAAATAATAGCCCTGTTTGAGATGAGAAATATAAACAGAATTTGTGGTTGATTGTTAAAATTCAGATAGTATTGAAAAATATATAGCTTGGTTATTAATTATGAATGTTAGAATTTATATAGTTAAATATTTACCTTTGATTTTTGGATATTTTTGAGGATAGTGAATGTTTATTTTGTAATTTTCTGAGTCGTGACTAACTTTGCACTGTTAAAGTAATCACCATGATAGACGGACCTTGCTTATTCCATGTAGATGGACATTTATATAGTTTTTAGTGTTAGTAGCATATATGTATTTCAAAGAGGTATGCTACCTATTAAATCAAATAGGACAGGAACGTAGCCTACTTTAGATGTACTAGGGATTATACTGAATCAACAGCATGAATTGTATGAGTTATATTTGTGCTCATTTTGTTTAGGGAGCTTTAATTTTCGCTGACTTATTAATTATCTCTAGAAAAACTTAATAGAATATTAACTTTTCTGGATTTAATATTTTTCGTCTGGCGAAGCTATTGTATTATCGTTTTTGACCTCTTCTGGAATTCTAAATTTAAATGTTTGTTTATTGTCTTATGAAACTTTATTCATATTTATATAATAACACTACATTTTATCCAACCGAACCTGGTATGTTGGTAATTATTTAACAAGGTAGTATAATTAACTTTTCAAACAGCGCTTCTGCTAGTTCTTTATTATTTAATATTTAAGTTGTCGCCCCTATTTTTATTAACTTTTTAAAAAAAGGGGGCGCTTCAAAGTTATTGATATTTGAGGTAGGATTGAAATCACCGTTAGCTAATATAAGATTGAAGTTACCGATATCTAAGGTAAGAAATAAAGAGAATACAGGTTGAACAAAGATAAAAATAAAGTATTACCAATTAGTTTAATTTTATTAAATACGGTGTATAATACTAGACCTACATGAAAACAAAAGTTTTTACAGTCCACAGGCCTACAGTTTCTTCATCAATCAAATAATTGTATGTTTATAGCTTATCTTCACTTACCTAATCTATTCAATCAAAACAAAACAGAAATATCAAAAGATTTATAGCTATCAAATTTTAGCTTAAAAATTTGTATTTTTTTTAAGTTTATTCCTTCTAATAATATGCCTAATACTATATACACTCTTATAGTTAGGCCTACCGTTAAAGGCCTCTGTATGTGTGTGTGTGTGTGTGTGTAAAAATATGTATATATATATATATATATAACACACACACACACACACTGGCCTTAACGGTTTATGATAAGACTACTCTAGCTCCTTGAGCCAAAAGGGTCTATAACGTTCCTGGGTTGATCTGTCTAGCAGTAGGAGAACAAACAGGAGAGCAGGAATATACAAATGACAATACAGTGTGTGTTTTAAAACCCTTCTCTAATTAATTACATCAATTCAACTCAAAACATCCATGCTACGCTCTGAGCCAAAATATGTGGTTTTTTGCACTTTTATCAGAGTGTAAAAATGTCAACTTTTTAACTATGTTTGCGAATCTATATGTATAGGGTCATAGATCATAGTTTTGTGTTCATTCCAGTAAAAATGCAACGTATGCACTTTTAGAGGTTATGTTGGTATTTAACCTAAAGACAACATCTGATTGGCGATATCTCAGCTACCTAAGTGGCTCAAGCTATTACTTGACAATAACTTCTGAGCCCAGCGGGTATTTTATTACACATCTACAGTTAACTCCGTCTTCGGCAATCTTCAATGTGCGTTCGAGAAGCCGAGGTGAGGAAATAGAAAGGGCATTGTAGGAGGGAGGTATGGAGGGAGGAAGACGCATAACAAAAGGTAATATGACGAGGAACCGCTAAGAGGTCAAGACAGCCAGTGACCAACAGACAAGCCCATGTTTGTCAGAGAGAATGTGACGTCATGACACTCACTAGTACTTTATGGACACCATAAATTTCCCGATAGACACAATCACTATCAAACTCCTCTTTGTCCACACACACACACACACACACACACACACACACACACACACACACACACACACATACATCTCTTTCTCTCTCTCTCTCTTTTCACCTGAAAAAAAAACACAACTATTCACCTGAAAAAAAACCCACACATCCATCGTGGTTCATTGTCCTTAACAAGCCTTACTTTGCTTAGTAAATTGATCTTCCAAGTACAATATGTAGTCTTGAGGGAGTTCTTCTCGATGCATGACGAAGTAGGTTTTTTTTTATCACACGTGGGAACTTTATCTCAAATTTTATCGGGAAACTTGATCCGTTCAGAGCTTACTTTTATCTTTAATACTTTTACCATGTTGCTATAACAACGATATTTGATAATAATTGTATAAACTGTGTTCGTTGGTTTTCTGATATTGCAATTGTATTTGGGAGTTCATTCAGAATAATACTCGTAAAAAAAGAAGTTACGATTCTAATAAATATATGAATAATCCAGAACACAAGGAAACAAATAATATATGACAATAGCTCGTTGTGGTTTTTTAAAAAAACTACTTTTGTAATTTGACTAAACTAGCTCGAAATCGAAAATGTTAAAAAAGTTGTTTACATTTTTAACACTAAGAAAACACTATTGTTCATATGAACATTAGAAGAGTAGCAAAAATTTTTTTTTTGGCATCGCGTCTTACTACCGTTCGTATAATATTCGCTCATGTGCTTATTGCGTTATTGTGCTAAGAATGAGGAAGTGTTCCCACCTTTGCGTGAAGGTATAGAGTGGAAAACCATTAGGGAAAAAGATTTCTCAATACACCCAACCGGGATTTGAACCTCTATATACTCAGTCATAGTCAGTACAGTATAGTTTATTGAGAGAGTGACGCCTTTAAGTAGACCAGTAGACCAATTACATGACAACCCTTCTTGGGTGACGCTCTGACCAAAATAATAAAATTACACCTTAAACTACTAAGTTATATCTTATACATTATCTATAGTAATAAAAGGAAGTGTTTGTCTGTTTGTTTGTTTGTTAGCGATGCCCAACCAAATCTACGGCACGCAGAGATATGAAATTTTTAACATAGGTGGACGGAAGGGGGTCCGAATGCACCTATAAGCCGGATTTTTAAATTTTTAATTAGCTTTTTAATCAGACTATTTTTAACAACTTTTTGAAGAAAATAATTTTTTAATTGGTTTAGAATTACGTTTCAGAGATACGGGCACGGGCACGGGGGAGTCTTATATATCTTATACCACAGTGGGTCACGGGCAACGCCGTACGGGATTGCTAGCATATATTCATTAAATTGAAAAACGACACCTGGACACGGGAGTCAAACTCGGGAACCTTTGGCTTCGTACGCCAATGCTCTAACCACTGAGCTGTCAAAGAGTCATTCCGTTCCCAGGGCCATTTTTAGCTCATATTTTAGGGCACAGTCTGTGATGGACGTGTGGAAATCGTAAGTTACATGTGAGTGATCAATTAAGATCACAAGCTATCAGATAATTGATCAACACATAAATTATGTAGCTGACTATTCCCACAAGTCCATCACAGACTCTGCCCTAAAATATGAGTGAAGAATGGTCCTGGGCTAATCCTGGATAGCTAAGTGGTAAGAGCAATGGTCTACCAAACCAAAGGTCCCTGGTTCGATTACCTTGGGTATTTTTACCTAAAGTGGAACTATCCCAAAGGTCACCAGTGTTTGGTTAGTTAAGCTAAGTTAGGTTAAGACTCACCCCGTCTCCACAGCTCCACACTCACTATCATCGCATCATCTCATTGATGGTATGACGTGTGGACTACCTCCTGTGGTGTACCCTTTATTCCACCAGAGGGGCTGATAGTCTACACATGAGACGACCGAACTGCACGTCATGTACCTCACGGTCATAAATACCACACGCTAAAAACAAGATATTTAACCCAAGTGCACAGACAAATAATATACCCAGACACTCAACCTCCAGGTTAAAATTGTTGCGCTCCTTTTGCCAGCTTGAGTCCTTCAACACTGAGCTTCGCTAGTGTCACTGCTGGGCGATGATAGGGCTAACCGCAGCGATCTTAGCGGTGAAAGACTCAAGCTGTCAAAAGGAGCGCAGTTAAACCCCCGTAAGGTTGAGAGTCTGTTTCTTGCTTGTCTGTGCCCTAGTGCAATAATTGATTGGCAACATATCATCTACCTAGACAGACACTTTGGACTAAACGCATACAATAGGGCCATATTTATTTATTTTGGCCAAAAAATATATTTTTGACGTCCATTTTTTTTTAACCTTAAGCTCAAGATCTCTTCCATTCCCCCATAATACAAAGGTCCAGAGTTTGAATCCATATCCAAAAAGTTATAAATGTTTCATACCAAACCCCAAACGGTTGCTACGACGCATGCGCAATCATGTTGTAAGGTAGAAAAGGAGGGCCCCATGACTAGCCCCCAGGTGAGACCGGTCACCCGTCGGGTACAAAGGGCGACATTCCGTCGAGTCGCGCGCGCGCGCCCTCATTGGTCGCTAATTACAGTGCCCAACACTCCAAGAGGGGGGAACAATGGATGTGTCTTTGGCTCTTGACCGCGCTGGGTGCGCCCTGTCACAGTCCTCTGCGCGCAACAGCGACACAAGTCGCAACAAGTGACAATACTGCGTCGTGAAGCTGTGTCGAGGGAACAGGGCAGATACTTCACTGTGGAGATCTTGTATCGAGGGCAGATACTTCACTGTGGAGATCTTGTATCGAGGGAACAGGGCAGATACTTCACTGTGGAAATCTTGTATCAAGGGAACAGGCAAGATACTTCACTGTGTAGATCTTGTATCGAGGGAACAGGGCAGATACTTCACTGTGGAGATCTTGTATCGAGGGAACAGGGCAGATACTTCACTGTGGAGATCTTGTATCGAGGGAACAGGGCAGATACTTCACTGTGGAAATCTTGTATCAAGGGAACAGGCCAGATACTTCACTGTGTAGATCTTGTATCGAGGGAACAGGGCAGATACTTTACTGTGGAGATCTTGTATCGATGGAACAGGGCAGATACTTAGATACTTCACTGTGGAGATCTTGTATCGAGGGAACAGGGCAGATACTTCACTGTGGAGATCTTGTATCGATGGAACAGGGCAGATACTTAGATACTTCACTGTGGAGATCTTGTATCGAGGGAACAGGGCAGATACTTCACTGTGGAGATCTGGTATCGAGGGAACAGGCCAGTTACTTGACTCATTTCTAGTATCGCAAGGAAAAGTATCGTTATCAAAATAATAAGCAGCACATTTTATCAGAGAATAATGTGTTTTAGTGTTTTTATGAATGAAAATCTTGTCAAAAATTAATGTCGTGTGAAATGAGTAAATGAGTTTGTTTGATTATTTTATTATTTCAATTAATATTACATTACAGGTTGCAACTAATTTAAATTAATTGAATTGTGGTCTTATACAACCGGACAGTGCCATAATTGTGATGATTTGCAGCCTGTGTTTATATTAATTGAAATTTAGCTTTGATTTAAATCTTTCATTGTATTGTTTTCACGCCATGCCAGTCATCCAGATTCGCGGATGGCTGTGGTATCTGATAGCTCAGTGGCAGAGCATTGAAATGCCAATACAAAGGTCCTGGGTTCGATTCCCATGTCCAGGTGCCATCTTTCAACTAATTTAAATTAATCAAGATAAGAAGCCTCATCGTTTTTTTTCCCTCTTTTTCTTATCGAAATGACAGGGAGGTATGATGAAAGGGAGTATAGGCTTGAATCAAATAGAGAAGTAGTCCCAGAAAACGACACAGACCATTCATTGTATTTTAAAACGTTTGACCTGACGGATTAGGGATAATTGCGCCCTCCTATCAATCATCACACCATTAGGTGGGAAAAGTGCACCCCACACATTGTTTTACACACTCACAAAACAAGTAAACCCAAGGACCTAACAAAGTGTTTGAAGAGTCTAGCCTAGATTAAAAAAAAAAGTAAAACGTCAATAATTAGTTTGGTAACTTCAATTTATACGTTCACATCAAATGCTTACAGATACACACTAATCTTTATTTAATTGAAAACCTAACCCAACCCAACCTAACCTAACCTAGCCTAACCTAACCTAGCCTAATCTAACATAACATAACCAAACCTAACCTAACCTAACCTAAACAACTGGCAAAGAGACAGATGCAATGAATCGATGTACTTTGACTTCCTCAAGACCTCATAATGTGCGATAAGTCGATTTGAAATACCCCCCTCTTGAACAAAAGGATGCGATGAACCGATCTACGCCGGTGAAAATGGTAAGGTCGTGAGGAAAGTGTTAAAAGTGCACCCACAAGACCTTGTTAAAATCATTTAGGTGAGACAGACAAGGTCGTGTGGGCGCAATTTTCTCACCTATTAGTGTTATGATTCATGTGAGGGCGCAGTTTTCCCTTTTTTCTGGGAAGACACCGACTTGACAGCGATTGACATTTTCTCGCCGACTGAGGTAGCTTTTTTTTTTAAAAAAAAAAAGGTGTTGTTGAGATGTCCCCTTGTTGCTCTGAACTCAGAGGACCGCATCACTATGCAGAGCACCTCATCTTGGCAAGTGGTCCGCGCTCTCTGACTGTCATTGTCTTATAACCCTCCTTTCAATCACCTTCAATCTGCATAGATAATGTCACACACACACTCTGATCTGCTCAGGGACGGCTATTAAGTCCTCTTTCTCTCTCTAGATCTCGATAGTACTCGGGATCAAAGTTGGTTTCTTCTCATATCGATCTTCCTCTCGTCGAGTGCGGGGCCATGACCTACTTAACATTCGATTGATCGGACGGGATAAAGAGTTTCACACGTCAAGTAATGAAGAGTTTAACCGTCACAGCCGCTAAGTAAGGTCCAATTTTAATTTAAATAAACTTAACAGCCAGAAAAGTTACTAGATCTTCGCTCCAATTTTAGTAGGAATACCCTTATCAGACAGCTAAAAAAGTTACTAAATTCACAGTCCAATTTTAATGGCAAGAATCTGATCTGACAGCTACTACACCCCACATCAGCTCTGAGGGAACTTCACATCTAATGGAGATAAGCTTTATCTTCTCTCTCTCAGTTAACTGTTGCCAAATCTCCTCGCTCTCAGTTATGTCTGAAGTTGGTGCGCTGAGGTAAAAAGGCACTACCGGCAACATAGGCTAACCAGAGTTGCGAAACTTGTCTTATATTTGAGGGTAGCTTAACCACAAGAAAACGAGAGAATGGCAACGCTGTTTCCCAATACTAGCCATTCAGTTCCCTCAGAGATGATATCCAGTGTAGATTTACTCTTATGTATTCATACGTCCATTCACAGATTCTGCCGCTGCCACTTTTGATATACAATTACAAGACCAATAAAATAAGACAAATAATATAGTAAAATATTACCAATGTGCCGCAAAAATAGTTAGTAGTTTTTATAACTTTTAACCATAATATAATCAAAGAACTCCCCCCTCCCCCAAACAAAGAATGAGCACTACATTGTATCCCAGCAGTGGAGGGCATAACACGATCAGGTAGTGAATCATAACATGTATTTGATGTTAACGTTTTCAGGATTTATGGATCACAGTTTGAAGGACGTTTTGCGCATAACTTTTTTATTACTTTCTCAAACCAGGGTGATAATATCTATTGATTTTTTTTTAAGAATTTACGATCCTGAAATAAAAAAAATAGCAGTTTCTTTCAACACCACGTCTTACTACCCGTTAGAGTTATACATTTATTTACTAATTATGCTAATGGTTTTAAGAATCAATAAAGTTATGTTTAGAATAAGTGTACCCACATTTGAGTGGAGGGAGAGTCAAAAAAAAATTTTTTTTAAACACTCGACCAAGATTCAAACCTCGACCTCCCCGTCATCAGCAGTCCAGTCTACTGCGAGAGTAGCGCGTTAGACTACGCGGCCCTCGAATCAGATCTTAAGCCTGACTAACCAAACCCAGGTGAGCATGGGAATTATTCCCCTTTCGAGAAAAAAAATCCCCCTGTCCCAGCCGAGAATCTAGCTCGGGACCTCTAATTCAGCAGCCAGGAGTTCTGAACACCATACCACGAGGCCAGTTTATAAATAATAAAATAGAGAAATAGCTCACAATATGTTAACCACGAATATATATCAATAAACCAACCTAAACTAGTAACTCTGATATTAATTTGTATGTGTTACTACCTCAAAAAATTAATAAGCAAACATATAACTGCATAGTAGCTATAGTAGCCCCATGGCTTCTTTGGTGCTGACTGACATCTGACGGCTTTGAAAAGCTACCGGACCAAATTATGTATCCCTACGCCGAATCATATAATCTGCAAAAAACATGTGTTTAGCAGCTGTCACTTCTGACAGTCAACATTTAGGTATATTTCTAAATGTTGATTGTCAGAAGTCAGCTGTGAACTTTCAGTCAGCACCAAAGAAGCCATGGGGCTACTGTACTAAGGCACGAGACTCAAGGACGACCAGGTGGTAAACTAAACTGGTCAGGATACAAACCAAGGACTTTTAAGTTAGATACTGTGCGTGCCGTTAGATTAGTCACCGATTAGCCCAACTGTAGCCTAAATATTACCAATCATTCCAAAGTGTTAATTAAGTTTATTGATGAACAATCTACGCCTTGATACATTTAACAAGGTGTTTTGTTGTATTGTGGTGTAAATTTTTAAAAAAAGTTTGGCATTTCTTGGATGCTTTAATAAATAATTTACATTCATTTTTAGGAGCTTTTTTTTTTCTGCGAAAGCGGTTGGTTTTAAGGTGTAGTGAAAGATAAGGTTTTTTTTGTAGTTTTTATAATACATTTTTTTTATGGTTTAAATAAATTAAATACTTATTCATCAGATTTGTTTGATTTAATTTTCTCCACCTATTATCTCAACAGTTGTTGAATATCTCTCATGAACACATTGGCAATTAATAAGAAACTTTTTAAACGGGAATAAAAAGTCATGTTTAAATTATTTGTCGCCCATGACAGATATTCAAATACTGTGAATTTACTATGTGTGGCAAAACTAAATAAAATTATCTACTTAAGCAGTATTTTGACCAAGAAAGTTGTTTGTTACAAAATTAAATACTGACCATAATCCAAGTTACTTTCCATCCCTACTTAAAACTTTTTTTTTCGTAGCTTTTAAGTCCGAACGGGTTATAAGACTCAATTTTGGCATGGCCAAGTTTTTTTTGTTTTTTCGTTCTTTAATACAAACTGAAACGGGATACTACTATTACTACAAATGTTGCAGAATATAATTCATTGACCCGTTAACATTAATTTATAAAGTGTTGATAAGACAAATCACTTCATTAGGAGGTAACGTCACCACATTTTAATGAGGTTTTTTTTTAATGCTCATGTAGCAAAAGTAATGACTTCTTTTTAACTGAATGTATCCAGGAATAGAAGGAAGTATCTTCTGCACGACGTCATAGAAGGAAATGTTGAGGGAAAGAGGAGCTTAGGAAGAAGGAGGATTTGAATATTGGACGACTTGAAGGAAAGAAGAAAATTCTGAGAGCTGAAGGAGGCAGAGGACAGGACGCTTTGGCGGTCTAAGTTCACTGACAAAAGGAATGGACCTGTCATAGGACAAACATCAATTAATAATAATATATATGCATATACAATATATATCATATAAATTTAACATACATAATATGTATAGACATATGTGTGTCCGGGCTGTTTGAATATCGACTCAGTAATATATGTTCTTACTCATCTGTAAAGGAAGATATGTTTGTAGCAGACTGTACAGTGAAAGGTCTCATAATAATACCAGAGTTTACTATCCTTGAAACTTCTGATAGATAACTATAGTAATACAGTGTATGTTTGTAGCAGACTGTACAGTGAAAGGTCTCGTAATAATACCAGAGTTTACTATCCTTGAAACTTCTGATAGATAACTATAGTAATACAGTGTATGTTTGTAGCAGACTGTACAGTGAAAGGTCTCGTAATAATACCAGAGTTTACTATCCTTGAAACTTCTGATAGATAACTATAGTAATACAGTGTATGTTTGTAGCAGACTGTACAGTGAAAGGTCTCGTAATAATACCAGAGTTTACTATCCTTGAAACTTCTTATAGATAACTATAGTAATACAGTGTAGCGGGTAAATCGCGCGCGGCCTTGTCGGACCGGGTTAGAAGTGACCATAATCAGCCGGTAATCTCAACCCTAGAGCCAGGTGGTCGACCAATAAAGCGTGAAGGTGAGGATAATGACTGGGAGGGGTCGCGTGTTTGACCCCGGTACGCGCCCGAGGGGGTCGGGTCCACGCATCTTCTATTCGGCTGGAGGATGTTGTATTTTTATACACTCCGTCTACTGGTAGCTTGGTGGACAGGAATACTGATGTTTTATACACTCCGTCTACTGGTAGCTTAGTGGACAGGTATACTGATGTTTTATACACTCCGTCTACTGGTAGCTTAGTGGACAGGGATACTGATGTTTTATACACTCCGTCTACTGGTAGCTTGGTGGACAGGAATACTGATGTTTTATACACTCCGTCTACTGGTAGCTTAGTGGACAGGTATACTGATGTTTTATACACTCCGTCTACTGGTAGCTTAGTGGACAGGGATACTGATGTTTTATACACTCCGTCTAATGGTAGCTTAGTGGACAGGGATACTGATGTTTTGTACGCTCCGTCTACTGGTAGCTTAGTGGACAGGGATACTGATGTTTTATACACTCCGTCTACTGGTAGCTTAGTGGACAGGGATACTGATGTTTTATACACTCCGTCTACTGGTAGCTTAGTGGACAGGGATACTGATGTTTTATACACTCCGTCTACTGGTAGCTTAGTGGACAGGGATACCGATGTTTTATACACTCCGTCTACTGGTAGCTTAGTGGACAGGGATACTGATGTTTTATACACTCCGTCTACTGGTAGCTTAGTGGACAGGGATACTGATGTTTTATACACTTCGTCTACTGGTAGCTTAGTGGACAGGGATACTGATGTTTTATACACTCCGTCTACTGGTAGCTTAGTGGACAGGTATACTGATGTTTTATACACTCCGTCTACTGGTAGCTTAGTGGACAGGGATACTGATGTTTTATACACTCCGTCTACTGGTAGCTTAGTGGACAGGGATACTGATGTTTTATACACTCCGTCTACTGGTAGCTTAGTGGACAGGGATACTGATGTTTTATACACTCCGTCTACTGGTAGCTTAGTGGACAGGGATACCGATGTTTTATACACTCCGTCTACTGGTAGCTTAGTGGACAGGGATACTGATGTTTTATACACTCCGTCTACTGGTAGCTTAGTGGACAGGGATACTGATGTTTTATACACTCCGTCTACTAGTAGCTTAGTGGACAGGGATACCGATGTCATTATCACCATCATCTCATCTCATCAGGACATGTAAAGAGCCTCCACGGTAAAGGTGTACGATTAGTACAATTCGGGAATCCCCTGCGCAACGATACATCAGTACTGGTTAGTCTTTCCACTACTGGGCTACAACCGATCCAGCCCAAACGTGCGATATTACTATAATTATTGTAGGACGACGGTTAAAGTCGTCGAGAAAACGCCATTTTTCTATCAGTCGAATCACTACAATCGTGACGTAATGACCGCAGATGCACGACTGCTCATTACGCGAGTGACCCACCACGCGGTGAGCCAGCCACCAGACTCACCAACCTCAGTACGACTCTCGGGTACAAACTACACACCATATGACATGTCGCCATATTAGGGTTGACCCCTATATTATATAACTTTCTACAAATAAAATACTTCAAGCCTGTCAACAACTAAATAGAATTACGAGCTGCTTGAGAAGGTGCGCTGGGATGTTTGTTTGTTTGTTTGTTGTTTGTGGAGGTTTTGGAGGGGGTTACAGGTGTGAACTTGTTGAACTGGATGTTGAACCATGATTCATTAGAAAGAGTCAGAAATACTACAATTTTAACAAGAAGGACCTCATTTGACAGGGAAGTTTTTTTATAGCACGTCTTACTATTATTATTAGAACCGCGTGTTACTACCCGTTCGGGTTATACGAACTTAAGCTAATGTGAAAATGGTAGGGTGATTGGGAGATGAAATAGAGGACCTACAGTTTAACTTGGGATCCGAACCACACATTCACAAGTTGTGATTAATACACGTCTTGTCAGAGGTGAAGGAAGGGTTTGGCGATCTGTGCCGGGACCGAGGATTGAACCCCGAACCCTCAGTACAGAAGTCCGACACCTTACCCCCTAGACCACCAGGTCACCAACGTCTTACTACCCGTTCGAGTTATACGCTTATGTACTAGTTAAGCTAATGGTTTTAAGGGTTAGAGAGGTTATATTTAGAAGGGGTACACCCGCATTTGCGTAGAGAATAGTTGACAACCGTTTAGAATAAAATACTCTCATTGCCCCCCCAACCGAGATTCGAACCTTTATCTTCCCGTCCACGGCAGTCTAATCCACTGGGAGAGTAGCGCGTTACTTGTAGAGTTTCACACTTTCGCTGAAAAAAACAAGCGCAGAACAGAAACTTGGTCACGTGACGAGCTCTTAGCCAATCACAAGATTTCCGCCTCGTCGGCGCGAGCTGTTCTGCCTAAAGCTCAACTCATCTCAGCCTTTGTCCGCTCTGCCTGAGATGTTCGGCACAGGACCACCAATCAAACCTCAAACTCAACCCTCTCAAACCAGTGCGCATGCGCATTTGACAACGCATGCGCTGTAGAGCCCGAAGCGAGCAGAAATAACCCGTTAATGTAGAACGTGTGTATCGTGTATTGTATTGTGCCACGACACAGCGGTATAATTTGAAAACATCCATCGGGAGAATGATCTAAAATATATGTTTATCCACTAGAAAATAAAATATGTTGATAAACAGCTGTTTTAAGTTTGAATTGCAATGCATCATGGGTCAACATACAGCGTGTGAGCTCCTGCGTCTCTGAGGCAGATTCTGTCCTCTATTTTCGACGAACGTGTGAACCAAGCTTTAGAACATATTGCCACGGAACCGGGCGCTAGAGAAGTTACTAGATATATTTTAATATCTTCATACGTCAAGTAATGTGATCTGAAGCTGTCGCTTTTGATAGATATTATCAATGGGGCTGTGTGAACCTTTGAAATGTTGAAGGCAATAGGGAGTATGGCCTACTTCGGTGGCCGCATGGTCTAAGGTGTTACTATCGCTATTGAATAGACTGCTGATGACAGGGAGATGGGGGTGCCCGATTGGGTTGTTTTTTCATAAATGATTTTCTACTCTCCCTCTACCCAAATGCAGGTACATTTCCTTTAAATTCAACCTTCCTCATCCTTAACTCATTAGCGTAATTAGTACATAAGCGTATAATCTGATAAGGTACTTAAAAAAAATTAGAGTGGAAAAGCATTTAGAATAAAAAATAATCGTCAATATTCCAAACCGGGATTCGAGCCCCAACCTCCCAGTCATCGGCGGTCCTATCTATTGCGATAGTGACTGTTTAAACCATGTAACCACTAATAGGTCACGTGTTGTCAATCTCTTTAAATGAAAGAACAATGCAAGGAGTAGGCCTATATATATTTTTATTTATTTTAGGTATTTAATGTACACTTTTTCATCAGTCTTATTAATCAGCGCACGACTCATAAGATAAATTAAATCTAGCACAGACACAACATCCAGTCCCCCTATCATTAATTCATCAGTGTGAAAGGGTAAACCCACACTTCACCAATGATACATTTTTAAGCCATGTCGTGAATCAAACCCGGGACCTTTATATCAGTAGACAGACACGCTACCGACTGAGCTAAGGTGACAGACAAGCTAAGAGTATAACATAGGTGTATTTCTCACATATGTTTTACAACACTTTTATGTTTGTGCATTAGGACTGACACGACATTCATGAAGTCCATTTTAAATGGCATTTAAAGATATTAATGTTATATAACCAGAGAAAACTATTTGTTTGTATTTCGTTTAGGAGCATTTAGATTTATTACTCAGTCAACGAAATGTGAAGAAAACACCTCTAAAATAAATAAATAAATATTTTTTATCTTTCTTACAGACAAAACACACACACGTTCCTTTAAAATGTCAACGCTTTTTTTTGGGGGGATGGGGGTGAGAAATCTCATCATTAAGATGGAGTGGTTAATGATGGTGCAATGGTACTGAGGCAAGGCAGGGTAAATATTCCCGAACGTAGATCTGCGCTGACCTCTGACCTCTTTTGGAAGGTCAGCATTAATCCTACCAGCAACATATCTCTGTAAACTAGGTCCCACACTACTAGGCAAATATTAAGATGAACACGCTCAACATTTGGGCAAATATTGGGCAATGGACAAGTGAGACTCCCACACACATACAAAGTATCACAAGGTCAGTACTGTCCATGATGCGTCAAGACCTGGTCCTCCAACACACATTACAAGTATCACAAGGCCAGTACTCTTGTCCAATGATGCTGGCCAAAACCTGGACCCCTCTCACCCCTTGTGATGTTCTCGCTTTATACTCACGAGTAGATGATGGCCGTTGCTCGGCAATGATGGCCGATGTTCCCCGAGTATTGTGGGGACTATTAGCCGCCTTTGACTTATGACAAGAGACCGACAGCGGACGGTTATTTGGCATGTCTCTACCAGTATTGTCGAGTGACCGTCCACATTATGGTTATTAGTTACCCATGTTTGTAAACGCTGACCAACGCCTGCAGAGTAGTGTGGGTTCGACTTAAGATTGTGTTAGGGGTCAATTTGTTGAGATTTGCAAGGAATGTACTTGTAAAACAGTTGAATGATTTTTAAACCTTTTGTCAATGAAACGTTAAAAGTTAGTAAAGGAGTTAATTATTATAAGAAGAAATAGAAAAAGAAAAAATGTATTTTGGAATAAAATAAATAAATATGAATTGAAGAAGATAACAAACAATACTTATTAAGGATTGAAACCTTAAGTCAGGAAAAATCAATTAACTTATATAACCACTTCCCTAAGAATACCATAAAATATACTTAAAAAGTTAAAAAGGAAAATGGTTATACAATTAGGAGGAATGACATAGTACTAATATATTAAAAAGTTAACAATTAGCATATTAAATAGTCAAGGACTCGTCATATATGATAGAGAATAAATAAACAAAATCACATTAATGACAAAAACACTCAAATTTGATAGAAAGCTGTGACAAGATTATTAACTTTCTATCAAATTTGAGTGTTTTTGTCATTCATGTGATTTGTTTATTTATTCTCTATCATATATGACGAGTCCTTGACTATTTAATATGCTAATTGTTAACTTTTTAATATATTAGTACTATGTAATTCCTCCTAATTGTATAACCATTTTCCTTTTTAACTTTTTAAGTATATTTTATGGTATTCTTAGGGAAGTGGTTATATAAGTTAATTGATTTTTCCTGACTTAAGGTTTCAATCCTTAATAAGATATTGTTTGTTATCTTCTTCAATTCATATTTATTTATTTTATTTCAAAATACATTTTTTCTTTTTCTATTTCTTCTTATAATAATTAACTCCTTTACTCACTTTTAACGTTTCATTGACTAAATGTTTAAAAATCATTCAACTGTTTTACAAGTACGTTCCTTGCAAATATCATCTTATATTTCTCCTAGCTAATAGTGAAAATTAATATAACTAAAAGGGTCAATTTGTGTTCCAACTCGTTGAAGAGATTTTCTTGAACAAGTAGCTGCACTTTGCTCAGCCATCTACTGCAGCCTGTCACACTCATCTATCTGTACAGCCACCTACACACTACCTCAACCATCTACAACCTGACACTCTCCTCTAGTTGTTTGTACAGTCACCTACACACCACCTCAACCATTTACAACCTGTCACTCTCCTCTAGTTGCGTGTACAGTCACCTACACACCACCTCGACCATCTACAACCTGTCACTCTCCTCTAGTTGCGTGTACAGTCACCTACACACCACCTCGACCATCTACAACCTGTCACTCTCCTCTAGTTGGTGTACAGTCACCTACACACCACCTCAACCATTTACAACTTGTCACTCTCCTCTAGTTGCTTGTACAGTCACCTACACACCACCTCAACCATTTACAACTTGTCACTCTCCTCTAGTTGCTTGTACAGTCACCTACAACTACCTCAACCATCTACAACTGACACTCTCCTTAGTTGTTTGTACAGTCACCTACACACCTCAACCATTTACAACCTGTCACTCTCCTCTAGTTGCGTGTACAGTCACCTACACACCACCTCGACCATCTACAACCTGACACTCTCCTCTAGTTGTTTGTACAGTCACCTACACACCACCTCAACCATTTACAACTTGTCACTCTCCTCTAGTTGCTTGTACAGTCACCTACACACTACCTCAACCATCTACAACCTGACACTCTCCTCTAGTTGCGTGTACAGTCACCTACACACCACCTCAACCATCTACAACCTGACACTCTCCTCTAGTTGCTTGTACAGTCACCTACACACTACCTATATCATCTCGAAATGTTCTTTAACGATGTTGACTAAATTTGGTATCCAGGTACTGCTTAACATTACAAACAAAGTGGAAATTCTCATTTTCCCACGAAAATGACTTTGAGAATAGCCTACTTTACAACAGCAGAGATTTCCACTTTTAATTATATTTCAGCAACTATTTGAGATACGATATAAGATATTGTTGTAAAGTTGTAGTGCTATTAAAAATACACATCTTTTGTTTTAAATATTTTTTATAAAACGAATAATTTCTGCGCTAAAAGTAAATATTATATATATATATATAAATTTATAGTGGAGGTTTTAGAAAACTGAAATTTGCTGTTGTAATCTTTGGTGGACAGAGACGTTCCTCTTTTCTCAACGTTTCTGTAACCGTGTATATTATTTCATTTATGCTCTTTGGTGGAGTGTTTCTCCAACGACGTGTATTATTTCGTTTTAAAAATCATATGAACTTTTAGCAAATGTTTATATTATAATATTAAAGATAGGAAACTCCATGCGGTTCACCGTACAATTTATTTTAATATAATGTTGTGGACATTGCGTAATTTTGAACAAGAAGTTTTCTCTTAGTTTAAAGAGGTTCCTGTTTAGATGCTACAATGTCCATGACACATATTCAACAAATTTAAAAAAATATTTGAGGTGTTTAAAGTGCACTTTCTAAAACGATTGATTATATAAGCACAAAATCACTTCTCTGAGCGAGAGCGAAATAGCCTTCCAATTTTTCCAGGAAAGGTATTTCCCCATACTTTCCAGGGGTTTTTTTACACGCCACAATCGACATGAGACCGACGGCTTTATTTCTCCTTCAAAGGAAGTTGTACTATGGATTTGTATTGCTCAAGAAACATCCTTCGACCCGGTTGGGTTTGAACCCAAAAACATCGGCTAATGAGGCGAGCATTTTACCCCAATACCACCATGGTCGATTTTAACAACTGTTGATATTACAATGTGTAAACAATTAAATTAAACGTTCCCTATCCATTGAATCTATATTTAATTTACCAGTGTTTTGATAAAAATAACGTTTCTTGTTCTAAAAACTGCAAAAAAATATGGGCCTCAACTCGCTTTCCTTCCAACCCACCTTAATAAATAAATAAACCTATTGTATTCTCAGCCCTACACTCAAGTTTTGTAGTGGTGACTGTACAGAACTTGAATTGATGGTCATCGGTAAATATTTGCCGCGTCTGCAGCCGCAAAAAAATAGGCAATCAGGAAAACCAATAAATAAAGTGTGTGGTTGTTTGTGTTGAACAGGAACGCTATTCACAGGCACGAATCCTTTATATATATATATATATATACCAAAGGAATAGAATTAACCGTCTAACGTGAAAGTATTGTAAGATTTAAAATTAAAAAAAAGAGTAGTCTATTGCTTATATTTAACATTCCCAAACACTTTTTCTCTCTCTCTATCTTTAAATGACTGGTCATTTACACATCTATTACAACAGCTCATCTATCACTTTTTTTTTTTTTTACAGGAGCTGTTCATTATTATCTTTGTAATAGATGTCTTGGTTCATTCGTCAAATATACTTGTACAGTGACTACAACTTTATAAAATTAAATATTTAGTAAATTATATTATTTGGTGTGTGGAAAATAACATTTTTTACTATAAAAAGCCACTTGATATTCTTCTTTGAGGTGGAAGTGTAGGGGAAGGGAGAAAGGTTAAGAGTATCGTTTCAGTTTTTATATTATTATTATTATTATTATTATTATTATTATTATTATTATTATTATTATTATTAGCACCGCGTCTTACTACCTGTTCGGGTTATACGTACAGTTTTTATATCAAAACATTGTTATAACCAGAATAAAATATTTCTCCAGTACAAACATATAGTTTAATTTTCTCCACACGGTGATATCAACAGTTGTTGAATGTCTGTCATGGTCATAGCGCCATTAGATGAGAAATTTTTGAATGAAGATAAAAAGTTGTCATTAAATTCCAGGACACCGTCAACAGATATTCAACAACTGTTGATATCACCGTGTGAAGAAAATTAAACTATATGTTTGTACTGGAGAAATATTTTATTCTGGTTGGAACAATGTTTTAATATAAAAACTTTAAAAAAAAACACTTAGGAATAATTTGTCGCCTGTATCATTGGGCATGATGACAAAGCTATCAGTCTCCTGTAATACAATTTTATTTCGAATCGAACGCCAGGGTTCAAATTACCGGTCAATTAACTAAAGTTTGGTCACTTTCCACGTAAATTCCGGGTGACACTTCCCTAGTTTTATACTCTCTTAAGTGTGAATATAGACCGATCTTGGTGGGAAGAACATTAGAAATTAGTTACTAAAGTTACTAAAACAATTTTAATACATTCATACATCAAGTCATTTTATCTGCAGATGTAACTTTTTATAGATATTATCAATATCTATAGAATAACACAAATAATATAATAAAATGTTATCACTGTTGGCCACAAAGAAATATGTTTGAATTTTCTCTACTGTCCTTCCAACCAAAATCAGAGTATACATGGATAGTCCGGACGGGTAGTAAGATGTGGAGCATGAAATAAAAAAACCTGAAAAATATAGGATATATGTAATCAGTTTTTCATAGGAAAATAACTGTATCTGATAGCTAGAAAATTTACTAAATCTATTTTTTACGCATTCACACCTTAAGACATGTGATCATCAACGGTAGTTTTTTATAGATTAAGATATCACCAATATAAAATAAGAGACCACAAGGAGCTCAAGGAAAAGATGGCAGCAAGTGTGCAAGTGAGAGGAGAGTAGAAGAGAGTGCAGGAAGAAGAATGGTGGAAGGACAGAGGGAGATGGAAGCATTTTACTAAAAGAACCCGGTCAGAGGCTGGAAACAGTTCATGATGATGATGATGATGATACAAAATAACAATAATAAAAGAGTAAAATGTTTTCAATTTAGAGCTGGGAAAATGTATTTTTGTATTTTTTAAAAGACCTTTCATATGAAAAATGGGCTCTAGATAAACTTTACTCTCTAACTTCAAACATAGATAAAGTAGTTAAGTGTTTAAATCAACTGCAATCAGAGTGAATTGCGTAACAGCTATGGCAATAGCTATAGTAAAATTTTCAGAGAAAGAACCTAAACTGAAAGTTGGAAAAGCTACTAGATCTTTTATTTTATTTTTATTTGAGATAATCAACTTGAACCTTCTGAACCGACTGTACACGATAATTTCAATGAGCGAGAGTGAAAGAGCCCATTAAATTTTTTTTCGGGAAAGGTGTTTCCAGGGTTCTTATTACAAGCCACAATTGACATGGGACCGACGGCTTTACTTCCCCTCCGAATGAAGTTGTGCTACGGATTTTTATAGCTCAATAAAGATCCGTCGACCCCGGTTGGGTTTGAACCCACGAGCATCGGGTCCAGAGGCGAGCACTTTACCCCAAGATTACCGAGGTTGACTATTATATCTTCTTTAATGTATTAATACGTCAAGTAAAATTATCTACAGTTGTGACTTTTGATGTAAAGTAGCAATACCTATAGAATTATAGTAAGATGCTACCGATATTGACCTCAAGAGAAAATATGTCTGTATTTTTTAAAAAAAGGTTCTTCCTATTAAAATTGGACCGTATATACTGTGGAACACTGGCTAATTATTACAGGGACAAAAAGTCAATTTTTTAAAAACTGAAAGAAATGAGTGTACACGAGGGCAGAGCACTATTTTTTTTTACCCACCCCTCTCTTCCCTTACCTCATGCAAATGAATGAATGAAACAAAAGGATTGTTCGCGGAATAAAAAGGTCCCTGGTTGACGACCCGTACTGATAACGTCCGACCCATATGTCTCCCTTGTGAAGTCCTTGGCGTTCTCTCCGGTCGCTACGGCGGAAAATAGTACTATTATTTTATTTTTTTTTAACTAAAAAAAACCCACAGTCCCCGCGCCGCGACAATCTTTCTGCATGGCGGGAACCATTGTGGAACGGAGCTACCGGCTTTTGCCGCTAGAGTGCAGTGGACATGCAGGCGATAGCATCGCTGACAAGAAACATGTGGGAGGGGAGAAAAAGGGGGGGGGGGGGGTAGTCAAATAAAAAAGTGTAACTTTTACGGACAGGATAATAACACGAATTATTCTAACGTCAAAAACAAAAATAAACAAAAATGGAACAAGACAATCAAACATATTTTCTCGTAAATTCTCTTAAGATGGGGTGCTAGTGAGCGTGGAGTTTAGGGCAGTATTTTCGAAGTTTCATAGCATAAAATTTATTTGGCCAAAATAAATCAAATATTTTATCTATAGAATCATATGGTTTAGTTTTCCGCACATGCTAATCTCAACAGTTCTTTAATATATGTCAAGGGTGTCCCAAAATTTAGTGACAACTTTTTCTCTGCATTTAAAAAGTTTGTCACCAAATGCCGCTATGCTCATGAGAGATATTCAAGAACTCTTGAGATTAGCATGTGCAGAAAGCTAAACTCTATGTTTCTATAGAAGAAATATTTGATTTATTTTGGCCAAAAATGTTTATGCTATAAAAACTGCAAAATTAATGCACTAAACTGGTGGTCACTAGCACCCCACCTTAAGGTGCGGCAGAAGAGAGCGAGAGTATTTTTATAGTTTTTATATTATTGAAAATTTTTGGACAAAATAAATAAAATATTTCTCCAGTAGCAACATAGAGTGTAGTTTTCTGCACGTGCTAACATCAACAGATCTTGAATATCTGTCAAGGGTGTCCTGGAATTTTGTCAAAACTTTTTAAATAAAGAGAAAAAGTTTTGACAAAATTCCAGGACACCCTTGACAGATATTCAAGATCTGTTGATATTAGCATGTGCAGAAAACTAAACTCTATGTTGCTACTGGAGAAATATTTGATTTATTTTGGAAAAAAAAATGTAATGACAGGAAAACTGTAAAATTTCTGCCGCACACTTATAGTCAAAATGTTCATCACGCGGACTTCAGTCTTCGTTTTTTGCGGTCATTTTTAAAATGGATTTTATTAATTATCACCGCGTCTTATGATCTGTTCAGGTTACAGACACATATTATAATTGATCTAATGGAGTAGAGATGAGAAAGGAAGTATTTTTGAGGTAATCTGCCCGCCATTTACGTGGTAGGAGAGTGTGAAACCATTTAGGGAAAACCACCCTCTGTAGGCCGGGCCCGTATTCGATCCCCGATCTTCTCAACATCAGCAGGCCATTCTAACACGAGAATGATGCCTTAGATCATTCGGCCACTGAAGTGGGACAGCTCAAATTGAAATACTTCAGATTACAGAAATAAACAATAAATTGGGCTATCGTGATTGACTAACATCTATTTTGTAGTTTTTTCTTTAAGACAATTGGGCCCTTTTCATTTGGCGTGGAAATGCAGAGCCATGGGAACAAACGGTTATATTAAAGAATTTTTATTGTTTTGCAATTTTCTTTTCGGAAACGGTTTGTTCAAGAATAGAAGCATGTTGGTTAAGTTGTACTTTTAATAAACATACCTCTTCTATAATTTTAACAGTGATCAAATATCAATATTTTGACATTTTTCAATATAAAACTGCCGGCTTCATAACAAAAAATAAGAAAATGTAACAATTAATAAACATAGATACGTTATCTTTGAAGAGGTGGTGGAGATATTACTATAAAAATTTCACTCGTTCTCGAGAAAACTGATATTTTTCAAACGTATAATTTCTCCACAAGAGCTGTCCGGTAGATAGCGCCATATATGGTTTCCGTGGTCCATCTGTTCTTGTTGGCGCGGAAGGATACTTTGGCCCGTTGTGAAGCTACGCCACGCCACGCCACGCACGCCTTTCACCCACCACCCCACAAAAGAGGTTTTAGACTTGCACAAAGCCAAGGCCCTTAAGAGATAAATTCCTTGGATAGTGTTTATTTTAGCACCACGTATTTCTAAACGTTTTGGTTACACCCCTATGTACTAATTACACTAATAGGTTAGGATTAGGAAGGCTTAATTTAAAGGAAGTGCACCGCATTTGGGGGGAGAAAGAATGGGAAACTATTTAGGAAAACCCCCCTCAGTGCACCCGACAGGGATCGAGCCTTGATCTCTCCGTCCTCGGCAGTCTAGTCTACTGTGAGAGTGACTATTTTTAACATTATGTCTGGTCGAATGGTATGTGTTGGCTAAACCTAAGAGGTTATTTCTCTGGACCTGCCTGTGCAGTACACACATCATTGTTCTCGGAATCATCTGATAGAAGAACAGGTTCCTTCCATTTATCAGAGATCAATAAGCCACCGCATTAACTACCGGTCCTTAAACTCACTGAACGCACACGAACAACAATTTTTTTTTCAGCACTGCATCTTACTATCCTTTCGGAGCACACATATAAGCACTACTTATTCAAAACTGAATCAGCATTTGCGTGGGGGGAGTGTGGAAAAGGAAAAAAAAATTCTTTCAGTACATCCAACCGGGGTTAAAACCCATATATCCCCGTCATTAGTAGTCTAATCTACTTTTTTTTTTAACACCACTTCTTACTACCTGTTCAGGATATACGCCTCTGTACTAATTACAGTAATAGATCGGGGATTATGAAGGCTTAATTTAGAGGAAGTGTGCCAGCATTCGCATGGAGGTAGAGTGGAAAACCATCTAGCAAAAATCACCCTCAGTACACTAGACCAGGATCGAACCCCGATATCCCCATCTTCGGCAGTCTAGTCCAACACAAAAGTAGCGCGTTAAACACGTGGCCACCGAAGTGGGTGTCTAATATATTGCGAGAGCATCACTTTGGAGTTAGATCATTCGACCCCCGAGATGGGTAGAAAAGAAAAAAAAAAACACTGTTTTAAGAAAATGGACGTCAGTAACTATTTTTTTTTTCTAGGTCATACATTTTAACACAAAAAAGTAATTTGATGACTTAAATTAAGGTATATAGGAATTAATAGGGAAAATAATTTTAAAATGCACCCAACATTCACGTGAAGAGGGAACGGGAAAAGTAACAATCTCCTGTGTAAAAATACCACAAGTTTACCTGAACAAGATTCAAACTTGTTCCCCCCCCAATTAACCGAGCTTATCAAGTTAAAAAGTTGATAAATGTAATGGTCGTGTGTGTGAGAGGGAGTGAGTGTGTATGTGTTCTACACGTATGACATGTGTGACATGTGAATCGCGAACGGGACATGCGGGCGCAGAAGAGCACCTGAAGTTCTTACCACACGATGATGCGCCCATTGTCCTCCCGGCGGCGCCTACCCCACCTTCCCCTCCCCCCCCTCCACCACCACCACGACACGGATAGGGCCTGCGGGACTCAGATCGAGAACAGCATTTGTGGAGGGTTACCACTGCAGAACCAGATGAGAGGTTAACACGCCGGACTCCAGCTCGACAAGAACGGGGAGTCAAACCCAACCACTTGCATCAGATTTGATTTCTTCTACAAATGTGGTTCTGTATGCTCGCCTCGGTGATATAGCAGCTTTCTTAAAATTCGCGTTCATTCATTCTGTTCCCTAAAGTTAAATAGATTAAGAGCGTACGTTTATCGTAGCCGGCCCAACTCAGCTCCCGGCTCGTTTGTTTGTGCGTGCAAAGTATGGGGAGGAAAAGGGTAAGAAAAGACTTACCATATATCAGAAATGTGTGCAGTACATTCGTATTTGAACGATTACTCGACATTTTCCGCGGTGACGATGGGGGACAAAGCGACAAAGTTTCTTGTTAATAACTACAGTATATCCCTATTAAGACAGGGTAAAGATTTGTGGACAGTGCTTAGATGTGAAGCCATTTTTAAACTGGTCAAAAAACGGACTTTTCAATGAAGTTTTTATCCAAATATCACTTAATATTTCAACAATGTTCGGTTTTAGGAACTTCTATTAACTATTTATCTCCATTAATGTTTAATAATAAATTATCCGCATGCAATAGAGTTAGTGTAAATTGACGATTTCTAGCCGGTTGTATCACAGAGTTGATTGGCTTGTAATGCACGCTCTTAAGATGCTATTAATAGCCACTGGAGTATCTTCACCCTCTTAATCCTGTTTCTTGAGCTGACCTTTTATAATCTACTAATCCTGTTCCATATTGCTCGATAGTTCCTAATAGCTATTGCGAGGAATGATCACTTCTCAACCTTATTTCCTTATCTCCACTGAATATTAAAACTGACCCCGTGGCCTAGTGGTAGCGTGGGACAATCAAAAGCCGAAAAGATCTTGATTTAATCCCGGGCTGGGGCTAAAATAAATTAACATTTAGATGCTACCACACAGATAATATGGATGTATTCGGATGTCAACAGTCAATGTGTCTGAAAACAGACACAGACTGCCAAAATATCTTAAAATTAATGTTAGTACTACGCCTTGAGCGTAGGCAATGTTTGAACCACATCTGTCGAGCAGCGATTTTCAACTTTTTTACAACTCAAGCCACACTGAATAAATTCGCTAAATTTTCAATGCACACCATCATTTTTTTTAAGGGGAGAATGTATCCTTAGAAAATAAGAGCATTCAGTTTTTGTTTAGAAGTTAATAGCTTATAATTCTATTGATCGTTTAATTTCTTATAAATTATGGTTGGTCAGGGATTTTAAGGATTTATTTTTATCCCTGAATTTTCTTTCCGTGGTGGTCGTGGCACACTGGTTGTATAAACACGGTGTTAGCATTGGATGGCACATGCGGTCTTCATGAAGTACAATACAGTCAGTATGCGGCTAGCAAACTAACTCCATAGGTTAACGATTGGGTGGTATACTTATTGTATACGTGTAGTACGGTTACGGTACGTACGTTGTCGTCATGTACGGTCATGTGATCTGTACGGTCTGTCTGTATCGTCGGTACAGTATATCGTTGTACGTATGTACTGACTGTCATGTCTGTCTGTACTGTCTGTATGTCGATCTGTCTGTAGTCGGTCATGTACGTACGGTCTGTACGTCTAGGTACAGTCGGTCTGTCGGTACTTGTCGGCAGTACGGTCATGTACGGTATGTAGGTACTGTCGGTCATGTAGGTCTGTGGTCTGTCGGTATGTACGGTCAGTCGGTCATCGAGGTACTGTACGGTACTGTACGGTAGTCGGTCTGTAGGTCTGTAGGTATCGGTATGTCGGTATGTACGGTACTGTAGGTATGTAGGTATGTCGGTTGTCGGTCATGTAGGTACTGTGGGTCTGTGGGTACTGTCGGTACTGTAGGTCATGTAGGTCTGTCGGTCTGTCGGTATGTAGGTCTGTGGGTCTGTGGGTTGTGGGTATGTAGGTATGTGGGTCTGTCGGTATGTAGGTACTGTTGTGGTATGGTCATGTCTGGTAGGTCGGTGGTAGGTATGTCGTATGTTATGTATGTATGTGGATGGTATGTAGGTAGGTCATGTAGGTCGTATGTGGTAGGTAGGTCATGTGTATGTCTGTATGTATGTATGTTGTATGTATGTGTTATGTCTGTATGTACTGTGTGTTGTATGTATGTATGTATGTATGTATGTATGTATGTATGTATGTATGTATGTATGTATGTATGTCATGTATGTATGTATGTATGTCATGTATGGTGTATGTATGTATGTATGTATGGTATGTTATGTATTGTATGTATGTTGTATGTATGTATGATGTATGTATGTATGTTATGTTATGTATGTCGTGTATGTATGTATGTATGTTGATGTATGTATGTATGTTGTATGTATGTATGTATGTCTGTATGTATGTATGTATGTATGTATGTATGGTATGTATGTTATGTATGTATGTATGTTGTATGTATGTTGTATGTATGTATGTATGTATGTTGTATGTATGTTGTATGTATGTCTGTATGTATGTATGTATGTATGTATGTATGTATGTATGTATGTATGTATGTATGTATGTATGTATGTATGTATGTATGTATGTATGTATGTATGTATGTATGTATGTATGTTATGTATGTATGTATGTATGTATGTATGTATGTATGTCTGTCTGTATGTATGTATGTATGTATGTATGTATGTATGTATGTATGTATGTATGTATGTATGTATGTATGTCATGTATGTATGTCTGTATGTATGTATGTATGTATGTATGTATGTATGTATGTTGTATGTATGTATGTATGTATGTATGTATGTTGTATGGTATGTATGTATGTTGTATGTATGTTGTATGTATGTATGTATGTATGTCTGTATGTATGTAGTTGTATGTATGTATGTATGTATGTATGTATGTATGTATGTATGTATGTATGTATGTATGTCATGTATGTATGTATGTATGTATGTATGTATGTAGTAGTATGTATGTATGTATGTATGTGTATGTATGTATGTATGTATGTATGTATGTATGTATGTATGTATTGTATGTATGTATGTATGTCATGTATGTATGTATGTATGTATGTATGTATGTATGTATGTATGTATGTATGTCTGTATGTATGTATGTACTGTACTGTATGTATGTATGTATGTATGTATGTATGTATGTATGTATGTCTGTATGTATGTATGTATGTATGTATGTATGTATGTATGTATGTATGTATGTATGTCATGTCTGTATGTATGTATGTATGTATGTATGTATGTATGATGTATGTATGTAGTATGTATGTATGCTGTATGTATGTATGTCATGTATGTTGTCATGTCATGTATGTATGTATGTATGTCTGTATGTATGTATGTATGTATGTATGTCATGTATGTATGTATGTACGTATGTATGTTCATGTATGTATGTATGTAATGTCTGTATGTATGTAGTATGTATGTACTGTATGTATGTATGTATGTATGTACTGTATGTATGTATGTATGTATGTATGTAGTATGTATGTATGATATGTATGTATGTATGTATGTCTGTAGTATGTATGTATGTCTGTATGTATGTATGTATGTATGTATGTATGTACTGTATGTATGTCATGTAATGTATGTATGTTAGTATGTCTGTATGTATGTATGTATGTATGTATGTATGTATGTATGTATGTATGTATGTATGTATGTATGTATGTACTGTATGTATGTATGTATGTATGTATGTATGTATGTCTGTATGTATGTATGTATGTATGTCATGTATGTAATGTATGTATGTATGTCATGTATGTATGTATGTTGTATGTATGTCATGTATGTATGTATGTATGTATGTCAGTATGTATGTATGTACTGTATGTATGTATGTTGTATGTATGTATGTATGTCTGTATGTCTGTACTGTATGTACTTTGTATGTTGTTGTATATGTCTGTATGTAGTATGTCATGTCATGTATGTTGTATGTATGTATGTATTCTGTATGTATGTATGTATGTATGTATGTATGTATGTACTGTATGTATGTAATGTCATGTATGTAATGTCTGTATGTATGTATGTATGTATGTATGTATGTATGTCATGTCTGTATGTATGTATGTATGTATGTAGTATGTATGTAATGTACTGTATTATGGTATTATGTATGTCTGTATGTACTGTCATGTCATGTATGTATGTCATGCTGTATGTATGTCTGTATGTACATGTACTGTAGTATGTATGTATGTCATGTATGTATGATGTATGTAATGTATGTATGTATGTATGTATGTAGCATGTTCGTATGTATGTAATGTATGTATGTATGTCATGTATGTTTATGTAGTATGTATGTCTGTATGTATGTATGTCTGTATGTATGTATGTATGTATGTATGTATGTATGTATGTACTGATGTATGTAGTCTGTGTAATGTATGTATGCTGTATGTCATGTATGTATGTAGTATGTACTGTATGTATGTCTGTATGTCAGTATGTACTGCTAACTATGTTGTATGTATGTCTATGTATGTATGTCTGTATGTATGTATGTATGTACTGTATGTATGTCATGTATGTATGTCATGATGTATGTACTGTATGTATGTATGTCTGTATGTATGTATGTATGTATGTATGTATGTATGTCATGTATGTATGTATGTACTGAATGTCATGTATCTGTATGTAATGTGTCATGTATGTTATGTACTGTACTGTATGTATGATGTCTGTACT